>CM024581.1:14818830-15013202 GCA_014182395.1 Eucalyptus sp. ANBG9806169 | reverse complement strand
TTTAATTTCAACCGAAATTCCCGATCGCCAAAAAAGAAACACGAGCGAAAAGACAAAAAAGAAAGAAAGGAAAGAACACACTGGGGCCCACTGCTAAGTTGGCAACTTGGCATACAGGAAGTGGATATTCAGGATAATAATATCATTATTAGAAATTTTATTAAACCGAAATAACGGAAAATGGAAAAATAAAAAAGAATATCATAAGGTGGGGGCAAAAAAAAAACAAAAAAAAAAGAAATAAAGTAAACAAGCGACAGATTCTCACTTCCCACCAGCAGCAGCCCGGTTTTCTTCGGCTGTCCTTTTCTCTCACCTTCCCAAACGCCTTTTCCCCATTTCCTTCTCTCCAGACACGCCACCCACCCCGCCACCCACGACCGCCGCCGCCGCCGCCGCCGCCTCGCCACCCTCCCTCCGCCGCCTCTCGCCGGGTACTGGTGTCTCCTCGCTCTGGCCGCTTCTCTCTCGACGCCCTCCGAACACGACAAAGAAAGAAGGAAAAATCCCATCTTGCGACCGCCTTTTTCGCTGCCTCCATTTCCTCGTCGTCTTCTCTGCCTTTTCGGTCCCCGCTCCGCTCGAGTCCCTCGTCGCTTCTTGCCCAGCTCCGCCGCCTCCCCCTCGTCCGCTTCCGGCGGCGGAACGACTGGGGAACGACGTCGCCGTCCCCTTTTCCCCGCAGCTTCCGCAAGATGTGATCCGAGAACCCGGAAGAGAAAGGCGGCGTCTTTTCGTGCGCTGTCTGGTTTTGATGCCCGCTCGCTGTTTGGGTTCTTGTGGAATCTAGGGTTCGTGTCGGAATGGCCAAAGTGGGTACCCCTTTCCCGCTCAGGGAAGACGGGTCGGCCAACCAGCAGTACTCGTTCGCATTGGAGTACGAGGGTCCCCGTGAGCCGGGATCTCCCCGGGCCGTCCCCATCAACCTCAAGCAAATCCCCGTCGCCGCCGTGGTCGCGCAGGTCTCCATCGCCGAGCTCGCGCTCCCCGTCGTGCAGCCCATCGCGGCGGCCGCTGCCGACCCTTTGGCCAAGAAGCGCTCCCGAGGCTGGGCGCCTCGAATTCCACGGTCTCGCCCACTTCCGTCATCGAGAACAGCCGGGAGCGCGCGTCGAAGGGCTCGATTCGGCCTCGGAGATCGCAGTGTCGCCCGTGGCGTCGGGTATAATTGCGCCGGGGCCGAGGGGCGGGGGCAAGTCGTCGGGTGAGTTGAGTAGCTCGGGGGCGCTGGAGTTCTCTAACGGCAACTGTTTGTCTGGAGAGTTGTCTGATGTCGTGAGTAGTTCGCACGGTCTGGAGTCGTCGTCGTTAAGCCACGAGCATTCGCGGGAGTTGTTTAATGGGGCGCAGAGTTGTAGCACCATAGAGTTTTGTGATAGTTTCGACAAATCGGGGGAAAGCTCTCGGGCATTTAGAGTTTCCAATGTTGGGAAGGAGAGCGTAGATTTGGATGATTCTAACCGGTTGGATTGGGCTTCCAGTGGATCTATTTTGAGTTTAGAGTGCCCATCTTCTCGGAAGACTGGGGATTGTACCGAGTCTACTCCTGATCTTAGAAGAAACCCTGTTGTGACGTTTAATGACCTCGAATCGGATGGTGGTCTCGAAGAGGAGTTTAGCAGGGAGGAACAAGAAGTTGTTCGTGTCAAGAGACAACCTCAAAGTAAAGGAAAGAAAGGATCTTGCTATCGATGCTTTAAAGGGAACCGGTTTTACTGAAAAGGAGGTTTGCCTTGTTTGTGATGCAAAATATTGCAGTAATTGCGTGCTTAGAGCAATGGGGTCAATGCCGGAAGGGAGGAAATGTGTTTCTTGCATTGGCTTTTCTATTGAGTCTAAGCGACCGAATTTGGGTAAGTGCTCTCGAATGCTTAAACGGTTGCTTAACGATTTAGAGGTTAGGCAAATTATGAAGGCCGAGAAGTTGTGTAGTTTTTAATCAGTTACCTTCAGAGTACGTGTTTGTAAATGGGAAACCTCTTTGCCCGGAGGAGCTGCTAATGCTACAGACTTGTCTGAGCCCGCCTAAGAAGTTAAAGCCTGGGAATTATTGGTATGATAAAGTATCCGGATTATGGGGAAAGGTGAACATCGTTTCTGAGAAAATGTTTCCATTTTTTTCCTCTTATTTTTAAATCAATGGTCTATAACGGATAATGCATCCTGGTGACTATAACAGGAGGGAGAGAAGCCTTCCCAGATAATCAGTCCCCATCTCCATGTTGGGGTCCAATTTTGCAGAATGCTAGCAACGGAAATACCCAAGTGTTCATAAATGGTAGAGAGATCACAAAAGTGGAACTCAGAATGTTGCAGGTTACATCATCTCACTTCTCAAATCATTCTGAAGACACTAATTTGAGAGTATGATTTTAGGAAATGAATTTTGAATAATGCAGTTGGCTGGAGTTCAGTGTGCTGGTAACCCTCACTTTTGGGTGAATGAGGATGGATCGTACCAGGAAGAGGGACAAAAAGAATACAAAAGGTTATATCTGGGGCAAGGTAACATTCTTTGAGGCATCCTTTTATGTTTTCTTCTTTAAGAGATTACTAAACTAAATGTTTAACTGAGATGTGCATCTTTCTTCAGGCTGGGACAAAGCTATTATGCGCTTTCTTGTCACTTCCAGTGCCTTCTAAATCTGCTGGTTCTTATGTGGAAGAATCGGACAGCCTACTTAGCAGAAGTGTTCCTGACTATGTTGGGCAGAGAATGCTTCAGAAGATTCTTTTAGTTGGAAATAGTGGATCTGGAACTAGTACAATATTCAAGCAGGTAATTTTTCCCATCCAAGCATGCAAAATTAATGATGTTGGCACGCATACAGTTGTACTTGATGACGTAGCTCTTGCTCTTGAAGACTCTCAGAGAGAGCTCCGCGATTGTATACATATGGAATCACAAGCTGTTTCAGAGTCCATGCTTGTGAAATATTGAAATATGCCAGCATATCATAATGAAAGCCTTGGGCCAGAGTCCCTGCTTTTAGTCTATATCATGTGTTACATCACATGATCGTGCTTATGGTTTCTGTTAAACTAGAAGAGAGGTAAGTTGGCTCAATATATATATGACTCAACAGTGGTGTAAAGTTTATGAGGTTGAAATAAGAAATGGAAAAATGATGCAGTATTTAGAAGATCATTTATGAAATAGATCAAGCTAAGGACTTGACAACTTGCTAGTCTATTGAAAGCAGAATCTCAATTCCTTTAAGACACACCTATTCCTCCCACCATGCTTCACTGAGACATTTATGAAGAGGTTGACTTTCTTTAAATACATCGGATCTTCAGACTTCTTTCCATTACTTTTGAGTGTGTCATAGGCAATTCTACATCTTCTATTAGTAGCATGGTCTGTGCACACAACATGGAAGTTTCAAACCAAGGAAAAATGTGCATTTATTAATTTGATCATGCAGGAAGCAGAGTGCTTGGTGAGTGTACTTTTGAATAAGATTGGAGAATATCAATTTTGTATTTTGGCCTTGAGAGACCAGATTGAAGTCTTCTCATCTTTAGATAATCTTGTACAGTTAATATGGAATTCATTTGCTATGATAATAAAACATGGCATCTAATTGCTAAACCTTGCTTTTGCGGCGTCTCACTAGGTGTTTAGGTCCTCAGCAACATTTTTGCTCTGCTTCCTTTATTTTTTTAACCCAAAAATGTTGTAAAGCTAATGCTTTGAGTCATAGTAATAAAATGTGAGAGATTATAGACTTACGCTCTGTCTTTTTTTATTTTATTTTTTCAACTAGTTTTAAGATTGATTGAAGGTGTTCTGCCTTTGGATAATAAAAATGAGCTTATGTACACTCCAGGTCAAACTTCTCTATGATGCTGTCCCTTTCTCACCTGAAGAGCGTGAAAATTTGAAAATCACTATTCAGGGTAACGTATATACCTATCTTGGGATACTTCTTGAAGGCCGTGAACGTTTTGAAGAGGAAAGTTTGTCTCACATGCGGAAAAACCATTCTTCTGGTGGCAACGATCATATAGGTGATTGTTTGATATACTTCTCTTTTCCTTGCCTCTAGCTGTTTTATGTAATGATAGAGGAGGTTGGCCTGTACACGTGAAACATGTCCTAAAAACAATATGATGGGCTTATGTCCTGAATATTTTGGATTGCTGAGTCGCAAATGTGAAAAAGTTGATATCGAGCCTAGGACTGGGAGTAACGTGATGGGCTTATGAGAAGTTCCCCATAGGTTGAGAATGGGTTTGTCATTTAATAGACAAGATATTAGCCACATTAAATAGCAACTCTCGAGTATCCTTTTGAGACTTGGTCTGTAGTTCGTGGCTAGCTCAAGTAAGAGATTCTCTATGAATATGTGATCTGTGTATGGAGATGGCTTCTGTTTTATCCCACGAGGATTCTAAAAGCAGAATTAGAGATTGTCATAATAACATGGTTTTACTCCTATGCAAATCCTCACTTGTATATCCAGTAATTGCGTATTTCTGATTAAAACTTGGAAGTTTTTGCGGTCTCTCTCTAGTATCGAGGTCACTTGTAAGTGCCTAATGACCGTATTAAAAGAGAATAAGAAATAGAAGGGACGTACTGGACCAAATAGATGTACAGAAGGTCGGTTGTTTGACTCAAAACAAAGATTTTACTGTTGTTTGTGACTCGCAATCTAGTGTGGACTGAGAGAAAGAAATTAAGTTATAGAAAGAAATAAGTGCCTAATGACCGTATTAAAAGAGAATAAGAAATAGAAGGACGTACTGACCAAATAGATGTACAGAAGGTTGGTTGTTTGACTCAAAAACAAAGATTCGGGGCTACTGTTGTTGTGAATTAGTGTGGACTGAGAGAAAGAAATTAAGGAATTATAGATAGCTCACTTGAATTATGTATAATTAAATATCACTCATATCATGTATTCCTACTGTATCTGCAAACTAACAACAATAGCTGGTTGCAATAGTATTGGCATAAGAAATTTTATGTCTTCAAATGCAAATTGTCCTTGTCACTGAATGTGGCTCAAATATGGCAGTTATTAACTTGGTTATCTCATTATGGCAGAACATCAAGAGGAAAAGTCAGTATATTCCATTGGACCACGCCTGAAAGCCTTTTCAGACTGGATGCTAAAAACCATGGTGTCGGGCAATCTGGAAGCTATTTTTCCAGCTGCCACACGTGAATATGCCCCACTAGTGGAGGAGTTATGGAATGATCCCGCCATTCAGGCCACTTACAGCCGAAAAAATGAGCTGGAAACGCTACCTACTGTAGCCAACTACTTTTTAGAGCGGGTAAGATGATGTTTTCTTTCCCTGTGTGAAAGACTTTCATATAAAGCATGGATTTGTAAGAACACTGATTGTGCTCTTTCTATTTCTATTAACAGCAAAACTAGATTATGCTCTTTCATGTATTTTTGAGTAGAGAGTTGTGCGCTACTAATTGTGATTATGCTCAATTTCTACGGGGATTCATGGAAGAAAGAAATTCTCCTGTTGAATATGTGATTCTCCATTGTTTCTTGCTTCTTTTGACATAATTGGGCTGGCTTTTCCTTGCTTGCTTCAAATTAATAGCAACGTCTGCAAGATCATAATGGTAGAAAGTAGAAACAAGGAAGTTTGTCACACTGAGATGCTATTCGCTTATATTTGGGGTAAGTAATAGATGGAGACGGAGTTGAGTGAGTGGGAGAATGGACAAATAGTTGAATGAGTATTTCATTGGCTGTTCCTTTTCATTTGAAAAAAAATTGGGTTCAAGTTAAAAGTGACAAGGAAGTGATTCCAAGATATTGATTACATCCTTATAAAAAAAAAATTATATAAAGAGATATAAAAGAATTTGGGAAATGTGCACAAGTTGAGAAGGGAATAGTAACTTTTCAACAGGTGATGACATGGGCTTCCACACCCCAGAAAACAGAACCAATAGAGGAAAGGAATGTGAATTTCACTTTGGATCAAACATACTGCAAGGGAATAAGTAGGCTCTTGTTACAAAGAAAAGAGATAATAAATATTGTGAAAAATGATCAAGTCAAGTCCAAGACAATGCATACTTTGAGTCTCATTTTTTTTTTCCAATTATTTGAAACTCTAAAGCAGTGTCAGTCACTATGGTCACTGCTTTTCTATGATTTGACGGTGATCTAGCTTGTGATCAACCCTGAATAATGTGACCTTAAGCTTGTCGAGTTTGCTATTCCACACTACTTACACCTGCATTTTATTACTGTACGGCTACCAGTTAGCCTTTTCATTTCTAATGCCTTTTCCTTTCTGTTCAGGCTGTTGACATTCTGAGGTTGGATTATGATCCCTCAGATACGGATATTCTGTATTCTGAAGGTGTGATGTCATCAAATGGACTTGCTTGTGTGGACTTCTCGTTTCCCCAGTCTGCTTCTGATGATTGTACTGATTCAATGGATCAGCATGATTCTATGCTTAGGTTGGTACCATCTTGTTAACCTCCATTGTAGTTGCGGCTCCTGTATATTGTTTAGTCCTCTTCCAGGCATTACTAAAAACTATATTTTTAGAAGAACCTAAAGGTCACTCCTCCGATGATCACTTTGCCATTGAACTTTATTTTTAGAAGAACCTAAAGATCACTGCTCCACTAGCGAATTAAATGGTTGACTTTAGCGGTTTCGCCAAGGTGAATCCAATTATATAATCAGTCTCGACATAGAATTCAAGTTTCTTAGCCTAGTAAGAGTTGTGATTCATCCTGTTCTCTACCTTCTCACTATGTCTAGCGTGTTGGATCTCAAGCACTTTTAACATTCTTTTTTTTTTTTTTTGCCCCTTAACGTTTTCACAGGTACCAACTAATCAGAGTGAACGCGAGAGGCCTTGGAGAAAACTGCAAGTGGCTAGACATGTTTGAAGATGTTGGTCTTGTCACCTTCTGTGTCGCCTTAACCGACTACAATAAGTGTACTCCCGATGCAAATGGGTCCTTGACGAACAACATGATAATGAGCCGGAGATTCTTTGAGAGCATTGTCGCTCACCGGACTTTTGACCAGATGGATTTCCTTCTAATCCTAACAAAGTTTGATCTCTTCGAGGAGAAGATAGAACAGGTCCCGCTAACCGAGTGTGAGTGGTTCGATGACTTCCACCCTCTTGTCAGCCGCCATCACAGCAACAGCAGGAGCAACAGCATTAATTACAGCCCGACGCTCGGTCAGCTGGGCTTCCACTATGTTGCGGTGAAGTTCAAACGGCTTTATGCCGCACTCACAGGTCGGAACTTATATGTTTCCTTGGTGAAGGGATTGGAGCCTGGCAGCGTCGATGCGGCTCTAAAGTATTCGAGGGAGATTTTGAAGTGGGACGAGGAGAGAGCGAACTTCAGCTTGAGTGAATACTCGATGTACAGCACGGAGGGGAGCTCTTAGTGCAGGCATTCATACCGGGGGAAAGCGTGTAAATTGAACCTCCGAGCGGGCATTACTGTAGGTAATGTACATATAACGTGCTGTAAATTTTAAGACGGGAGTTTTTTCTTCGACCTATTGTGATTGATGGAATGGAGGGCATTTCTACGAGAGTTTGGAATTCGCAAGGAAGGTGTGGTGATGTTTGAGTTGTAGCGGGAATGTTTAATGCCATTTCTTTTTCTCTATTTTGAGTAGCTTTTGCGAGATTTGTTCCGCGATGTGAATTAATTGAATGCGATATAGTTTGGAAATGTATCACATAGCTTGTGTTTTGTAGTCCTCCTTTCTTGGTGTATCGGTTTATCCGGCTTAACAGGTACTCGGTTACGGCTTTCGAAACCAATCCGGCAGATGACATGTGCTGGCTTCAGATCCAATGGCCCGGATTCTGTACAGGACCTGTCCAGTCACCTACTGCACCGTTGATTTTCCTCGGAAAGTTATTTCCTCGTGCTGGCTGATTGCAGGCGCACGAGCTTCGGCTAGTTGAACTGAACTGCAGTGAACTGTCCATACCGTAGAGAATCTGTTTAAATTTTAGCAGCTCGTCGAGATGTCAGGGGATCTATTAAATGATGTTTTAGAACCATGAACTGATTCGTTTTCTATGGTGGGCCAATATGTTTGATACGGTTTACAATTTTTTTTTATGACGTAGAATTTCTTTTAATTCTTTAATAATTTTTTGAGATTTTTTTTTATTTTTCCTTTCTTTCTTTTTTCTCTTTTAGCCAGTCAACTAGCCTTGGCGATGGTCGGTAAGTGGCAAAAGATGAGAGTCGACAACCTCACCGGTCTTGGGGGAGCCTCGTTGGCCCTCCGTGAGGTCGGCTTCGCCCGACCATGGCAAGGTTGACCTCTTCTAGCCATGTCAAGGCTTGACCTCATCTAGCCACGTTGAGGTTGCTAGATCTTATCTTTGGCTTGTTGTCGGTCATGGATGAGGAAGAAGAAGAAAAGAGAAAGAAAGAAAATGGCTTGTTTTGGAAATTGATCCTAGGAAATGAGAGGTAACTTTTTTCAATTTTTTTGTTTATGTTCCAAATCTATTTTTTGTCCACTGATCTGTTTTGAGGAATAGAAAAATTATTTGATGTTACTGAAGATTTCTGTTCTTTCTCTATTCTGAAAAACAAAACAATAGAATTTTTAAGAATAAAAAATGTTAACAAACAGGCCATAATTGTTCACGTTAGTTTAGATCTTTGGGCTTGTGAGTGTAAAATCTCTTGATGGGCAAAGCATGTCATTATAGCTGCATTGAATCTCAACGGGAATAAGTAAGAGTGTGCCAAACAGACTGCCTAAATTGGACCAAACCCTGGTTCGCAATTCCAATGGGGGAATTGGGCTAAAGTCACTACTTATACACTTTGTCTATTATTTTTATTACTTTAAAAAAATAGTGAATTTAGTTTATTATTTTTAAGGAAATAAAAATTATAAATTGGACAATAAGATATCGGAATATAAGCATTCTGAATTTGTTATTGATCATGTTTGGACAAAAATATAATTGGATGAAAACATGAAAAAGAAGTGATCGATTTCATTAAATCTGATTGGATTGATGGTCCGATCTGACTCCTGATCTTAGGATCAATCGGTCCGGTCCTCGTTTTTTTGGGAATCGATATTCTCGATATCATCTTGTGAGCGGTAAGCGAAGCTGGTTCACGGGTACTACAGCAGCTGGCAGATGCTGCTCGGCCAGCCAGCCTCCTGTACGGTGTAGGATCGAACCCTTTTAGTTTTACGGCCCTAGGAGCGATACCCACCGCCGGAAACCTCCCCGAAACCCCCCCGTCCCCCACCATGCGCCACCTCCTGAGCACCCATCACCGCCGCCTCCTCCTCCTCAGATGCTCCAAGGCCGCCGGCGCCGGCGCCTCCCTCCATTCCTCCCGCTACAAGGCCCCGAGGCCGCCGCCGCCCCCGCCGGACCCGCCGAAGCCGCCGAGGCCGCCGCGGAAGCCGGAGGCCTTCGCGCTCCACGGCGCGGCGTGGGGACCCGTACAGCTGGATGTCGAAGCTGAACGACAAGGTGGCGATGCGGCATATGGACGTGCACATGGAGCAGGAGGAGAAGTACACCGAGGCCTTCATGTCCGACACCGACAAGCTCCAGAGCAAGCTCCAGTCCGAGATGGCCTCCCGCCTCTCCTTCCAACTCTCCACGCCGCCTCTCCGCTGGGGCCCTTGGTATCTCTCTCTCTCTCTCTCTCTCCCCCCTGGTCCATTGTGAAGTTGGATGCTTTTCGAGTTACCTATGTTTTCTCCGTGATTTTTCTGCTTATTTGATCTTGGAAGAGTGTGATCTCAACCAATAGTGGGATTCGATGAAAGAATATAATCTAATTTGCGGGTCCATTGTCTTTCCGATTGCACTGGAGCCAGCCCATTTTCAGATTTCTTGTCATTTGGGAGATTCTGACGGTTCTCTAATGATTTCCACCTGTTTGACTAGGCTGTACTATAGGCGAGTCGAAGAAGGAAAGCAGTATCCGGTGCTCTGTAGACGACTAGTGAGCTTAAATGAAGAGTTCATCTCTAATAAATCTCCTTCTGCTGGATTCGATTTCACCTCGGGGAAGAGAATTGAGCAGAAGCTTGTTGACTACAATCAAGAAGCTGAGAGATTCGGAGGTAACTTTCCTCACTTTTGGCCGAATGCATGCTCTTTTCATGTTGAAGACTGGGTGCTTGGTACTCTAACACGTCTCTGGACCTTATTAAGATGCAAGTGGAGGATGAAAAGAAATGTCTCTTTCATTCATTACTTGATTTACTGTTGTTCTGTTTTAGCCTTTTTGTGGATAAAGTAGGAGATGAAGGGGTTTTCAAAGTTTCTGACTTTTGTTCCTTTGACCTACTTACTTGCTCACCCAGCCAAAGAAGAGGAACTATTTCCCGACTTTTGCCTTCCTCGTGTGGTTGTATATTATTGCCTCCGTCTTTTTCAGGTTATGCTTATGAAGAATTATCGGAGGTGTCGCCGAACCATCAATTTTTGCATACACCATGTATGACAAGGACAATGACTTCTTTAAGTTATCTGTGAGGAATTTAAATTCGGGTTCATTATGTAGTAAGCCTCAAGCTGAAAGAGTTTCGGGTCTGGCATGGGCAAAGGATGGGAAGGCATTACTCTATGTTGTCACAGATCAAAACAAGCGGCCTTGTAGGTATGTATGGCATGTCATTGCTTGCTTTATCTTATATTTATATGACCCTTAGGATTGCTGAATCTAAATCAGCTTTTTCTGATCACAAGGCTGTACTGTAGCATGATTGGATCAACTGAAGAAGATGTTCTGCTCCTGCAAGAACTGGATGATAATGTTCATATTAACATAAGACATACTAAGGATTTCCAGTTTGTGACCGTTAATACCTTCTCCGTTGCATCTTCAAAGGTATCCCTCCTGATGCTGATGTCTTGCGATAAGCAAAAAGTTAATCTAGCAAGTACATGCAGTTGAATCAATAGAATGATATTTCAGGTGTTTCTGATAAATGCAGCAGATCCACTTTCAGGCATGACGCTTGTTTGGGAGAGTAAAGGTCTATGCCATTGCATAGTTGAACACCATCAGGGCTACCTTTTTCTATTCACAGATGCTACAAAAGATGGTAAACCTGTAGAGAATCATTATCTTCTTCGAAGCCCTGTAAATCCTTCTAATGTTCCAGCAACTTGGGAGGTTAGTGGTAAGCTATGCTTTCTAACCAATGTTTTCAGCAGCTTACTTTCTCATCCTACTAGTTTTCCACGTTACGTGCAATTGTGACATTTTTTAGAAACATTTGTATAAAATATCTACAAATCCTGTTTTCTAGCCATATCTTGTTTGCATCTTCTAGAGTTTACGTCACTTAACTTTTTTGGATCAAGTCTTATTTCATTGCTCTACAATAATCAACGGAAGAGTTCCTGTAGAATCTTCTCACTTGAATATATTGTTTTTTCTTTGCTCTTTTTGACCAGTTTATTTGACCAGTTTACTTTGCTCTTTTTATTGCTGCAGAATGTATTTGTTGATGATGAAGATTCAGTCATTGAAGATGTTGACTTCAGTGATAAGTACTTGGTTCTTATACTAAGAAAAGATGGAAATTACAGAATTTGTTCAGTCGCCCTACCTCTTGGGAAGGTATTCACAGAAGAATCTGCCATGGGATCTTCTTAAGTCATTCTGGCACTCAGCCAATAACATATAAATAACTTGTGCTCTCATTAATATTCCTTTGGGTATGGCAGGGTCGGATTCATCTTAAGCAGGCTAACCCTTGTTTCTTACCTCTTCCAAATTTTGTCTCCCAAATCTCACCTGGACCAAATTATGACTACTATTCCACTACGATGCGTTTTACAATATCATCACCTGTGGTACGTGTTTCCACATTCCATGGTTTGCTTCTTACGTACTATATATTCACTAAGTTTAAAAGCAGCATATGGACTTCGCTTATTACCAGGACTTAAAAATGTCTTGTAGCCTCACATAGGTATTGTCTAGATTGACTAAAACAGTTTCTAATTCCTGTGAAGTCCCTTGCGAATTCTTTGTTTTAAAAGGAATTCTTACCATTCTTTGAAAGTAATATATGCCTAATAGTGGGAATTTATTGCTAATTGTTCTTGGCGAATTAACTATAGCCGTAAAAGTCATCTCATTGATCATTTAATTCCCTTTTCCAATTTGATGATTTTGTGGAATTTGATTTGCTAAATGAGTAGCCGACTAAGTTGATTTTATTTGCTGATAAGTTGCCTTCCTCCAGCCTTTGTGTTGAATTACTCAATCCATAAACTCTGGCAAAGTATGCAAGCCTGTCTGAGGCATCTAATGTTTTTTATCATGTCTCTGGCTGTTTAAAATATCTCTTCGGTTGCTTTGCTGTAACGTTACTAAACTTGATGTTTGGTTCTTTGGAAGGTATGACTTTAAGACTTTTGCTCATAGGTTTTACCAATTTGAATGGTGGAAGCCAAAAGCATGATCTGATAAGGGGGCATCTTTATCTTTTCACTTGGAGCTCCTTGTTTTTGTGGGCAGGAGCCCTTTTGATTAGCTTTTGGTTCTAAATTGGCAATTGCAATGGAAGTCATCTTCCAAGTAAAAGTGATGGGCATAGGTTCTAGTTGCTTGTTCAGCATTACCTGTGTATGTAAGTTATGTTGCAATTGTCATTTGTTGAGAGTTGAAGGCTAGGGGCATCAGCTTAGTATGTAACTTGTATCATTATGAAGAACTTTATGAATAATTCAACTTTCTGCAACTGTTCTATTTCCTCTCTTGATGATGTGGTGGATGTTATCATAGTGTTTGCTTATTTGTTCTTCTGTCAATGTGCAATATTTCCCTTTTATAGTATATAGTGGTTACATCTTATGAGCTACTTTATCCAAAATGGTTCTGATGCCCATATTTAAGTCATCTTGCAATTTGTTGAGGCTGGGTCATCAGCTTAGTGTAACTTTCTTCATCGACAAGAATTTAATGAGTGTTGCAACTGTTGCATTTCCTCTCTGGTGAACACCTTCACGTTGGCAGCATTTGTTTCTTTTGAGTGCGGTGATTTGGAGAATGTTCTCTTTGTTTTTGCCTTTTCAGACATCTGCAAGCCTGTAAACATTTCTCTTTAATAACATATAGAATGCGTATCTGATGGGATTCTTTATGTCTCAGATGCCAGATGCTGTGGTTGACTATGATTTATCAACTGGTACGTGGAATATCATACAGCAGCAAAATCTACTTCATGAGAGGACACGAATTTTGTATGGGATGGCTTCTTCTGCTAACATTCATGGAAAATCCTCTTCTATGACTGAGGTTAAGTTGGAGGATAATCCATGGAATGAGCTTTCTGAGTTTTATGCTTGTGAACGTCATGAAGTCCCTTCATGTGATGGGGTTGTTGTTCCTCTGACTATTGTGTATTCACGCAAGAATAAGAAGGAAAATTCAAAGCCTGGTTTGCTGCATGGACACGGAGCTTTTGGTGAACTACTTGAAAAACGTTGGCGCAGTGAACTTAAGAGTCTTCTAGATCGTGGTTGGGTTGTTGCATATGCTGATGTTAGGTATGTTTGCCTTGCTGTGGTTCCCTTTTCTGTAGCCTTTAGTGTTTCTAGATAGGAATTTCCACTGTCTTTTTTCTTAAAGATGTAATTGTCATTTTTTATTTACCGGAGGATTTCTGAGACTTGCTTTCAATTCTGATGGATTGTGTGGTTTGTCTGCAGAGGTGGTGGTGGCAGAGGTAGGTGTTGGCATGATGATGGAAGAAATAGGAAAAAGTGTAATTCAATCGAAGATTATATTTCCTGTGCCAGGTTCCTGATTGACAGAGAGATGGTACATGAAAACAAACTTGCTGGTTGGGGATATAGTGCTGGGGGACTTTTAGTTGCTTCAGCCATTAATAAGTGTCCAGGCTTATTTCGTGCTGCAGTTTTGAAGGTCTGATAGACTTGCTTTCAGGTGTATTTTGATAATTTTTGCTTTGTCTATCCTTCTCGTGCCTGTTCTGCCTGTATACTTGCTACGAGTCGCATTATTATGGTCGAGAAACTGATGTTTCTTTTCCGTGTATTGTCACTGCAATGTTCCATGAGTAAGTAGAATTTAGCAGTTGTACCTCAAAGGAGTCTTGTAGTACCACTTTGCACCATTATAACCTCTTATGTTTGCATATTTGGGAGCTGGATTTAAGATGATTACGTGTGAACTTATTGCTGCTTACTTGTTCTTTGTCTTTTCAGGTACCCTTTTTAGATGCGACAAACACACTTCTCTATCCCATTTTACGACTTACAGCTAGTGACTATGAAGAATTTGGTTACCCTGGGGACATTGATGACTTTCAAGCCATAAGGGAGTATTCTCCATACGACAATATCCCGAAAGATGTATCTTTTCCTGGAGTTCTGGTGACCTCTTCCTTTAGCACACGGTAGGTCTCTTCTTTTTCTTTTTCAAATTTTAAAACTCATCCTTTATTCCTTTTTAGTGGTAAGTGCATTGGAAGTCCTAAATCTTGTTAGGAAAGTGTATTTGAGTCCCGAAACTTTTAAAAAGCGCAATTTAAGTCCTAGAACTTGTCACAAAGTGCACTTGAGTCCGGAAACTTTTAAAAAATTGCAATCAAATCCTAAAATTTATTAAATTGGTCCAATTAAGTCCTTTTGCTGATTCCACGATTTGGAAATTTTAGGATTTGATTGCACTTTCATGACAAATTTTAGGATTTGATTGCATTTTTAAATGTTTTAGTACTCAATTGCACTTTCGTGATAAGTTTTTAGACTTTTAGTGCACCTATTTCTTCTATCTATAATTGGTATGGTGGGCGAGGGTTCTGGAATAACTGGTATGGTGGGGGAGGGTTTGAGAATCGTAGACACCTCAATCGGTTGAGTTTTTCTAGAGTCAAGGTTGCAGATGTTTATATGCAACAGAAAATGCAGCCGAAGCAGATATTTGAGTTATTCTTGAGGGCAGTTGGATTCAACAATATGCACGTAGATTATCAGTTCTTTTTTATTTCATATATAAAACAAAATTTATAACTGTGGATGCTGATCAGCATTAACATGACCAGATTTTAAGTTTGATCTAGGTTAATCTCACATGACCATGTATATTTGAGAGTTTTCCAATATACGGATAATGGCTAGGCTACAATGAGGAGCCTGAGGGTTGGCTGGCTTATTTCATTGGAAGTCATGGGACATATACTCTTAAGCCATCATGCAAACCAAGAAAAATCTCCTAGCCAATGAATCATCAGGATAGAGCTGCTTCTCATGTGTATCCTAACATGAAAATTCTATACCCTCCTTTTGTTGTTGATAAGGAAATATCGACAGCAATATAGTTTTTAGCTTTTTGATGTTCTGTGGATTGGAAAGCGATTTGTATGGCGTTTGGTGTGGCACCTGCATTTTGGTGCACATGAAGAGGAAAAGGAGACTTGCTGGCTTGTGGAAGGTGATCATTTCATGGATGATGGAATCAGGCTTTAGGACTGCTGGATCTTCTAAGGGTGTGAATAAACTAATGATTAAAGGAATTATCTATTCATCACAGGATCATATTGATTAAGTGATTCTTTCTGCAGTTTTTGCTTGCTTCTGTTTTGTCTGCTAGTCAGTTCAATTTTTCCTTCAATCTTGTGATGTCATATAGATCTCCAAAGTTCTTACTGTCCAATGATTCTTCGTGTTTCAGATTTGGGGTTTGGGAAGCTGCGAAGTGGGTTGCACGAGTCCGTGAAAACACTATATACGACCCTGAACGACCCATACTTCTCAATCTAACTACTGATATAGTAGAAGAAAACCGTTATCTACATTGCAAGGAATCAGCACTGGAGACAGCTTTTCTTATTAAAGTGGTAGACTCCTAGGTTTGGCTGCACCATCACCTGTAATGTGTTTGTATAAAAAACGAGACATTACATTTCTCAAATACATTCAATGAGTCTTTACAAGTGCCTTTAAAGGGCACTTTATAACATTCTCCATGTGTTTATACTATTCTCCTTGAGTGTTATTTACATAACCACCACAGATTTCTCTCTTGAAATTTCAAGGCTGGAGCAGGAACATGTTTTGAGAGAATCTGCAGGGATTTAGTGACATCGTGGAAGGAATGGTGGTTGTGGCCGCCAGATTACAAAGGCCATCAGATTACGGTCAAAACTGAGAATCTGTCAGAATTTCAGAAATGGGGCTGACAATCTGGTGCATTTTGCTTTTGGATTCATGTGGTAGATGAGGGTCCATTCTGCATACCTGAAGGTACTACTTTAATAGTTGGGGACCGGTGTGCTTTTCATTGTTCTTGCCAACTCTTATGATCGCAAACATGTTTTGTCTGTACATGAAATAATTAGCGGTTGTTAATTGCAAAGTTGCTATCATCCCTATGAGACTGAGAAAGCTAATCTTGAGTTTGACAAGCTCTATGATTCATTAATCACAATAATGCTACCTTCTTTTTCTTTTCTTTTCTTTTCTTTTTTTAATATGAAGGATGACGTTTATGTCGTGCCATGGTTTAGTTGCCAACTCCATCTTACAAGTGCCCAAGTTTGTCAAAGGGTTGCTGTCACCAACCACCATTTCCTCTTCAGAAAGCGGCTTTGGCACGCCTGCTTTCAGCTGTCAACGCGACACTAGTCTCCTGTTTTGCTTTTTTTCCCTTTCTAGGATTTGAAAAATATCAATCATCCATGTCATAAGAAAGAATACCCTCCTTTATTTGACAAACAAGGGGCATATTTAGAGGAAAAAAAGAAAAAGCGGGTCTTGATCATCATTATCAGATCACTACACGATGCATCGACTGCCATTTCTTGAGGAAAAGATGCTCGCACTATCTCTTCAAGAACACAATGGAAAAGGTATCTTCTACAGAGGGGAGTTTTCATTGGAAACCAAAGTTAGTGGGTATGGCCCGGTCATGATGACCGCAGAGAAAACAACCGTGCCCTTTAAAATTGCAAACAAAAAAAGAAAGCTGTTGTTCTCAATTGAATCGCAGATGTCGAATGCGAAGATTCTGCATGGTTCGTGCGCATGTGTGACCGAGCAATTTTGACAGTTTTTCTGGCCCACAAAGACCCGGGTCGTCCAAAAAAATCTGCTTCTTGGCCTAATCTCTGTCTGCTATCTGTCTTTAGGATGCGTTGAATCATGCCATTATTTTCTTCTACCTGATGAGGATAAGCTCGAGACAATGACAAATTTTAAAGCATTGTTATTGCTACTTTCATTGTCAATATAGGGACGGCTACCAATAAGAATACCTATCTTTGACGGTTGGATCTGTAATTGCAAAAAAGATAGGAGATTAGGAATAGATATGACAATAAGATATGGCCAATATGTCAATGAAAATACAAAGAAGTGACCAGATGAAACACCCAACCTGCTGCTTCATCCAAAAGAGCAGTTGAAAGGTTATGAGTAAGCCAGGAAATGCAAGGAGGTCCTCGGCTGCTGATTCCCATCAGGTACAAAGGAAGGAAATCAGTAAAAATCTCTTCATAACCAGCATCCTATGAACATCTACATGATTTGCTGTGAAATCATGATCAATATTGTACTTATCGTTGGTTGCAGTTCCTTTACTGTTCTAAAGCAACATTGGATCTCTTAGATAAGGAGAAAAGTTTTCAGTCTTTCGGAAACTATAATAATTGGAGGGATTCAATATCGATGTAATGTCTTCTTGTGACAACAATGGCGTGACCAGAGTAGGACCTGAAAATCATTGGCACGAACTGAGTTTCTATGCTATGGTCGAAGCATAGAATACAATATCAGCACAGGAAAACTATGCTAATTCATCATTACATAGCTCGAACTAATCATTGTATAAAGCAAAAGATAGCAAGGTGGAGGTTTTTGCCAAAGGATACAATTTTCCGAGGCTAACTCTACAAGAACCCAGAAAAGTGAGAAGAAGAAAAAGAAAATCTCAAAAAGCAGCGAACGCATGAATCAAACAAATCCTTCACTTTGTTAGGGTCTCGGCAAAAGGCAAAAGAATCCACCTCACAGGGTATGAGAAAGTTCCCCCTCTTCTCTGGCTTTTTAAGGTCTCCGAATCACGAGCCTCAGTTTTCACTCCCCAAGTGTTCTTCCACCCTAGAAGAACCGCATGTTCCTGTCTGTATAAGACTAGAAGAATCAGCCCTCATTTAAACCCTCATGTCTCCGAACCTTCAACAACGGTGGGGAGCTCACCCTGGCGGGCAAATGTAGGGTTAAGGAACCTTGCCACAAATGCCCACAACTTGTAAACATCTTCAAAGTTGGTCAGGAAGCCGAGAGAGGCTGTGACAACCTCAATGCGCATGAAACCATTCTTTCCAGCACTTTTACCAACTTCCATTTGCCTGGACAAGCTGCTGTCCTCTATGTTTAGCTGTCTTGAGCCATCAACGACACGTATGTGACTTAAGATGCCAATGCCAAGAGAGACACCTTCTTTCTCAGCAAGTTTTTGTACGACTTCTGGCTCAACAATCCCCTTGGAACTATTTCTCACATTGAATGCAACAGCACCACCTCTTTCGTACTTAACTTTCGGGCCATATATATGAACAAGCGACACATTACCCTCTGAGCTCGGCAACCTTAGTTGCAGTAGAGAGGCTACCAGCCAATTAATCAAGAACCGCAGTCTACTGGAGGTTTTGTTGAGACCCAACTCATTTATATGATCGAGATGGCGGCACACTATCTCAGGCTCGCCCCTGAATTCATCCTGCACATCACCATATTCGTCATCTGTGCCATAATCTTCATCATCTAGGGTCATACCAGACACTGCACTGGGTTCTAGGATATGGCTTGTCTGCTCCACATGATTTTCTTCCATGGAGAAGGACACCCTTCCTCCACCACTTGGGTGATCGCTCTCCTCAACACCGAAAAACCTACTGCCAGCATATCTGCTCCCTTTCCTGCTCCTCAATAACCTAAAGTCCCCTTCAGTTTCTCTTCTTATAGCACTCTCCTTTACTTGTGCACCATTTGCAGAGGCCGAACCATTCTCCATGCTACAGTTACTGCTCAAATGGGATCCAGGTACAGCATATTTTGATTGCTTACTAATATGAGGCTCTTCCTCAATCTCACCAACATATCGATCATCTGAAACCACTCTATTGTCTGAAATGTTCTTTCTTCCTGCAAGTCCTCCATTGTGTATGTCTTCCAGATGATGTGCATCCTGAGAAGCTGACTTAATGGCAGCATCAAATGATAGTGCACTATATTCCTCATGAGCCATAGGGCTCATATCCTTGTGGTCATAAATAGGGCTGCCATATATTTTGGATGACTGCTTTGGAAAGAGTTGTTTCTGATTCTTCCTTGCAGCGAACCAAGATGGCGGTAAGGGAGAGGCCATTCTCTCTTTATTCAGCTGGCCTGGATTATCATACCCCAAGGGACTCTGACCCAAATCAATCCAATAAGAGTAGTCCGACGATCCATTTTCACTGAACACAGGACTCTTCATCATATCCCCGATCGATATACTCCCGCTTTCTTCAATATAAGTGCTTGCTCCATCTATGTATGAACTATTGTCATGATTCATGTCAGTCTCAATATAATCATTGACCTGAGCAGACGTGTAGAGTCCAGAAAAGGCAGGCAACTGCTGTGGTGGGCGAGCCTCAGAGGAACTATCACCATTCTCAACGACTTCATCATCAGCCCCAGCTAGTCCATCCAGGCCGTCCATTGAATCGCCAAGATACAATGGGAATTCTGGGGTTAATTTCACCATTCCAGACCCTGTAGAGCCAGAATGACTTTGAAGGCATCCTATAACAGATTTTTTTATCAGAAGGCATCCAAAACCGCTTGGATCATACCCAAAGACCCTGTAAAACGAAGTGATAATAAAATCTGGCCGAAATAGGGACAGCCCGAGTGAGTCCATGTCCTTGGGACCGAGTGACCCAGCATCAAGCAGGACATGCCAACTGTTCTGATGTGCGAGTGCCATCCATTGGTACGAATATTTTGCGCCAGAGACTCTGGACTGAACAGGAAACACAAATAAACCTGCTGCAGAACCCTTCTTCCTCTTCCTTTTGCTCGAAATTTGCTTTCTCAAATCAGCTGAACAAGGTTGAAGGGTCGGCCATTTAAACCACGTGCTATAGACTTTCGCACCCTTCTCCCTCGCACTCTGAGCCATCCAATTGACAGACTGGCTCTCATGATCAAACATAGTCAACAACCTCCTATTCGTCTGGAAAGGGTATGTGTCAGCCAACAATTTGAAAGCCGACCCTCTACTGACGGTGAAAACAAGGCCATACTCATTCTCAGGGATGTTCAAATAATCCATGATCCTGGTCTTTATATCATGCTCAACAGTACCTTTCTCAGCGCCACCATACAGAGCATGGTTACTCAAATTTGCTGTTATCTCGGACAAGCTAAACGTCGAGGAATCCCAATAATGAACACTCTGCAGATACGAAAACAGCCCGAATCCACAGAAATCAAGGCATACCTTTGGTTGTAAGTGCAAGTACTCATTCATCCTCAATTGATCAATCTTCTGAGAAGATTGATATGAAGGATACATGCTTTGGAACTTGGAGAGAGCTTCATTGATATTGGGAACAGCATCTTCGGATTCATATGTAGTCTCTGCGGCTTGAGCTGTGGCACGGAGGAACAAGCCCTGGCATTCGAGACGTGCAAGGGTCCTCGATCTCTCCACCCCGGTCTCATCCAGGGAAATGGAGCTGAACTCAATTTCAAGAGATTTAAAGAGTGACCCATCTTCAGATGCCTCCTGAATAGCCTCCCTAAGCTTCTTCTCTCGCAGAGCAGACACGTGCTTCTTGCTTTCAACGGGCGGCCTACCAGACCCATCTCTGCTCCTGCTCTTTTTGTCAAAGAACAGAGCAGCACAGTGAGCTAGGGGCTTCCATGTTGACCAATGCATCAAAGCTTACTTTGAAAAAAAGAAGTGATTTACAGAGAGAATCCCAGAACTCAATCCTAACAAGTCAGGCTTGAAACTACTGATTCAGCCCGTGTTCTTTCATACCCACCTAAAGGAAAACCCTAGCAAAATCGCGGAAACTGAAAGATCTTCGACAAGAAGATTCAGACCAGTCGACCCAGAAAGAAACCAGAAGCGGAGCTGGCAACATTATATCACCCCATGAATGAAAGGAGAAACTTCAAGCCGACAACTTGGTTTTGACTGTACAAATTTAGTAACCACCCCAAGTACGACCCAGAAGAAAAAGAAAGAAGCTTTGACTCTGAACTCAGGAAATTGATGGAATCAACCCGGAAGAGACAGAGTAGACGGAGAGGGAATCAAAGGGTCGACCCCCGACAAAAACCCAAATTCAGATCCAGCAAATCAGCAAACTTGCAGGCGAGTGGACTGTAGGAAGAGCAAGAAGTCTCCTGATCAAACCCGGAAAGGAAAGAAAGAGAAAGGAACGGAAACGCCAACCCAGAATTGGGATTCGAGAAAGAGGGAAGTCAGACACGCAATCTCCCGCTCTCAGCCCCCCACCCTTCGCTCCGCAAGCAAAGCAAAGCAAAGCAAAACCAAAGCAAACCCCCTTTGGAAAGAGGAATCCAAGAAACACCCAAAATTCAACACCCCCAAGAAGAATCGCTCTTCCCCTCCTCCTCCTCCTCCTCCTCCTCTCTTCGATGATGGGTGATCTCTCTCTCCTTCTCTCTCTCTCTCTCTCTCTCTCTCTAAGATCTTCCCCGCCCACCTATCACTCGCACACGAACAATGAGAGAGAAAGAAAGGTCATTGACTTTCACAAACTGAATCGTAATTGATGCCCCAAGGCCCTTTTACTAATCTGCTTTTTATTAGTAGTGTGGACTGTTCTCTTCTTCTTTTTCTCTTTTTTTTTTTTGCCTTTTTTTTTTTTGGTGCTTTGCTGTGATGGGGCCCCACGCCGTCTCTCGTCTGTACTCATGGCCAAAAGTCAATCAATCAGGCTGGTCTAACCTCTCCCCACCCTCAACTCCAAAAAGAAAAAGGGATGATGATGCGCAAATAGCGAGTGGGCAAGAAAGATCTTCACTTTGCACCAATACCCATTAGTGGTTTCCCTTTTCCACATCCGTTCCCTTCGAGTTGGGTTGGATCGGGTCGAGTTGATTAGATTAACACGAGAAATTCAAACTCCAATGCCTGCCTTTGTTATCTGGGAAGTTTTGAAAAGTCGAAAAAAAGTGCTTTATTGACATTTTTGTCGGGATGAAAGACAAAATGATACATTTGAGAAAAACGATGAAAAAAATCTTGCATAATTTCAAGTGGGTATTAAATATCGATATGCTTAAAATTCTTCTTTTTCAAAGTTGGAGATGTTCAACGTTTCGAAAAATTATATCCTAAACAATAAAAGTATATGCGTGATAAAGACAATGACTTGATATTTTTGAAAATTAAAATCATTTTCTTAATTTTTCTTTACATACTTTGATTTCGAGTCGAAGTTTTATGAATTAAGCATTCATGGACATTATATTTCTTAATAGATCACCGAACACTCATGAAGGATATGCTCTAAGTTTTGAGCTCAACTCGCCAATGCTGTTAGCTTATTCAAAATTATCACAACTCATCCTCGGATGACCTCATGGACTCAAAATATTAAAAATTCACAGTGTTAGCCCTTAGCTAAGTTAGACTCAAAATCAAATTCTAAGTTTTAGATAAAGTATATATTTTTTGGGTTACATTCAGGACCTCAAATCTTTATAAATCAGGGAATTCCTATGATAGAATAAGATTAATAGAGTATTCTAATATAATTCTGTACTGTGTAATGGCGAGTTTTCTACTTATATTTTCACAACACATGGGGAGGGTCCAACCTCACATATATAATCCAAATGAGACCCCTAGGCTTTACCCTTATTGTACTATATTACATCTATGGCCCCAGCTGGAGTGGAAACAGAAAAAACAACTAAGATATGAATATCATCAATGTTGAATTCTTATTGAATTGTCATTGAGTCGATGTCTATTTGCCAGAGGATAGGGGAGAGTCTAGCATTACGTAATGCAAAGGAGTCGGTTGTATTTTTCCCTTATTATACCATCAACTACTAAAGGTCCCAGCTAAAAGAAAAAAAAGGAAAAAAAATAAGGTGCGTATATTTTCAATGTTGTATCAAATTGAATAAGCAATATATAAATAAATTAAACGGCAGATAGTCGATGTCTGTTGACCAAAGTTGGATAATGGGATGTGTCTTACGTGGGCTAGAGACTCCAATAACCCATTTAGTCTATAATTATCTAGTTTTAGAAAAAAAAAATGAATATACTCAAACCAATTCATATTTACCAACTAAACTCACGTGTGAAATGTGTCAATTTAACCCTAAACTTAATTTTTTGCGAGAGACTCCATTTTTGTGTCAATGGTATTAACACAGCTCTAATGTCGCTTTTACCGCCAATAGGGATGGTTCATTATTCGCATGAACTCCAGAATATGCTTAAACCTGACATGACATGAAAAGAGAATACAATACGAAAAATTTGAAATTTTATTTTCTATCACGATCTTCCATTAAGATGTATAAGGATCTGTCTGAATCAAACAAATGGGCCCTATTATGTCTTTGGTTATTGTCAACAAATGGTGTCAAGACAAACGGTTGCATTCGTGAGGGTGGTAATGACGACGTGTTGAGACTATTCATTAATTCGGTGATGTGATAAACTTTTATTGTTAGTGCTCACTTTGAGTTCATTCACCTTCACTTAAGGGAAAAAGTTACAAAAATCTCAAATTATATCCACTATGACACATATCTTGAACTTTTTTTTTTCCTGATATTAAAAATCCCGAATTATGCCTACTGTGGCATATTTACCCTAAACTTTTTCTTATAATATAAAAAATCTCAAACTTATACTTATATGATATATTTACTCTTCGTCAAGGTTTTATTATATGATTTTTCAGCCACAATAACATTTTTGTTTTACTTAAGCCACGTGGATTCTATATCAATACTATTTACTTTCTAGCTTTCTTGTTGGTAGATTTTTAACGGTTCTCATTAGTAGAATTTTGATGGTGGGTAAATATGTCATATACATACAAGTTTGGGATTTTTGATATCACATAGTAAATTTAGGATAAATGTGTTATAATTGGCATAGTTTAGATTTTTTGGTGGCTCTTGCCCCCACTTTAATGACCTACTTAATTTATTATGTTTGATTCAATAAATGAATCGAATTTCAATGGCATTTGGATCCCATTAGTCTATAGTTATGGGATCATGAGACATGAAACTTTCTTAATCGTTCAATTTTATGCTTCAGCCATTTTATTCAATCTTAAACTTCGAAAATAATAGATCCATTGTTATTTTTTCATTAACAACAGTTGTGGATCATGTGATTTATATAGATTGCCGCATAAGCGGTGACCGTACCAATATATGAAAGCTACCATCATCTCAAGTCCTTTTATCTAAGTCGGCAGATATTATCAACTTTTCTTTTGTCCTTGTTTTTTTAACGGTTTCTTTCTTTGTTCCTTTCTCAACCTCTGCCGACTATCTCCACCATTCTCGTCGTTGTCCATCACTGGCTTTATCACCATCGGCACTTGATTTCCGGCAACCGTAGCACCGTGACTTCTCTCTGTCCCGTTCATCACTCGTGGAGGCGATAATACCATGAGACTTTAATTTCGTCGAGAGAGAGAAAGAGAGAGACGGGTGAATTTCATGTGGATGCTGGCTGTCCAAAGTAGCGACGCCATCCTTCGCATCGGATAACATCGCTATATTTCAAAGGAAATATTCCATATTTGGTGGATCGTGGAAAGTTCAGAGGCGGGCATCAGAGGACGAAGACAATTTCAAACCCTGTTGGTTGACCGAATGAACTGAAAGACAAATAAAAAAGAGCAAATGGTCAAACATGGCATTGGCAGGATGTTGGCCCGGGCCGACTCTCGTGTTAATCATTTTTAGTCTTCCTCTCGTTGAGATTTGGAACTCGAGTCTATAACTTTAATTCCTTTCGATATGAGTGTGCGGTGTCAAAAGCTGATTAAGCTCCGACCATGCTCATTTCGTATACGGAAGCTGAAAATGATTATTGACCCACGTAGATTAACACACAACGTGACATTTCGGCCATAGTGATAATGTCGCAATCGAAAGATTTAATTATATAGGAGACCACAAGCCATCGACGCGAAGAAAGCAACTGTTTCAAGGCGTTTATACCTTGGAAGTAGCCATGACCCTAGCATGATTTTCTAATTAATAATAATTAGGAAAGGTTTCTCCATCATCAATTTGCTCTACCCTGTCCTCGAGCACGAAAAAAGGTCAAGAACCTAACTCGATTGCTTTGATTCAATTGGCAAAGCTTTCGCCGTCACCAAATTTGTCCACTCCCCATAAAAAAATAATTAAAAATATTATCTTAGTCATCCGCCTGGCTAATCAACAAAAGACAACTTGGCCTAATCCTTAGTCTTTTTTCCAACCCAGGAAAATTGAAGGTCGACCCATATCTTCAAAAGTCGTATTTGACGATGTTCATTAATAGTTTAAGATTTGAATTCGAGATTTCGTTAATCACATTTAGTAATCATATCAACGCGTGTGAAACTTACAGATGACGATGGTAACTCTCGTTGACATTTACATTCCAACAAAACTCATGATAATAGTCAAGAGGATATAATTTCAAGGGGTTTGAATCTTGAAAATCAAGATTTTAATTATATATATTTATATATTATAATTTGCATTTTTTTCACTTATCTAATGTCAAAAGACACGAACCTTTGGATTCCCTTTACCTCTCCCTCCCTCCCTTCCCTTTCAATTAGTGAGGGTTCGTGTTGCAGACCCCGAGAAGGTGGGTGGAAAGATGAACGAAACTTTTTAATAAAAGTTCAGCTAAACCAAATATGCATAAAGCTCCAAAAAAGCCTTTGTTGAAAGGTGGCGAAAAGGACTAAAGATGCTGCACTAACATGTTGCATAAATCGATGTTGTGGTGATGTTATGATAATGTCTTGTCCTTGATTTTTCTTTTTTATAAATTTTATTTTATTAATTATTTTTATGGGAGGGTTTTTGGATGAGCCTCCACCAATCCAAGCTTTGGAAAAATTCCGAGATTATTGAAGGGAAAGTCAGCGGCCAAGTAATTATTATAAATTGATTCCTTGTACTTATCCTTTATCCCTTAATAATCAACTCCAACGAATATATAGGTGGATGATAAGTCCACTTTAATGTCTATTCTCCTTCTATTTTTTTTTTTTTTTAATCTTTTGCGAATATTCCTAGAGGAATTAACATGTCTGGTTCTTGTTCTCGTGCATGAGAATGGAGTCTTACCGACCGAAATGCTGAAGGTAAGACGTTTTAGGTTCAATTAACGAGAGATTATTCCTCATTCAGTTCGATAGGGAGCATAATTATGTGCAATATTTATATGTAGGTGGACTAAATCATTAACATTAACATGGTCAGAACACGTGCTTCTTTGCATCTAAAACCCAAAGAAACTACATTTCTAGTAATAATGATAATAATAATAATAATAAGCTCTTCTACTTTGGAGACCATTGTCAGTAAGTTCGTTAAAAGAGGGAATGCGACCTTTCTTATAAAGGTGCTAAGTGAAAGCATTTATCCTTTTGTAATCATGCATTCACTTTGCTGTCCCTTTCTTTTATCAAGCGATCATTTACATTTACCACCTCGTCTCCTGCGTCTGTATTTTTTTTTTTATCATGTCATAGTTCTATAATTTCTAGAAAAAAATCATTAATCCCTGCAAAGTTGGTGTTTTTTTATACTTAAACAAATTTGATCATGCTCGTTTACTGAAACCTTTTCAGGAGTTTGGTGCTAGCTACGGCCTTTCATATTGGAATTACCATAAAACATACGTCTGCTACAACCTCGGAAAGTGATGCCGATGGATAATAGATCACTCCCATAACTATTTTTAGTTTGGTTTGTATGACGGAATAGTTATTTCAAGACTACACTCTTGTTTGATTAACTTTGTAGCTTAAAGAATAAGATAGGAATAGTAAAGCATTCGCATAATACCATTTTGTATAATAATTTTTTATTCCTAATACTAAATATACTATTTTACCATTGGATTTGGTAATGATTACTCTTATTGAACAATTATATTATACTATCAATTATCATCGGTCTAGTTACATTATAGTTCTTTTGCAATTATCATGATTAGAACATTTCTGATCGTCAATACTATATTAATAGCTACACTTGATTTGATTACACTTGATTTATAAATAAATAAATAAATAATACCTTTAATTCGTAATAGTAATTGTAGAGTAATCTTGTTATAAATGACCTAATTATTGTAATGATGATAATTAATTATGTGAGTATAACATTGTAGCTATTGTTACATTTATCAATTATATTATAACCATTGTTTATTATGATAATCAGAACATTTATAATACAGTATTCTATTATACATAACTAAATACATGTTGTACATATATTATATTATTTAGTTAAAATATTATACTTATCTAATTGTCGAATAGTAATTTCATACTTAATGTTTAGTAATGATGACTCTAATAATATATTTTCGATTGATCATTTAATGTGTAGATAATATAATTATGATAAATGATTATAAATATAAGGAACGGTAAATCAGTTATTGATAATTTTGATTTATTTCAAATGTAATCAATTCCTCAATATGCAGGGTTATTTGTGGAATATAAAAATCGAACCTATTCCTAGTTGCATGCTATTCCAAGACCCCAAAGCTAATCCTCATTAATTTTTGAACCAAACAATGGAATGACTGTTTAACTGCGAATGGAATAATTATACCTTTGAATCAAACATGCCAAAAGGGCTGTCATTGACTTAATGGCATGTTTTAAAAAAAAAAACAATTGTGATTTGAGCGACAACACATAATGAAAAAACCTAGGATTTCGTAGTTGGATGTATTGCCTAAGCAGTCCAGCTTAGGAACTAAAGGTTACTTGATCAAATCCCATCACCACGTGTGAACTAATCTAATTAGAGCCATTTACATAGATAAAAAGGCTTGAATTTAATTGGTTTGTGGGGGCTTGCATGTCATTTCATGAGCTTTTATATAGCTGGGTTTCTGTGTTTGTAAATCGGAATAAGAAAAAAAATTCTTAACATGTTTGGCCGAACTAGCTCTTTTATAGCACATCAGTCATGCCGCGTATTTTAGATGATATCCTTTTTTGCTTTCAAATTAATTATTGACAAATATAACCTTGTATTGAAACTATAAGCCAATTGGAACACTCCACAATGGTAAGACAAGATATGTTAAAGTGGTTCTTTCGAGTTGTTTTCCAGGATCTAAAATCTTGATAATTTTATTCATACGAAGGATCAAAAACCAAATTATGGATTTTGATTGGACATGCGATTTATGTGAAATTGCCTTTACGCAGGTCAATTTTGAAGTATGCAATGTGTGCATAGTTGATGTTGCTTAGAAAAAGATCATATAAAAAAAGAGCATGGCATTTAGTCGAACCATTTCGTGCAATGGCAAATTCCTATTTAGACTCGAATCCAGATGGATCGAATTTATCATAACTGTTGATCACGTAGATCTTGTTCGTAAGTCTAAGAAAAATGCAATTGTCATGTCAATAGATGTTAGTAGGTGAAGTAGACAAGGCTCTTTTGATACTAGTCCGAGAGCCCCCAAATTGGCATCCATTTGGTTCTTGTAGACTCTAGCTATACAAATTACAAACCCCCAAAACTAGTACAAATCTCTCTCTCTCTCTCGTGATATCAAACATTCCTCTTGTTTGCATCCATTAGAGAGTGAACTACTTAGTACTTATCACATCATCTCTCTTTAATTATGATCATGGCTCAATCATGGGAGTGAAATCAGGAGTACTTTCTCACCAGCTGAACTGTCGTTAGGTCACAACTTAGGCCCATCGGGCCATGTTGGGCTCAGTCCAAGGCAAAATCGTGGTTAGGGGTCATTGTTCTCTCTGTTGGAGCTGTCCAAGTCCAAGCCGGGTTAATGTCATCATGTGACATGCAGAGAAAGCGAAGAGACTCGAGCATGCAAACTCATGCAACGGGAGATGCGATTGTTGACATCCATAATTGATCCGGCTGCACGTGGTTGTCACACGGGAAAAAAAAAAATAATTGGGTAAAAATGGGCTACAGTCACCTACATAACATGTGTGTAATATTTGATACATCATACATGCCTAGTCATTGATGGACACAGGGGCAAATGCCCGATGATCGATGATGAAATAAGAAAATGCCACGTGCATAGTTGTTGAAATACTATGACAAACGGTTGGTAGCCACACAGATGAACCTTGGTGGCAAACTTTCCAATAGAGATACTTTAAATATTACTCAAAGCGCCAAGATAGCAAGCATCAAAGGCAAACATTATAAAGAGAAGTTGCTATTTGAAGATCCAATCATGGAACGACCATCGATAACTACACAATCCACAGAACATGACCAAAACGGTTATATGAAATATGGGCAGAGTGATCTACGGGAGAAGGGAATGTGGATCTAGCCAAGGGTAGTTACTAGAGAAAACACAATTGCCGAATGGTTATCATACTTTCACTATAAATAATACTAGTCCTCCAATGAGAACCTCCTGACAAATTAATTAACATGTTATCTTTATATCTTTACTTTTCCTATACTACACTTTAATTTCCCTTGCTATAGTTTTCAAATTCCCATCATCGGTTAGATTTCGGCGTGTTTCTCTATCCTAATGCATCATTGTTAATTAAATTACGGCATTGTCTCTTCTATTCTGGTACATTATCATCAGTTAGATTCCGGCATTGTATTCTACTATCCTCGACTTGTATTGTCAATTAAATTTTGGCATAGCTCGAGATTGGTCTTGTAACTTATGGGCCTTGTCGTTGACTAAATTCCGATTCAGCCTAAGATTGTCCTGTGTTGTTTGGATCAAAGAAGTTGAATTCATTATTGCATGAGATATTATCTGTCTAGAGTTGGTGCATGACCCTTATCCCTTTTAATAAAAATTGAAGAATAACTTTCTGGTAAAAGATATTTCGTTATGAGAGCAATTCTGGCGAAACAACAACAGACCATGGAATATTCTCATAGGACTTGCTTCCTGAGGCGAAGTTGCATGAGAAGAGAGCAGAATGCTGTATTTGTACGCGCGAAACTGTAGAATTAATCAAATCGGGGTTTAACATGATGAAAGAACATAATTGGATAGGGGATTGCCCAATGGTGCCAACATTCTAAGAAAAGTGGACCGGATAGGAGAAATAAGAGAAAAAGTGCCAAAAAAGTCATAAACCTTTTGTCTTTGTGTCGATTTAGTCCTAAACCTTTTTTTTTGCTGATTTAGTCCTAAACCTTTTTACGTTGTGCTAATTTAGTCATTTTCGGCCAATTTTGGCCGGATTTTGCTGACTAGACATTGGTCGGCTGACGTGGCCTGATCGGCGTTGACGTGGACAACTTTAATAATATTTTAAAATTTTATAAATTTTTTATTTTCTTTTTTTTTCCTCCAGTGGTCGCCGAGGTCCGGTGACCGGCTAGAGGCAACGGCCGGTGAGGTCGAGTCAACCTCGCCGGCCACCTCGCCAATGGCCACAAGGCCGCCCTCGAGGCTTGGGCAATGAGGCTCTGCCAGCTCTGCGCGAGGAGGCGGCCTCAAGCTGGCCTCGCGCTGGGCCACCGGAAGCTTCTGACCAGACAACGAGCTCCACGTGCTGTCGAAGATCTCTCTCTCTCTCTCTCTCTCTCTCTCTCTCTCTCTCTCTCTCTCTCTCTCTCTCTCTCTCTCTCTGGCGTGACTATTGAGATTCCCTCTACTTCGTGATCCTCTCGTTCTTCGCGTCCCTCGCGTCTCCAATGATGCGAGATGCTTCGTCTTGATTGACTGCGGAGTGATCCTTCTCTGATCGGAGGAACCTGCGCAATCTGCGCAATTCCAAGTTCGGCGAGTAGTGTGCCGGTTGGCTTTTTTTCGATGGCACACGAAGCTCATCGTCTGGTTGGAAGCTTCTGGTGGCCTGGCACGAGGCCAGCTCGAGGCCGCTTCCTTGCGCTGAGCTGGCGGGGCTCACCCTCGCTAGATTCGGTGAGGGCGAGCCTTGCCGCCTAGTGCGAGGCCGCCCTCGCGGCCACTGTGAGGTGGTCGGCGAGGTCAGCCTTGACCTCGCCGGCTGTCGCCTCTGGCCTGTCGTTGAGGTCCAGTGACCGGTGGGAAGAAAAAAAGAAAAAGAAAAAAAGGAAAAAATTCAAAAATATTAAAATATTATTAAAAGTTATCTACGCCAGCGCCGATCAAGCTATGTCAGTCGCCCGGCGTCCAGTCAGCAAAATCCGGCTAAAATTGACCGGAAATGATTGAATTGGCACCATGTAAACAGGTTTAGGACTAAATCGATACAAAGATAAAATGTTTATGACTTTTTTGGCACTTTTCCCAAGAAATAAGTGGTCTAGTTAGGTACGGAATTAGTGGATTTAGAGATCCAATAATATCCAAACTAGACATTGATGTGGCGGGAATAGGCTCTTCATACATGTCAATTTTTTTCATAGGCACACTGCTTAAATCATGCCGATTCAATTATTTAAGAAAATTTTATTCAAATTATAAAGAGTATGTCTCTAGTTTGAGCCTATGAATGAAATCCGACCCGAATTGAAGTGTGTGAAAGTCCGGCCCGTGTAAAGAAACTGCAAATGGGGATGTGTCACTGCCTTTTGTAAATTCGAAAGAGGAAGAAAACATGGGTTTCCTAATCCATTTTGGAGTTGGCTGAACAAAGGTTTTCATGACTTCTATGTAATTATTTTCGTGCTGATCTTGCTTAATAAGCCATTGTTGATCTGGCTTTAGTTTGCTCTACAAATGTGGTATCTAGGTGACACCATTGTTGCAATCTAGATAATTTGCCAGAAAATTAGAAAAACAATGATGGTCCAACCTCTTAACTTCTTAGTCCTCGACCAAAACAAAAAAAAAAAGGAAAATTCTTATTCTCACGACTTGGTTTCTTCTACATTACCAATTGATGCATCTATAAGATACCACGTTAAAGAATGCTTCAAATTTGGTAAATTTTCAGCATCTTGAAGGTTGTTGAAATCACTCCACTCCACATATCCAGAAACTTCTTTCTTAATATATCCTTTTTCAGCTGACAATACCGTGTTCTCGTCGCACAAATTTAATATTTCCTCACATGTTTACTTTACTTGTAGCGTTCCAATTGCTTTCTACTAGGGGAGGTGACCGGTGGATGGCATTGCCAAATTCGTCTACAACTGCTTCCAACTTCATCTCCAGAACCAAACACCAACCATAAACGGCTCCTAGAAGTTTTCCAAATCTCTAATTTAAGGTTTTCACATCATGGCAAAATCCTTTGGCTTTGACCCCATGAGGTTGCTTGCTTGCCTATAGCAACGGGAAAGATCTATACTCTCATGACACGTTTGGAAAATGTCAATAAGGCCGGTCAACTACCTCATTACTCCCCTTATAACCAACCACATTGAAGCTGAAGCAAACAACACCATGCTCGCAAGTAAATCACTTAAGCATTATTCTTTTTTAAACCCCATTGTGGAAGCAGGACCCTTATATATATACTCTCAAGAGGGCTTTGCCCTAAAAGCAAAAGGTTGTGTGCTTTTAGAGTTTTTAATTCTTATGGTTCTTTTGCTAGCTTAAATAGGAGACATGGCCAAACAACCCATTGTTTTGGTGGCTTTGGTGCTTTTGCTGGTTCACGTGAGGGCTCAAGATGATAATGGCCTTGTTGCTTCTTTCATCTTTGGGGATTCCCTGGTTGATGCTGGAAACAACAATTATTTGCAGACACTGTCCAAGGCTAACATCCCACCGAATGGGATTGATTTCAGAGCTTCTGGAGGGAATCCCACTGGCAGATTCACTAATGGAAGAACCATTGGTGACCTTGTGGGTATGTGAATTTCTTCTTTGCTATTTAATTTCTCTAGCTTCTGTGATTTTTTTTTTCCTCGGGGTGTGCATTGATGGGTATTTTAGGTTATATTTTCTTTTATTTCACAATATTCATCATAATTGTTTGTTCTCTATTTTCAGGGGAAGAATTGGGGCAACCAAACTATGCTGTCCCGTTTTTGGCTCCAAACTCAACTGGTAAAGCTATACTGAGTGGAGTCAATTATGCATCTGGGGGAGGAGGGATTCTGAATGCAACTGGAAGAATCTTTGTAAGCACCCAAACGTAGTTGACATATGCTGTAGCATACACGTTTGTTTTACTTATTTTGCATGCACATGCACGGGCCATCTGAAGGTAGGAAGATTACTATATTTTTGCAGGTAAATAGGCTGAGCTTGGATATCCAAGTTGACTACTTCAACATCACAAGGAAGCAGTTGGATAGCCTCTTGGGACCATCACAAGCAAAAGACTACTTGATGAAGAAATCGATCTTCTCGATCACAATTGGATCTAATGATTTCCTGAACAATTACCTGCTTCCGGTCCTCTCCATCGGCGCCCGGGCTTCTCAAACTCCCGACGCTTTCATCGATGACATGATCAATCACTTGAGGAACCAACTTACGGTACCCAAATGATTCTAACTGATGTTTGAAATTCTAGAAGGGAATGGAAGTTCCAATTAATCTATTAAAACCATGGATTAGATTAATCTTCATTCCTAGGTTATGTTTACTCGTGAGATTCACTCGACCTAGCTGGCAGAATCGTGGAGTCCAGCTCTAATTCGATCGAATCTATGACAGTCCAATTTTTTCATAAAGTTATAGTTGTCATGATTTGATGCAGAGACTCTATCAATTGGATGCTCGGAAGTTCGTATTAGGGAATGTAGGTCCAATTGGATGTATACCTTATCAAAAGACCATAAACCAACTAAGCTCGGATCAATGCGTCAACTTGGCCAATCAACTGGCAAGACAGTACAATAGCAGGTTGCAGGATCTGCTCACTGAACTCAACGAAAATCTTCCAGGAGCTACTTTTGTCCATGCCAATGTCTATGATCTTGTGATGGAGCTCATCACAAACTATGACAAATACGGTAAAGTTCATTATAAGTCCATCGTCTTTTACTTGCAAGGATCGGCACAACTGGAAACTTCTTTACCAAAAGGAGTCTGATGTTTATCAAGAGCAAAGTGTCTTGTTATCTTTTCTTTAGCTATGTTTGTCGCGCGTTTTTAGCTTGTGGAGTTTCATTTCTATTCAATGGAGTTTCCTGAAAAGCTCGCCTCTCAAGTCACAGCAAGATAAACTTATCATTCGCGCTTGATTATGGCCTTATGATTCAGGCAAGATGATTTGTGGGCTGATTATATCCACCACCCGTGGATCAAAGAAAAGAACAAGAAGAAAACATTACTCTTTGTCTCACTAAATTAATGCTAATCAGTGGCATCCTATGGTACTCATGCTACACTAGACTTACTTTGAAATATCACTTTCTTGGTGCATCCGGAAATCCGGTATAATCGTGAACCATCATTCGAGTACTGTCTCATTTTGATTAGAAGTTGGAGCTGCATGCGTCTCTTTTCGAGACCAAGCTGAGGCAGATACCTTACTGTTAAATGTTAAAAATATAGGAATCTTCCCATTGATTTCCTAATTTCTGACTTTTCCTGAGTACATGCTTGATGATGCAGGTTTCACAACAGGCAGTACAGCTTGCTGCGGGAACGGAGGCCAATTTGCTGGGATCGTACCGTGTGGTCCAGTATCAAGCCTATGTAGTGATCGATCCACACATGTCTTCTGGGATCCTTATCACCCGAGTGAGGCGGCCAATCTCATCCTGGCAAAGCAATTGGTCGACGGAGAGACTAGATACATCTCTCCTATGAATCTCAGACAGCTTCGAGATCTTTGATTTGACTTCTTTATAAAGTTTGTAACATGATTTGTGTGGCCAAGTGAGCAGTTACCGTTTCTTGGATCGTGGAGCCGTACATCTACCATTTCTGTATGTGCCTTGGAAATTTTGCGTTCAATTTTTGTTGATAAATAAATGTATATTCAACCTTCTTTGTGAGATACACACACACTTACATTATCCACTCTAAGAAGAAATGGGCAAGCCTGACAAAAGCCACACGGGGAGTTTTAGAGTCGTCCTCAGTTCAATTCTTTTTTTTTCTTTGCAAACTGAAAACGTCAATCAAATTCACATGGTGCGAAATGACTCCATTAGGCTGTTTAATTTGTTTAGAGGAAACTGATGACTTGGGACAATGAAAGCCTAAGAATGTTTTCTCGGATAAGCGGGATTTGAAATTAGGAAAAAAGAAGGGGAGCTAGAAAATTTCTGTCACTACAGTTTACAAATAAAATGCCGGCCTGTACATACCTATCCAACAAAAAAACAGAGTTGCATGGTAGGAGAGACTGGGAATATGATAGCCTCAATCTCAGAGTTTCGGACTCTCAATACTCATCAGAGATTTCAGTTGGTTCCTTGTCTCATCACTTGAAACAGCCATTGATTCTGCATAAGAATTGTCTGTGTCTCATACTTCATCTCAGTGTTGTTTCTGTTTCTATGGTCATAGGTATGCTTTTGTCTTTCTCTATTGAAAGAATTTACCCTTATCTTCCGATCGAGACATCTCACATCTGTTTCACTAATTCTACTTCAAGCAGAGTCAAGGTGTCGCCGGTTGTCCTCTATCTTCATGGAGCCAACCTCCCCAACTCAAAACCAGTCCATGGTACGGGTTAAAACACTACAAAACTTCGTGCTCTTGCTGTAAAATATAAACATCAGAATCCGAGTGGTGCTGGGAATCGGGAACTTGGAGGTATCCACCTAGTTGGAGACAAGACTTACTCCAATGTCTTTGCTAAGGGAGTAATCAGACTTTACACGCACATTGCGTCACCATTGCTTATCTGTGTGTTGGCAACAAGCCAATTATTGGTGATATATACCTCAGTTTGTGCTACCTGCCATTTAGGGTCTTAAAGCAGCATTAGAAGCTATCAATCATTCACTACCCGTTACTACTGTCCCGCAGTCCGTCCCGACAAGGTTCAACCCAGGTGTTCAATTTGCAGCTAGTTCTGCTCCTTTATTAGGACCTGTAGTCCAATTCTTGCTAGCCAACAATTACCCTCTTCTCTGTAGTTTGTACCCTTATTTTGGGTATGCCGCTGATCCAAGACCATTCAGGCTAGATTATGCTCTGTTCAGTGCCTCTAGAGTCGTGGTGTGAAATAAAAATCTCAGCTACAGTAACCTATTTGATGCCATAGTTGACTCTTTCAACTGAGCACTGTAAAAGGCAGGAGGGCCGAATTTTACAGTGATCGTGTGCAGTGTGCGTCTTCTCATGACATGGTATTCCTCCTTCATTGCGGCTTCCCAGCCAACATGAGACAATGCTTCTGTGACAGATTTAGGAATAAAAAGAGGATCCAAGGAAGAGAGGAATACCATGTAGGGAGAAGAACACGACTATAACTCGGAGAAGTATAGATTGGCTAAGTGTTAACTGTGGAATGTATACCTTTTCTGCGAGCAATAGGTAAGTCAAGCTCAGATGGAGAAGAATCTAAGGATGGAGAGTAAACTAGAACAGACAGAGAATCTATCGGCTCTGCCATGGGAGCAGCTATCTGGTCTCCTTCTAAAGCAACTGTCTGCTCTCTTTCTGGTGTCTCATTCCACCGGAGGTTGCTTATGCCTGCACTGATATGTGATGAGATCACCATCTCCTGTTTTGGTGCTGATGACCAAGTTTCACTGGAAAAGAACTATTAAATTTGGACTCCTCATACTAGATACCACATATTATTGAATCAAACTCATCAACTTCTGATCTTTTCATGTTTCCAATTAGGCTGTTAAGTTCAGACTGGATTTTGCTTATAGAAGGATGAAACTGATCACCAGAAGAAAATGCATTAATTGTATCCTGGGATTCAATCCAACTTAGTCCTGGATCTTTATCCATCGCGAGCCCTCTTATTTTTCGTCTTGTTTCTGCAACAACATCCCACTTCCCTGCAGCAGCGTAAAGATTAGAGAGCAAGATGTGAGTTGCAGTGTCTTCCACATCCAAACTCAGAACATGCTCAGCAGCACGAATTCCCATGCGCAAATTCTGATAATTTACAGATGAACTAAGCAAGGTTCTCCACAATTCTAAATGGTCATCATAGAATGGTGATTTGTTAATCATTTCCTCTGCCTCTTCCAGTAATCCTGCTCGGCTCAGCAAACTGACCATGCATGAGTAATGCTTAGGGCCTGGCTTAATATTAAAGTTTCTCATACAATTCCATAAGATCTTCCCTTCATTGACCAAGCAACTATGGTTGCAAGCAGAGAGTGCTGATAAGAAGGTCACTTGATCTGGAAGTAGACCGGCCACAAGAATCTCATCAAAAAGTTCCAATGCCTTCTCTGCCAACCCATGGTAGCCAAATCCTCCAAGCATCGAGTTATAGCATTTCAAATCAGGGTCGGAAACATCAGAAAATATTAACTCAGCAGCTTGAAGGCTTCCAGTTTTAGCATACATGTCGACTAGACTACCACAGACAGCCATGTCAACATCATATCCCGTTTTTACTGCCAAGGAGTGTATCATCTCTCCTTGTTTGAGAACTGTAAGATCAGCACATGCGCTCAAAGCTCCACTTAAAGCAAAACTATCAGTCTTATGGCCTTCCTTGTACATTTCATAAAAATATTTCATTGCAGTCCCTGAATCTTCCAATTTAGAATGAGCTGTGATCATCTCTGTCCAGATAACTACATCCTTTTCTGGTAATGAGTGGAAAACATTATGAGCATACCCATTTTCTCCATTTGTAAAGTACATAGAGATTAGCGTAGTTCCAACGTAGAAGCTACTTTCAAATCCTGCTTTGATGACTTGACCATGAAGAGCCTTCCCACAGTCATAGATTAAGAATGTTCCTGTTGCAGAAACAGCAGCCGCGATAGTGTATTCATCCGGTTTAGGAAATGAAAGTCTCATTAACTGTATAAAGATCTCTATGGCAACTTCTCCATGACCATTTTCTGTATACCCAGAAATCAATGAGTTCCAAGAAACAATGTCTGGATTCTGCACTCCATCAAAAATACTCTGTGCGGTACTTATGTCACCGCAGTTAAGATACATGTCAAGCAGGGCATTCTCCATAGGCAGATCAAAGGTGGTTCCAGAGATGATTGCTCGGCCATGGATGATCCGTCCATAGGTATGATGTTCCAACTTTGCGCAAGCATTCAGGACAATTGAATATGTGAACTGAGTGGGAGAAACACCAGATGCAAGCATCTCGCTGAATATGTGGAGAGCGTCCCCAATTCTATCGTTCTTCAAACTCCCAAAAATCATCGAGTTCCACACGACAGCATCTTTATCGACTATACACCGGAAGACATTCCCTGCAGATTCCAGATCCCCGAAACTAGAGTACATGCCAAGAATGGACGTCTGAACACAGACATTATCCGCAAACCCACATTTCGCGACATGACCATGAAGCAAAGAACTTGCGAACCGATCTTCGAGCAAAGAGCAAGCCTGGAACAAGCTGGTGAACGTCAGCCCATTAGGCCTCAGCCCCTCCTCGCCCAGTCGGACGAACAACCCCAAGGCCGAAGACGCCCGACCGGGAACCCGAGAATAAGCCGAGATGAGCGCGTTGTAAGAAACTATGTTTCTCTGAGGCATTCTGTCGAACACTTGCCGCGCGCTGTCCAGCGACCCGCAGCGAGCGTACATGGAGAGCAGATTGTTGTTCACGTACGGGGAGACGGCGCGGGTCGTGAGGACGAGAGCGTGGAGCCGGCGGGCGGTGTCGAGGGCGGTCGCGGACGCGCATTTTTGGAGGAGCGATGCTAAGTGGGACGGCTCGCATAAGGGCGGCATAAAACGGCCGGGGCCAGTAGCTTCGCGGCCAGGTCCGGCCGGTGAAGATGAACTACCAACTACTACTAGAAGGCAAGCCGTGACTTCGGGAAATGACGATTGACCTTATAATAATTCCCAACTCATTGAGATGACCAAAATAATTTAAAGAGAGCTAATTAATCAAAATTACAAAATAAAAAAAGTGGGGAAGTTGTTTTTTTTTTTTTGGTAAAAGATAATATAAAAAAGGGGGGAGTTGTTATTTATTGAAAATATATTGAAAATGTAAAAATCACGCATTGTCATCATAATACAAGACTTAAGACAAAAAAACAAAAATCAAGATACAAGACCGTTTATGTTGGTCAAAATGACCATATTTTATTTCGAGCTTATTATTTTGCGGACTTCGTTTTTTCCCCTCTTCTACTCTCTAATGTGCTTAAGTGGGTTGCTATTAAGGATTTTGTGTGATGGGTTTGCGCCTTGCTGACGATCTTCGTTAATTAACATTTTTTTTAACTATAAATTATTATCATAAACGGTTCACAGTTTTAACTAAAGAATTTTATCAAGAAAAATTTGAATTAAAGAATTATTTACTACAAAGACTTATTTTTGATCGAACTTTAGAGAGACATTGTAAATAAATTACTTCATCAACACAATACAAGGCATAAGGCCCCGTCCCTCATGAATTAAAAATTAATATTATTTATTAAAAAAATATATTATTTATATAAGTAATTTACATGAAATGAGAAAAAGTAAGGTGAAAAATATAAAAAAAATTAATATAACAAAAAATTTCAAACTGTTATATATATATGACAATTTTATCTCATAAAAAATCTTGAATTAGTATATCAATGATAAATTTATCATATATTGATTTTGTTAAATTTAAATATCAAATTGCTGAGTTAATGACATCTTTTGTTTGTCAAGTGAAGCGGAAATTAACAAGAGTGTTTTCATGGTATTAATCCAAATTAATCCAAAATGAAATGACGAGAAAGGCGGGGGAAGAGAAGAAGGGGAACCGACGGAACGGCGTTTCAGGGAGGTCTTCACCAAGTTAAACCTTCTCGAGACACGTCGGAGGTTTAGCTATCCTCGCCATTCCCGCCGCCGGTCGCCGAGGCCGGCGAAGAAATGTCCGACGACGGTTCTCAGCTCTCCCGCGTTTCCAGTCTGATCGACCTCCATCTTCGACCCTGCGCTGTGAGTCTCTCTCGTCATTCGTTCACCGGAAAATCTTCTACTTCGACGCGTCGGATCGGTCTTACGATGTCGAAAATTCGGTATTTGTGCGTGCAGGCAGTCGAGGTCGCTTCTGCGAGCAGAGAAGAGGAGAAGGATCTGCTGATCGCTCTCTCCAAGGTGCGTTTGTTTCGCCTTCCCCGTTCGCGTCTCGTGCTCGCATGTCTTTCGGTGTTAAACGGCCGGTTCGGCTTCGTCAGTGCGTGTGGAGATGTCGACGAGGTTGCGCGAGTGCTAATCGGATTGTCGTTTTTAGGTTTTGCGAGAAATTCGGCTCTGGACCAGTGAAGAAACTGATGTTTCCTCTGATAGCGTCAGTCTCTTTCTCTCTCTTCCCCACTGTGTGTGTCTGGATAGTTGACAGTTTGGGGACTGATTGCTGTCTTTGTCACTTAACAGGACGCGGAGGCGAAATCGGTTACCGGGAGTGCGGATTCGGGTGAATTTGCTCTCAACTCCGAGGAACAGATCTTTTTGGGCAAGATTGTTGGTGATTTGGTGAGTTGTTCAAATGCTAATGAGCTGCGAAGTTTCCTTTTGGAATGAAGCTGATGGATTGTTCATTTGATTCCGCCGTTCTCGAGCTCTGTTTAATCTCTATCTCTGTCATAATTTATAAGTGTGATCAGAATTACATGATAATGGAGAATAACACAGCCTACTAAAACATTTTTCTTGTATTTTCCCCCCACATTTTTACAGTTTAAATTTAAACTGGTTCCTGTTGTTGCTAGTGGACGAAGGTTTTCGTTAACAATCAACAATTACTAGTACTGGTGAGGAACTGAAGTGCAATGCGCGCTCTCGGATGCTCTAAAGCACTGCCATTGCAGGATATCTTAAGGCTTATGTGTTGTTATTGCCATGCTGCCCTCTTTCGATTTCTGTCTCTTGCTACCGAAACTTGGCATACATTTTTACATGTCTGCTATACTTTGTTTGACCAGTTTTACCTGCACTCTCATCGCAGATGCATTTTCTAATGGTTCATAGTCAACATGTTCAGCATTTGACAGGCAATGTCCTTTTGGCAATTTCTGAGCTTCTGTCTGCCTATGTAGGTTCTCGTTTGTTGCCATCAAAGTTAGATCAGTTATGTGTGCCAGCTTTATTGTTCTAAAGCATTAGCTCTTCCTGATCTGCAGGGAAAAGGATGGGCTGCCTTTGTGCATTTGTTGTTTGTTTATGCTGAATTGTCAATAGGAATCATTCAACCATGTTCTTCCGTTACCAGAACAAGGGTACATGAAGATTTTTATGGTATTTTAGAAAGTTATGATCTCGCCATCAAATCAAAGTTGCAAAAGGCCAACTGGTCCACTGTGGCTGGAATTTTTCGGGTCTTGCGTTGCATTTGGAAATATTTGAAGCATGATTTTAGGGATCAGCTAGTTGATTCATACTTAAATTCTCTGAATTCCTTTATTTCACATGTACCTTGGAATTTATTGGATGATGGTAATGTTGTTCCAAAGTGTGTTCACATGGGTCCGCAAATGCCGAAGTTCATATTTCTTGGATATTTAACTCAGTTACTGAGTTCAGTGGTGGAGCAAGTTGATCATGAAATGGTTCAAGGTGGTTCTGTGAATGGGCATCAACTTCTTTTCTCCATTACCAAACTTGTTCCCAGTTTGTTCCTATGTTGTCTTGGCAAGGAAGAAGAACATGATGATGCTCGCATCTCTTTATACTTCAGACATAAGCTGTTGGTATGATCCACCTAAGCTTCCTTTAAGGACGTGTCAATTCTACTTGTTATTTGGGAACTTTCTTTGTGCTCAGATGTTAGTAATTGCAGATGCTGATGACTAGGCTCAGTGGCCAGGGCGTGGAGGGCCCTGTTCTCACCCTGTGGTTGCAGCTTCTTCATAAATACTTTCAAGATCTTGTGTCAGAACAAATAAGTATGCTTGAGCCTGTCGTAGATGATAGTTTAGAAGGTTCCCCCTTTTCAGCAAGCATGTTTGAGGAAAACATTCAAGGTACTAATCCATACCACCACTTAAAGCGGCAGGCTATTTTCCTTTTCATCAAGTGTTCGTTGAGTTTGATTTTCAGTGAAGAGGTGGTTGACCAGCAATGCGAATGCCTATCTGCACGACCATGTTTAAGTTCACATCCAGAATATTGCAGTCAAAAGAAAGTTTTAGGAGAGCTTTATAAGTGGCTCAGTCAGAATCTTCAGCACGATACCCATTGTGACAGTGAAACATATATGGAGAAGTGCATGCATTTTGGCTCATCCTTCATTCAGCTATATGCCCAGGAGGTTTGCATTTCTTAATTCTTGCAATTGAAAGTTTTACAAGGATGGCATTTTTCTACCATTAAAAGTTTCATGAGGGTGCTTCTTCTGGAGATTTAGCAATTACACTTGTCATGCTTTCCCTTTTCCCTTTTTTCTCTTTCTGATCTGTACAGAACAAGATAATTATTACCTTTGCAAGAAATGAAGGGTTGACAAGTTGTGAGTTTTGGGAAGGGTAGGGTGTTTTCTGGCATTTCTACTCTTAAGGACCCAAGGTAGAATTCTTTTCTGCACTATAGAGTGGCTGTTTCCATACGTGTCTAAATTTAAAAATTTGAGCAAGCTTTCTCTATAGAGCAAGGCACATGTCTACTATACATGTACCATTTAGGTGACAGGAGCATTTGGGGAAGGGTAGGGTGTTTTCTGGCATTTCCACTCTAAGACCAAAGGTAGAATTTTTTCGTCTGTACTGTAGAGTTGCTGTTTCTGAGTGTGGTCTAAATGTTAAAATATGAGCAAGCTTACTCTTTGGAGCAAGGCTCACATCTGCTATGCGTGTACTGGCATCTGGGTGAGAGGAGCTGTACAAATATGAGCAAAGATTCTTTGGAGAGATGATCTTGAAAAGACACAGTAATCTGTTGCAGTATATTGCCTAATTACACGGCTTCAGAGGGTTTAATATTCATTATAATTTTCACTGATAAATTGAGAGGACTCAAAGGGATTCCATTTACATGGAGAAGAAATGCACAATTCTCTTACAAAAGCCAGAAATGAAAAGCGGATAAAAAGGGTGGTGTAAGGAGGTGTCCGTATGGAAGATATTGTCCATGTCTTTGCTGATCTGATTATTTGCTCTGTGGTTTCTACAAGCTTGTCATATATGGTGCTTCAAAATGTTTTTCATCCTCTACAATCGGCCCAATGTGATGCTAATTTGTTTGTTACCAGTTGGCAGTTTAGAGTTGCATATTTAAAGTTAGAATGTTGAATACTTGCAAAAAGAGGGTGAACTCATGTGTGGGGTAATAAAGTAATTTAATCATGAAAAAGCTGTATGTATTTCTTTAAATTAAAGTACCATCTGTGGAGGCCTTAATTATTTTATTCTATATTGCTATTCTTTTATTCCTTAGGCTTATATAATACTCTAATTACATGGCATTGTTATAATTTTGTATTCAGTGAGATTGGACTAAGGCTTAGTTTTTTAGCTATCAATGTTCTGTGGAAATGATTTGAGTGAGGGCACTGACTTCTTTTCTCTATTTAACATTAGGATGACCTGTTATTTAAAGTGCTCTTGGAAGTGCTTAGCATTCCGATTCCTGGATCTGAAAAGTGAGCTGAAGTATTCTCAAATTTTCTACTTCTATATTCTTATTAGATCAGTGAATTATGTGATTCTTTTTATAACTTCTGCTGCTTGCAGGTTTGATGAAGTAAAAGAGAGAATCCCAGACTCACGGGAAAATACCCTTATTCACCTTTCAAACCTTTTTAATCCTTTTAACTTATTCCATTCATTTCTTGCAGAGGTATGTTTCATAGATTCTCCTTGACCGAAACCCTATTTAGGTTTTTTGTTTTGTATCATTGTAGGTCCTAAGACCTTTTGACTTTTGGATCTGCAGATCAAATATGATCATCAGGTGCTTCTTGATTACCTCATATCTAAGGACACGGGAATCAGTTGTGCAGAATATCTTCTACGGTATGCACTTTCTTGGAAATAGTTTTCAGCTTTCCATTTCTCGTGTTGCTGAAATAGGAAATCCAGGTATGTTTGAACTGCGGATATCCATTTTCTCCTTTGGCATTTTTTGACCATGTTCTCTTTGTATCTCCTTTTTCTTTGAAGGTGCCTGCGACTGATCTCTGAATCATGGGAAGCATTTTTACAATTTTCATATGTGCGGAGTCCAAAGGAATGGTCCTCAACTAAGGAAAGAAAAATTTCCCAGCTAAGGGTAAATTTTCATCTGGAGCCGTATAGCACTGGAAAGTTCAGACATGGGCATAAACTCCAAGGAGCTCGAGGAAAGCCATTTGACAAAGCTAAACTATGTTTGCTGTCCTTAAAATATTCAGTGGAAAATCTCCATCAGAAAAATTTGTTTCCTTATAATCCTAAAGTTCTTCTGAGACGGTATGCTTTCTTCCTGACTGTTTTGATCATAATTATATATGAAAATTTCTTCATGTAAACATATGTCAGTAGTGTCTAAATTTTTGGCTGAGATAGATGCTAGAGACATCTGAACTGCATATATTTATGTGGCAGTCTAACAGAATTCCAGGAACTATGTTTTAACAAGGGACGTATGGGAAGGGTGGGTGAGGGGAAGTTGACATGAGAGATTGAAGGCATCGTCTTTTTGAGAGTTACTTTGGAGGATGGCAAGAATGAGATGCATTTCCTGATAGATTCACCCACTCCAGCACTTGCAATGGAAGGACATAATACCAATAAAACACCTTTTAAGTAAGTGGCTGATAAAGGAAGATCGTGATTTTTCCCTTTTGTTGAGTACCATGCTTCTGAAGATCTTTCAGGTCAGTGACATTGGGTGTTTCAAATTGTTGCAGAGGACTCACCACTTCATCATTTCCGATATACACTGAGGTAATCTAAAAATTCTGCTATATCTATTCACTCAAAGGTTCGTTTGCGGGGGATGTAACAAATGGGCCTGTTTAAAAAAAGAAAAGAAAAGAAAGAAGGCTTCAGAGACCCAAGCCCAGAGCCCTACTTAAACCCTTGAAATTTCATCCCTAGCCCATTTAATTGTCATCGTAGCTGGTCTAAGAAGAAGAAAATGGAAAGGAAGAAAGAGAGAGGAAGGATTTGAAGCTTTGTTGTACTTAATCGAAGAGGTGTTCTGTTAATGCTGGATTATCCGAGTTAGTTGCGATTCTGAGTCGCTGGGTTGAATCAGGAGGTTTTTGATTTGTGAAATCATTTTGTAAAGAAACTTTAGGGTGTTGTAGATCTCTAGATCTGACAGACGTCAATTTATGAATAGGGTTTGATCAGAGTAAAATTTTGAAATTTGTTACGGAGCATTGGAAACAGTCTTTGGCGCTAGTTTTCACTCCTCTGTCCATCTTTGAGTCGAAGGTGAGGTCTCCTTTTCATTACACTGAGTTGGCTTTCCAATGACTCCGCACCCACTTGAAACGGACGCTGTATTTTGAACTAGCCACTTTAGAGTCGGCACGCAAGCTGTCACTCAGCAGACTTACTCCATTTTGAGCGAGTTTTGGAAGGCGCATCAAAATTGTGTTGTTACCATTTGAGCTTAAATTAATCTAGTCTTAGTTAAGTTAGTTATCTACTTGATTTTGATACTAGTTTCTCTCTTAATTGATAGGATTTAGAGTTTTCTACTCGGGGTAGCTTCGGGGATTGTCAGGTAAGTGGTGCTTATCTCTTTATGATTTGGAAACTCATTTCTTAAATTATAGGAAATCTATATATGTTATAAGCTATGAAAGAGGCATCATGGAATGATGTTTATTAAAAAGGAAGAGTGATGTTCAGTGTATATATGTAGCATAAAGCTGAATTGGACATTCAGAACCCCTTTGGTGATGTGAAATGACATAGCAAAGCATTTCTTGAAGTAGTTTGTATGAAGCAAATGATTTGAGAGTCTAGGCTGAAAATACATGTTCTAAATGGTTTGAGAATATAAAAGTAATCTGCTTGGTGGAGTGAATAGTGAACAGTTAATATGTAGTATTTCGTGAACCTGATTTATGAAATTGAATTGGTTATGATTGGAGGATGAGTTGATGGTTTTATGCCTAATGGTGCTATATCTAAACCATTGGGGGGTTGTGAGTATGCATACTATTCTCAAGACGTCCTGTTTGGGCCAAGCCCCTGGTTGATATAAGTGGACACCTATGCCAAGGTGGATCTTGGTAGGCTTTTTGACGAGGCTTTAAGCGAGGTCATAGTTTGATATTGAGCATCAAATTGATCAATGAACCAGATCATTGATGTTTGCTTTGATGTTTGTTGATTGAACATGATATGTATAACTCCCGTTTGATCTTGTACATATATTATTATTAGATTTGGATAAATATATTTCAGGCACTATTAGTAAATATGCGTATTGTAGTGCTTTATTTGCTCGGAAGAGACTACTTACTAGGTGTTGCTTTGTTTATAACATTTATTTCAATTCTTATTCAGGTTCTACAATTATGGACGATTAGGACGAGAGCAGTTTTAGCGGGAGACGTTTTGGTAGTTTTTGATACCTTTTGAGATAGTTGTACATATGTTTGTACAATTACTTACGTCGAGTTTAATTTGATTAGTCACTGGAATTGTGTAGTTTAATATTCGAGTGTTCTGTTTGAGTTAATAAAATGCATATGTTCTTTTTGGTGGACTTCAGATTCCTGATCTTTTGTAATTAGCTTGTCGTATATACATTTTGAAAAAGGGTTTATGTTGGTTATGGGCGAGGTTTTGTCCATCGGGTAGGCGAACGGCTATGTCATTCCTCAAAGCTATTGTGGAGTTGGACCATGTAGTATGTGAATTAAATGACAAGACGACTAGTAACATACTAAATATTACAAATTTTGAAGTACCATTCACTATCATAAATTGCAGTTGGCTAATTAGTTAATTCATTGATAAGTTATTATATTTGTAATAATCATTTAATCAGGATTGTTGCCTTATAAGAGAGTATCTTGGATTCTTTTATTCCTATTCTACTGGTGTTACGGTGTCTGTTCAAATATACTAGTCACCATAAGACTACTGATCAAATAGCCTAGCATATTATGGTATATAGTTAAACTTGCACTTAATATTTAGTTTGTCAGAGCTAGTGATCACTAAACACCAGCCTTTGGATATGGTGGGGTTTGTAGTATCATGTGTATGAATACTTTCATTTTTCACAATGAATTAGTCCGAGGAAGGGACATTTGAAATTGAGATGGCAAGGGCTTTTCAAGTGTAGGGTTTGATTCTCACGCTTTATAAAGAGATTGGATAAAAATCTGAAAGTGAGTTGAGAGTTAGAGTTTGATAGATCAATAAACAAAAAAACTAGTATGGATAAGGCTTCATTTGGACCTATCAATGCTCCTCTCGCCCATTTCAATTATATGCTCTGTGTGGGGCATTATCATGAGCCTTCCCATTTAGAGGACGGTATATAAAGCTTTACATAGACCATAGGGAGATGGGCAGGAGGACCTTCTAATGGTTAGAGAATATCTCTTACCCATCCCTAACCATTTACTTCATGGGCTTTTTTGCAAGTGTCACGTTTGTGTTTATAAATCATGTCAAATTGTGCTAGCATAAAACATTGGGATAGTTTTGATTCCATATGTCAAATAATTAGGTTTTGACAAAAACGGGTTATTTTGTTTCATTTTGTGTCAACAAATGTGGCTAAGCGTGTCTCATCATATTCGCATTTATTTCTCTATAACTCGTGCTTAGCCTCATGTCGTTTGCACTGCAAACGTGCAGAATAGATATTGTCAAATTTTGTAAGCGCTAGCTTTTTGTCTAAAGCCTTATGGCACGTAATTGGAAGTTACCACATAAGAATTGCCCGACAAGGCACCGCCTTCGGACCATTCCATTGTCGGGAAAAGGATGCAACCACTAGCTAACCAGGGAGATATGCATGGATCCTTAAGGGCGGTCCTACCATGGGATGTCAAGCCGTCTAATGTAGTTGTCCCTTAAAGGCCACCACCTATCTTATCATCACTTGATAACCCAATAGTAGAGTTGCCTATACATAGTAACCACCATGCACTAATAAGGGGTTTCGGCAACCTTGGCCTGGGTGATAATGTTCTTGGTTTATTATTATTTTTTTTTATTCTTTTGTTCTTTGAAATATAAAAGAATAAAAATACATTTGATAACATTAATTAATTTTTCTATTTTTTGGAATAGAAAAGTGCGAACAAAAATAAGAAGTAAAAGAAAAAAAAAGTAACTTTTTGTTATCGGAAATAATTTTAGAAATAAGTCATTTTTTTTCTTCTTCTTCCTCTTTTAATTGGTTGGTGGAGACTCGCCGCTCGCCATCGCCGGTCATTGCCAATCGTTGCCAACCACCATCGCTGGTTGTCGCTTGTTGGCCGTTGGAGGAGAAAGGAGAGTGGAAAAAAGAAACAAAAAAAGAAAAATCTAAAAAGTATTAAAATATTAAAAGAAATCTATGGCACAAAAAAATTTGTAGGTTGTTCCAAATGTATTTATATTATTTTTCTATTCCAAGAATAAAAATTTGTATATTTACTTAGCGTGTTATTTTACTCAGAAATTGTTCTAAGGAATAGAAATAGAAAAAAAACTAATTTTGAGAAGAAATTATTTCTTGGAACAAAAATGTTATCAAATGCACCCTTATTCTCTCAAATTGCTGCACAAGCTTTACTCTCTATCTTTGAACTAAAGCGAAGTTTGCGGTCCCCATTTTGAGCTTCAATACTTGCCATGATGCCTGATGGGTTAATTACTTTCAAAACCATTGTGGTTTAACTTTAGTGGCCACTCTTCCAACATGGAAAGTAAAGGTGAGAGGTTCGAATTTCAACCTTTTCAAGGGGTTGGGGTGGATAATTTAGTTTCAAGTGTGGGTTTCGACTCCCACGCCTTGTAGGAAGATAAGACAAAAGTCTGAGAGTGAAAGTTAGAGTAAAAGTATAATAGAAAAAAAAAAAAAAAAAACTTTAAAAAATTCTTTTCCATCCACAAAATTAATTCAATGATACTCTTACATTTTTTTTTGTGGTCATGCATGCGAAGCTTAACCCAACATCCACGAATTAGAGAGTTACTCAAATTAGAAGTAACCAATAGAATCATCTTGACAAGTGATCTTAATATCACAAAACATAATCATATACTAGACATAAAGTCTAGAAGAATTACCCCAGATTTATCTAAAGCTATTAATTAAAGGCCAAATAGCATATTCAACCAACATTTACTTGCATAAGAAGCTTGCAGAGGCGTCACCGTTTTAGGACTAACAATGCAAATCATCATATAAGGAAAAGAAACAGCACTTCAGGCATATTTGGCCGCCACTTCGAGGAGGCAATCGCACAGCTTCTGGGGCTCGGAGAACATGGGCATGTGATCTGCACCGTCGATCTCCATCACGTGCTGGGCCCCGCCGTTCTTCATCATCCGCCGTTGGAACTCCTCCGGGATCACGAGGTCCTGCTTGCACACGACGTACACCCGCACGATCGAGCCGTACCCTTCGCCGGTGAACTTGTCCGCCGTAGCTAGGTCTTCTATGAAGAGCGACCCCGGCCTCATCATGATCTTAGCAAGCTCTAGATCCTACTCATGATAACAATCACATTTCGAAAAATTAAAATGAATCAATACATTTAAAAGATCGATGGCGCTACATCAACATGCTACATCACTATCAACTATGCATGCTTATTATATTTGTATTTACTTCCATTCTATACATCAGTCAAATGGAAAGGCCATAGGATCAAAATTCAGTCAGTAGCACATACACAATTTATACCCTTAGCAAGTAAATTTATCATTAGAGACAGTTTCTACATTTGTCATGGATGCTCTATTAACTATAGTCTATCAAGCACTGAACTTTGCCTGCTCCGAGATTGTCGATATTCCCCAGCCACTTGCTGGTAAACCCCACCACTTCCCTCACGTCGAAGGCAGCTATTTCAACTTCACGTGCGTGGCCCCAGTGGACAGGCTTAGCTTCTCGCAGAGATTAGTCCAAGCGAACAGCCCTTCCATCACTTCATCCACAAACGATGCCCCCACCGCCAATCCTTTAGCTTTTTGACTAAGCGCACCTAGAAACACGAGGTCTAATGAGGTCCCCTTGAGACATGATTAAGATCAGTTGTGGGGGTTGCTGAAGAAACAACAACGTCCTGATTTTGAAGCCCCTCCCCCAATTTGCCAGGCCAACTGCCACTCGGTTTGCTGCAGGATAGATGTGTTTGGCGACGTAGTGCTTAAGCACTCACCTGAATGCTTGTGCAATAGGTGCAGTGACAGCATTTGACGAGCTATTTATTTTGACAGTATTGACACTATTGAGTGCCACAGCTGCGTGCTGGTTCGAATCTTTGGTGAGGTTGGAAGATGCTAAATTCGATTATGATCCGTGCTATATATAGAGTAGGATCCACGCAAGTGTCATTGGTTGATTAATCTAACGTTCCCTAACTTGTTCGGCCTTAGAATTTCACCTAAGTCAGCCTTACTCCCACTTGACTCACAAGGATCATAGAGAGGGAAACTCTAAAAAAAAAAAAACTTTATTATGAGATGATATAAATGAGAGAGATGAGACCCTTATATATATAAGTATAAGACTAATTGTAACTGTAGATCACCTTTTAATTTGACGGTGGAGATTAGATCTCCTCAACTACCAACTACTCGTATTTACATAGGTGTACAATTACTATATCGCTTAGCCTCAGGAGTATTCTAGAATACTCCGAAAAACCTTAGGACTTTAGGAGATAGGTTGAGGGTTGCTTGTTCACGGATTGATCACAGCATTCGTTTAGAAAACCTCTAGAACGTCTTGATTCATCAGGCTATGACATTCTCCCCCACCTATTTGAGTGACGGCCTTGTCTCATCTTTGGCATCAAAGGCATCAATATGCTTCTTGAATTGCCAAAGAGCTTCAATGGGGTTCCCAAATTGCTTCACTCTCCGAAAGATCTTTCCATTGGGACCAAATACTCACACTCCGGCATACAATACCATTTTTGTATGACTCATTTCACCATGATGCACTCAACATTTCGATCATATGAGGTTTTTGCCCCAAGTGGTACCCGTTGCGATTCACCTCAGTTCGGATCTTCATTGTCTGCAAGGAAAGGCTTAAGCACAAGAATGTGGAATACCGGATGTACCTTGAGTTTCAGTGGTAATTCCAACTTGTATGTGGCCTTTCTGACTCATTGTAGCACTCAGAATGGCCCCTTAAAGCGACGAATCAACCCCTTATGTACGTCATTGTATTAGAGAATCAAGTACAACTTGGCCGGCACTCGGTCTTTGACTTAGAAATCCACATGTCGTCGCTCCTTTCAAATACTAATATCGTGGGATGTGGATGAGTTTTTAAGTATAAGTTAAAGGCTGATGGTATATTAGAAAGATCAAATGCAAGATTGGTCGCTAAGGGATATATTCAAGTAGCAGGATTAGATTTCCTTGAGATTTTCTCGCTAGTTATTTGATCACAAAGTATAAGAACGGTCCTCACCATTGCTACTATTAAAGGTTGGCTCGTCAAACAATTAGATGTTAAAAATGCTTTCTTACATGGTTTTCTACTGCAACCTGTTTATATGGAGCAACTGCCAGGTTTTGAAGATAAAAATTATCCGTCTTATGTTTGCAAATTGGAGAGAGCTTTGTATGGCCTTAAGCAGGCACCAAGAGGATGGTTTGATCATTTTCGCTCATTTCTTTTGGCCTCCAGTTTCTTTTGCAACATTGTGGATCCTGTTTTTTTTTTTTTCTAAAAAATAAATAAATCAAATCATGGCATTCTAGCTCTGCTTTTATATGTAGATGGCATGATAGTTATAGGTGATGATCCAAAATTACTTGATGGGTTCATCTCTACATTGAGTAGCGAATTTGCAATGAAGGACATGGGGTTGTTGCACTATTTTCTAGGAGTGGAGGTTAGGATATTTTCCAGTGGCCTTTATTTGTGCCAACAACAATATGCTTTGTCAATTCTTAAACGTGTACAAATGGAGGGCTGCAAGCCAGTTTCCACACCTATGGTTGTTAGTTCTCATTCTAATATGGATGCAAAACTATTTTCGGTTCCTACACTATATCGAAGCATTGTTGGAGCTCTTCAATATCACAAGGCCGGATATTTCATATGCATCCAATTTTATTTGTCAATTCATGCATCAACCTACAGAGAATCATTTTCAAATTGTGAAGCGCATTTTACGTTATGTCAAACACATAGTAGATCGAGGCATGCAAATCTTGTCCAAGTCCAACTTTGGACTTGTATGCTTTCTCTGATGCAGATTGGGCAGGTTGTTGCTTGACTTGATGATCAACTATTGGATTTTGTACTTTTTAAGGTAGCAACTATATATCATGGAGTGCTAAGAAGCAATGAACAATTGTTCGATTTAGTGCTGAGGCAAAATATCGTGCAATGGCATCGCTTGCTATAGAGATTACATGGATATCGTTCCTTTTGAGAGATCTGGGTACTCATCTCTCCAGTCCACCAATATTATTTTGTGATAATATTAGTCACTTTATACATCAAGTAATCCATTGTTTTATGCAAGAACTAAACATATTGAATTAGATTATCATTACGTGTGTGAAAAAGTGACTCTTGGAACACTTGTGACTAAGTGTGTTCTGTTTGTGCATCAAATTATTGATCTCTTCACGAATCCGTTGTCTAAAAATGCATTTGGAAACTTATGTTGCAAATTGGGAATTCGGGATTCCCCTATTCCCAATTTGAGAGGGAGTGAATGTTAGGAATGAGGTCATTGGCTCTGCTATTTTCCAAATAAGCCCGAATACAAGGAATGAGGTCATCCATGAATAAAAGATGCGAGAAGGCGACACTTCCTGGGCCAATTAAAATTCCACTTTCCGTCTCTGCATTCATCTACAATGCTGAAACTAAGGTACTCGTGACAAAGAAGACATTCGTCCAATGAAAGCGGGTCGCATTGACGGATGCCATGCGAAGGGCGGAACTCAACGAGTTTTCCTCCATCGACCAAAACAGACGGGCGACTCCGAGAATGGACGCGGCAGGTGTGTTGCTATAGCTTGGACGAAACAGGGGAAGAAGGAGAGTCCTGAACTCTTCTCCAGTGGCGAGATTCTCTGTTTATGCAAGGACGACGGGCTGTCTTGGATTCTTTACGTGGAAGTTTGCAAGCTTTGGAGACATTTTATTCGTGAATTATGAACATGAACATCATTTATAATTGTCGTCAATTAAATGTAAATATAATTGTCGTTCAACTTTTGACTAAGAGACCATATGACACTTGTTACATGGAAGCTGAATTTGTAATAGGCACAACATGTCTTGGGTGTCTCTTTGTTTGAACTTTAACTATTTCAAAAAACTTAATTTTTTTTGTTACCTTGTCAAAATGTAAAATTTTATATAAAATATACGTGAACTTTATGTGTCCAAATTTGTGATTGTGAAAATTTGAAGAAAGTCAAATTTAAAAAGAAAAAGAAGTCAAAATATGTGAATAGCGTGATTTAAAAGCAAGGCATTTAAGTAAAAATTAATCTAGATAGGCCCAAAATCAAATAATGCTTCGGACATAAATTGCATTAGGGAGATGAATTAGGACAGCTTGATTTTATATAGTGTAAATATTACACATCGACCTTGTATTAATGATAGATTTTGGCAATTCACTTTTTTGACTTGAGCAGAAATTCAAGAAAGGAAATAGGTATTGATGATTCCAAGACACGATGCCCTTTTCGTGATCTAACCCACAGGGATTTAAACCTGGTGTTTATTGAGGAAATTAGAGAACTGATCGGGATTTACACACGAGCAACAACACAATAGCTCTCCAACGCCTTTCTGGCCACATAGTAGATGCTCGAAATCGACCCGACAACAGGAAAACAAACACAAACCAAACACGACAATCCGAAGAAAACCAAACCACAAACGGCCGAACAGAGCCAAAGCCGCCTATTACGCCGTAGCGAATGTTAGGCAGGTGCGTATTTGGTCCCGATCTCCAGCAGACAATCGCAAAGCTCCTGCGGCTTCGAGAGCATGGCCATGTGATCGGCGCCGTCCAACTCCAGGACGTGGTGGGCCCCGCCGTTCGCGATCATCCACTGTTGGAACTCCAGGGGTATCCCCAGGTCCTGTCTGCACACGACGTAGACCCGCATCGTCGACCCGTAGCCTTCTCGGGTGAAGTTGCTTGCCGTGCTCAGGTCTTCTACGAACAATGACCCCGGCCGCGTCAAGATCTTGCCGAGCTCCAGATCCTTCAGTGGTTGGCATTTCCATGAAACGTCATGGGTTAATCGACTTTTGAACCGACGTGATGTCGCTTTGGAATTCACAAGTGCTTAACATGTGCTAGAATTGATCATAGGCTTGATGGCCTGTTTGGGCTTTCTCGAGCTAACAAGATCCAAATGACAAACTAAACCTGAGCAAGCAATTTCATTTTCTAAGCTCCGGCCCAACCACATAGGCCTAATCGGGCCAAACATTGCCCATTTAGGGTCTACCCACATCCTAATGACTATATTTTTAAGTTACGTTTGTCATAATCAAGACATGTCTAGGACTATTAACATTGTCCCAAACCCTGTCTCATTAACTATATGTTATTTCCCAAACTTGTCCGAACTTATTGCCAGTTTTGACATAATATATTAAGCCCACCCCACAAAAGTAGCCACGTTCCCCTGAAGTTTTGGCAACCATCATAGTATTTTGTATTAAACAATAGTATCATGTTTAATTTCTTATAAAGAACCTATTATTTGCAAACACAACTGAACATTCGAAACTCATGCATTGTAGATCTCCTATTCGATTTAGGGAGTGCAGGTAAAGATTGAAAGAATGTAAAATTGACAATCTCAAAAATCGAAGGTCTAATAATAATTAGACATGTGAAATGTTGGATGTCGTTGAAAATCTTATATTATACTCAATTCAAATTTTGGCATTCACAAATTTTTATAATTAAGTACCATCGAGAGTTTTAAGAAAGTTAGAGCAATTTAAAATGTCCAAGAAAACCGTTACATTTCTTATAGAGTTAATAGTTATGTATATTTATTTAATCACTTAAGAAATAAAGGAAATAAATGGCGTTTTAATAGTTATATATGTTGAGTTCAGGTTTGCATTTGCCATTTATAAAATACCAAACCCATCACAGGCCCTATGGGATTTTTTAGCAATCGACTTATAAATCTGTCCAGCTTCACCAAATCTGCCATCCTCTTACTTCTCATGACAGTGGGAGGAGAGGGCGAGTACCCTATACGCACATCCGGCTTTCTAGTTTGTAATCTCAAATGGATAAAAAGCCACAAAACAGCGACGTCAAACCAAAATAATTCTAAACCACGACGACGTATGATATGCCGGCTAAAATAATACTAGGGTCATCGCTTGATTTACTTTAAAAAAAGGACATGAAAAGGCGGACTTTGCAATAGAACCATACGCTTTTCAATGTAATATAACAACGTGCTTTCGATGTAAATTGAGTTGAGTCGTATCATATAAAGTGAAATGAGATTCATTTCGTAGTTATGCCAATGGACGGAAGTGAAGACGTACCTCCACAGGGGACAACTGGTAGAGCTTGGATGACAAGAAGTCGGGACCGAAGGACATGGATGTTAAGGGTTTGTCACGCTGTCCGATGGGCGCGAATTGGGTGTCTAGCCATGCTCCCTCCGGAGCCCTTGCACTATACTGGCATTACAAACAAGGACGAAGGCATTAAAAATGAGTTCGTACATGTAGGGTCGTCCATGATCCACCATCGTACCTTACGACAATTTCCAAATCTAGATTATGCAAGAAGAATCTTAGTCATCGAAGATATAGAAAGTCAGGGGAATAATAAAAAAACATTTCAATAGGTTACAGTAAAATAGGATTTTTTAAATATGATGGTATGAAGGATAGTTGTACTATAAATCAAAATCCCATACTATTTGTAAAGGGGTATGAACTTACATCATACCCTCATATGTGGAACTTTCGTTGATACTGTACAGTGCTCTCTGCTATTGTATGTAAAAATTTTCATCTGTCATCTTTTAATATCATTTGATGTCTTACCAAAACGTACAATGTTTTCTTCCATTTAAGGCTAAATGTCGTTGGTCTTTCTTAATATTACTAGATCTTTGACCAAATCATTGGATGTGTAAAAGTACTTCAGACTAAAACCATGATACATTAAGATTTCGTTCGTTTCGTGCAAAATATAGCGTTTTTAGAAAATGTTTTTCATGAAGTAATTTTCTAGGATAATAACAATATTTTATGGTGTTTGGCTGAAACTTGAAAATGGACTAGATATTTTCTGCCATTCGGTATTTAAAATTCGATTTGATTTTCTCTCGTGCGCTCCCTTTAAAAAAATATTTTATTTTACTTTTAAATTATTTTACCTTTTTATTTTATTCTTTCTTTTCCTCATTCTTCTTCTTCGATCAATTGTTGCAGTCGACAATAGCTAGCAATCGACCAAAGGCGATCTTGAGCTCACTAGCCTTGAAAAGGCTTGCTAATCTGGCGAGGCCCAAGGCTAGCGAGCGTGAGCCTCCTCGAGCCTTGTGAGATCAATGAGCCAGAGGCTCGTGCTCGCTGATTTGGTGAGTGGCCAACTCAAGCTCGCCGATCTCGAGAGCGATGAACTCAAGCTCGCTTGATAGCGATTGGCCACTAGCCAAGAAAAAAAGGAAAAATAAAGAAAGAAAAAAAGGGAAAAAAAGAAAAAGAAAGATAATTCAAAATTCACAAGTTTTAAAAAAAGAAAGAAGTGGGGACCAGTGGGAGAGTGAGATAAGAGAGTGAATGAGAAAAATGTTTCCCTTAAAAAGTGAAAAGTATTTTTCTTTATTTTAGAAGATTTTTTTTTTTCGTTGATTGAAATTTTTTTCCCCAATTGATTTATTTTCTGTGAAATGAATGTCGAAAAATTCGAAAAATATTTTTCTAAAAATTATTTTTCACGAAACAAATAGAATCTAATATTTTAAAACAGATAATGTCTCGCCAAAATATATATAACGTTCTATCATGCTTTAGGCCAATCATCCTAAGCACTTTTGTGCAATTATACAATATTTTACCAAGGCATACACACTCAAAGGTACCTAAGGCCCAAAGCTCGTGCATTATATTCTAAGTATTACAGATTTCTTGCCCGAATGTACCACATTTTGTTGTACTTAAAAGGCTAATGGTTGTGTCTGACGTTTTACCAAGGCATACGGCTTTTGATTGTACTTAGGTAATTTTCTTCGGTAAGACCATATGACATTTTGTCGTATTGCAAGCCAAAGTCCTAATATGCCTTTTGTTTTTTAAACGACGTTGTTTGGAAGATGAAGAACATTTTTTTTTGCAATTCTTGAAACACAGTTTATCATAGTCAAGTTTAAAAAATTATATATGAGCAATAAAAGCCATACAGAGTTTTGTGATACTTTGACTAAATGCAATTATTCTCATGCACAATTGTACGATAATATATCATATTTGAGTTCATCATATGTCAATTTTGTTACTATATGACGGCAAAGTGCGTGGCCATGCATAAGGGCAAATCCGTTGCACAAATCACTTTATTTGTCTAAACTAATATGAAAATTTAATCAAGTCCTAAACTTTCTGTACATCGCCAAACGATATTCTCCACCCGCCCTCACATATCCCTCTCCCTTTGCCTCCTAAAAAAGCACGGTTGGACAATAATGCAAGCCAAATCAATCATGTGCAGGAGGGCCGAAGTGGATTGGCCTCCCCCCAAATCGGGCAAAACGGGCCAAGCGAATTAACAGATTTGGTGACATGTATGAGTGAATCAATGATTCCCAAAATTAATATTATAAAATCTCCAGAATAGACAAAAGAAAGGCCCCACTTCAACCAAAAGCAAGGTTTGTAAAAAAAAAAGAGAAAAAAACCAAAAGCAAGGTAGTCGACTTCGTTTTGAGGTTAACGTGCTCAACGGAGATTACCTCTTCCAACACGTACGACGGTCGATGCGCGGTGTCTGGCATGCAAGCCGCCAAGAATACAGCGACCGATATCTTCTTCGGGAACCTGTCGGCGGCGAGGGCCAAGTTCAAGCCGCCCAAGCTGTGGCCGACGAGGATCACCCTCTCTTGCGCCCCAAGCGAGGCCAGGAGCTCCAGCAGCGGCTCGGTGTACTCGCGGAACGTCTGGACGTCGTGTATGGACTTCGTGTTGGTGCCAGAGGCGGCGAGGTCTAGCGCCGTGACGCGGTGGCCAGCCGACTCAAGCCGGTGCTTGAGCTTGTACCAGCTCCACGCGCCGTGGCAGGCGCCGTGCACGAGTATGAAGTGGTGGTGTTTCATGCTTTTTGGCTTCCCCCGGCTCTGTTACTGAGTCATGTAGATTGGACTTATAAGGTCAGATTTGGTCTGGCAATCATGCTTGGGAGAAGGAGGAATTGACATTGGGGCCCCCATAATGGCTTTTTATAGAAATTAAAGTAAATGCAGAATCTTCCCGTTTGGACCATATGTTGGAAGATTTTTCCTAGCTGCCCTTTTGGTCAATCTTGTAATATCTTATCTGGGCCCCGGTTGCAACCGAACCATGTTTAGTATTCTAAGAAATATCTGTATACGGGGTGAAAAGTGTACAAGGATAAAAAAAAAAAAAAAAAGAGAAAAAAATAACAGCAACTTGAAAGATAATCTCTTCACGTTTACTTTGCACCTGGTAAATACTGTGTTCGGATTATGGTGTCGGGCCATGCTCGCCATTTAGCTGGCACATGTGTATCAAGACATTCCAACTTTTCCTTTGGGGACAAATAAAGGAAAGGTGCCATAATTTTCATAAGACACTCATTTGAGTTTTATAATTTCATTTTTTTTCAATTACTTAAATACCACATTGAAGTAAAATTGATCATTTGAGTGTTATTTTCCATGAATCATCTAATTGGATTTTTTAAAATTAATTTTCTATCATACATGGATTTTAAGTATGTTTTCTATTTTTTTTTTTTTTGAATTCTTTATCTTTGTTTTTCCTTTTTTTTTTTGTCCAATGCCAAGGAAGGTCATTGGGGAAAAGAAAAATAAAAATAAATTGTAAATAATGAAAAATTAATAAAAAAATTTAAAATTATCTATGTCAAAACTTCATGATCAGTGAAGCCACAAAAGATGATGGACGATCATTGTTGATGTTGGATAGAGGTAAATCACTAATGACACTTTAAGTGATCAATATTTTAAATTTGTGGCACTTGAATAAGTGAAAAAAGTTATATTAATTAAGTGAGTGTGGTATAAATACTAGGGATAAGTAGGGGTGAGCGGTTCCAAGTTCCGATTCGGTTTCGTCTGGAACCTGTAACCTACCATCGGGTACAAGTTCCTCAAAATGAGGAACCTGGAACCTACCCGTCAGAATCGAGAACTTGGAACCTACCCTATCACAGGTTCCAGGGTCGGTTTCAGGTTCCAACAGGTTTTTTTTTTTAGATTTGCACTATAACGTACGCGCACGTTACGAAAAAAAAACTATAATGTACGCACACGTTACCGATAACGGGTGTTAGGTAAAACTAGCATAACTTAGGGTCCGTTCGTTTCACGGAAAATATCACATTTCCGGAAAACATTTTCCTAGAAGTCATTTTCCAGGAAAATGACTTTATTTTCCGGTGTTCGGTCAAAACCTAAAATTTGAGTGGAAAATATTTTCCACCGTTCGTTAGCTCATTTAATTGTTTGAGAAAAATTAGCAAAATTGGAATTTTAAAATTTTTAATTGACCAAAAAAATAATTTTATTTTTTATATTTTTTTTAAAAATGAATTTTTAATTATTTATATTTTTTAAAATCGAAATTTTTATTTTTTTATTTTTTATTTATTTATTTTTCTTCTCCTTCCTCCTTCCTCCTCCTCCTTCCTCCGCCGCCGCCTCCTTCCTCCTCCTTCCGCCGCCGCCGCCTCCTTCCCGCTTGACGATGGCCGGCACTGGTGGCCGAGTCCGGCGAGCTCAAGGCTCGGCCGATCTCGCCCGAGCTCGCCGCGAGCTCCGCCGCCCAGATCCGGCGAGCTCGCGGCGAGCTCGGGCGAGGCCCGAGCCCCGCCCAGCTCGCCGGATCCGGCGAGCCGCGAGCTCCGCCCGGCCGGCGAGGCTTCGCCTAACCCGATCGGCGAGCCCGATCTCGGCTTCGCTAGATCGGGTTAGGCGAAGCCTCGCCGGCCCGGGGCGAGGTCCGCGAGGTCGTCGGCCGCTGGCTTGCGGCCGGTCGTCGGCCGGTCGCCGGCCGCGGCTGGTCGCCGGACGCCGCCGTGGCCGGTCGGGCCAAAGAAGAAGAAGATGAATAAGAAAGAAATAAAAGAAAAAAATATTAAAAACTCGATTTTAAAAAAAAAAAAAAAAAAAAAATAAAGCATAAAAATAAAATGAAAATGTATTAATAAAAAAAAAGTAAGAGGGAAGAAGTCATGGAAAACGTTTTCCTCACTTTAAAGGTTGTTTTTTCCAACGATGGAAAACATTTTCCTTGACTAGTTCATTTTCCATGAAACGAACACCGGAAAATCCGAAAAACATTTTTCCGGAAGTCATTTTCCGCGAAACGAACGGACCCTTAATCTCCAAACGAGAAATATGTGATTTATAAAGAAAGGCAATCTCCGGCGTCTTACTCGCCCCCTTAATTGACCTAGAATATGATAGAGGCGACTTGGCAGAGTGTGTGCAAATTAAATCGTTAGCACCGCATAAAAACATTCCTCCTAGAGTAGCTGTTAATACAAGCATCACCTCGTAAGAGGGTTATTCACTCATGTATACTAAACCATTAGCCCTTGGGATTCACTTGTAACATGCCAATAGAAAGTGAACTGATGAGGATATTAGAAGAAACAAACAACATTTGGGAATATATTGATAATAATAAAAAAAAAAAGTGAGATGATTCTTATTCTATCTTAATTGTGATGTATAAGTTTTTTTTTTTTTTTGGTCAGTCCTACTTTATTCCTAGTCTACACTCACTCTCAGACTTTTGCCCTACCTCTTGCAGGGTGTGGGAGTCGAAACCCACTTTTGAAACTTTAGGCGTCCCCACCCCATCCCCCCTGAGAAGGTGGGGATTTGAACCCCTCACCTCCCCCTTCCATGTTGGAAGGGTGGCCACTAGGGCGAATCCTAGTGGTTTGATGTATAAGTTCACCACATCATTTTTTCGTACTATACATTTACGGGAGAGGTTCACTCCCATGGATAACAATCAGTGAAGTCTCTAGTGTTTTGATCAAGCCTACAAGGACCACTGGGCGTGATCTTCCAAACACGATTGTCACAATTTTTTTCGTCCCTCTTTTGCACATATATATCAAATTTGTAAATATGATGACTATTCGGCCATTGAAACCTACAAAAAAACAGTGTTGTCCCCCAGAAATTGGGTCTAAATGAGAATCCTAACCGGTTCCGAAACCGGTTCCGCGACCGGTTCCGGTTCTCGGAAAAATGGAATCGGGAACCGAAACTGGTCCTTTAAGAACCGGGAACCGAACCGGAACCTCCGGTTCCGTTCTCTGGTTCCCGGTTTTACCCGGAACCGCGCTCACCCCTAGGGATAAGTGTTACAGAAGTCCTAAAATTTTTTACGAAAATGCATTTCAGTCCTAAAACTTGCAAAAAGTGCATTTAAGTCCTAAAACTTGTCAAATTGTTTCAAACGAGTCCTAAAATTGACGCCGTTAGTTTTTTCCGTTAAAAATGCTGACGTGGAATTTTAAATAATCTTTTATTTTCCAGGTGTATTTTTTTAATTATTTTTTATTCATTTAAAAAAATTAGATTTAAAAACTAAAAAATTAAATTTATTCTTATCTTATTTTCAATAAAAACTAAAAAGAAAAGATATAAAATTTATTTTAAAAAATTGTTAAAAAAACAAATCAACACGACTCCTCTCCCCGTCGCCGCCACCGCCACCACTGCTGCCCATCGTCGAAGGGGTCGGGCGACGGTTGCTGACCTTGGGCGGGGGTGGCCGGCCCTCACCCGGCCAAGGCGAGGTCTCGCCGACCCCGTGAGGGCCGGCGACGACTCGCCCAGGGGTGAGCGACGGCCGGCGGGCCCAGATCGGGGCACCCTTGCTCGCCTTTGGCGTGGGTGCCTAGATTTGGGCTGCCGCCGACCCTCGTGGGGGCCGATACTTGTCGCCCCCTTGGGCGAGTCGTCGCGGGCCCTCACGGGGCCGGTGATCGTCGCCGCCCTCGGCGAGGCCTCGTCGGCCCTCGCTCGGGGCCGGCGAGGCTCGCCCGATCCGGCAAGCCTCGTCGGCCTCGAGCGAGGGCCGACGAGGCCTCGCCTGTGGCGGGCGAGGGTCGTCGGCCTCGGCCCGACGAGGCCTCGCCCGGGCGGGCGAGGTCGTCGGCTCGCCTGGGGTCGGCGAGGCCGCCACCCCCGCCCGGGCGGCGACTGTCGCCCGGCCCCTCCGACGATGGGCGGCGGCAACGGTGGGGGAGAGGAGCCGCTGTTTTTTTTTTTTTTTTTTTTTAATAAGTATTTTAACTTTTTTTTTAAGTTTTTGGTGAAAATAAGATAAAATGAATAAATTTAATTTTTTTAGTTTTTAAATCTAAATTTTTTAAAATGAATAAAAAATAATTAAAAAAAGCCACGTGAAAATTAAAAATTATTTAAAATGCATGTCAAGTTGTGTTAAATAAAACAAAATGAACCAGGAAAAAAAAAACCTCTTGAAAAAACAAACGTAAATGCTCGATTCGGACAAGTGTATAGGCCTAAATTAGGCCTCTGCTTTAGACCTTTCCGCAAGCCTGACAAGATGTCATCATCAGGACATGAAAAACGCGGTTTCATGTTATTGGTCAGTTCAATGCTGGTGGACGAAACCATGGAAGGGACGATTGATCGAATGTTGCTGCCGGGACGCATCGGTTGGCAAAGGCATCCTCCTTTGAGTTCAACCTCGGCCGAGGGGCGCGCGGAAGTTGGCTGGTCCGCATCGCTCTTCCACGAGTTGACTAAGGAATATTCAATTGAATCCGCTAGCCCGATGGCACCGTCATGCCCAACTTGCTTTAGGGAGCACAGATCTTTTATTATGCTGGATAGACTCATATTGGTAAATTGGAATATAAAGATCCTAAAATCAATTGTTGGAAATGGCCCTAACCACAAAAACTAAACCCGCAAAAGAATAAAGAAAAAAATTATTGAAAATCTCCAAATATAATCATTGTGACACTAAACTTTTTTTGAGACATCAAAAATCATATGTGACATATTTACTTTTCATCATAAATCTCAAATTACGCCCATTATGACTCTAAAATTTATCTATGATATCAGAAATCTTATAGTTGTACTCATGCAACATATTAATTTCCCATCCACGTCAAAGTTCCATCAATGAAAAATTGTTTATGGATGATAGAAGACAAATGGTTTTGATAAGGTATAATAAAATAAAAACAATATTATTTTTTGGCTAGAAAATCATCTAACAAAATTTTGATGAAGGATAAATATGTAACACAAATATTATTTTGGAGTTTTTTATGTCATAGGAATAATTTCGGGATATATGTGTTGCAGTGGATATCATATGGGGTTTTTATATTACAAAAACAATTATGATAAATACATCACAATAGATATAGTTTAGAGTTTTTTGTGACTTTTTTCCAAAAGGATAATTAAAGAGAACCTTATCATTTAGCACAACACTAAAAACTCAAAAGGGAATGAGAGTTAACAAAATTCCAAGTTAGGTTGTCTTCCTTGTGCTTCACATAAAACTATCTTTGCAATCTCTCTTTAGCGTGAAAAATCGAAATACAAGACAATTTTTTTTCCATCTTTTTTTTTCTCCTGTTTTTGGGCCTTACATAATTGGCCCAAATTGAAGTAGAATCTTAAATTAACTTAAATATGCTAAAATGTGCTTACTGGATCAGTGAAATAGCACGTTCTTCATAAAATGTGCTTATTGGATTTCTTTTTGAGTAGGTCTATTTCCACCCCTATTTTAATTAGGGTTGATACCACAAAAAATCGCAAACTAATATATTTGTGACAAATTTATTAAATACTAATTTTTTTCATAAATTTATTCCGAACTAATTCTTTAACCACAAGAAATCCTTAGCTCATATACTTTTGACAATTTTATTATCTATTAGTTTTGTTTAAATTGGGTTAATATAATGAAAAGCCACAAACTGGTACACCTATCAATTGTTTCATATCATCCAACTTAATAATATGACATTAAAATTTAGCTAAAATCAATGGAGAATAGATTTGTCACAGTTGTACCAATTTGATATTTTTTGTGATAAAAAAATTAATTTTAGGTAAATTTGTCACATAAGTTTCAATTTTTGATTTTTCATGGTATTGATCCTTTTAATTAAGACACTCTTTTTTAATTGATTGATTGAAATACCCTTCTCTCTTTCTTCAAATTTTTTTTTTTAAAAATCAAGCTGATTAGCGAAACTGATTATATTTTTATCATCTCTCTGGTGGTTTCAAAATGTAAATGACCCATTACACCAAACAAATTATTATCTTACCCTGCATCATGTTATCACTTTGTCTAGAGAAGGTTGTTAATTATATTCTTAACCACAAAAGCTAAACAGAAAACTATTAATTTATATTCATGATAACTTATAACACAATTAATTGCCTTTTTTTTTTTTATCAAATAGTTCGAGTGAAAGTTTATTTCAAAGTTGATAATTAAATTTCATTCTAATTATATAGTCAATCTTGATCAAAAATGGAAAAGAAACATTGATCAAAATATGGAAAAGGATATTTTTTTTGGAAGCATGATCAAACCATTGTTTATATTTAGATCATGTCTAAACAAAAAAAAGCGCAAAAAGGTAAAAAGGGGGAACTTATTACTGTACTACTTCTATCATGAAGAAAGTAATTAATAATATCGATAATAGATCCAATCTTATAGCAATGGCATCAAAATTTTAGAATATACTTAAAACTTTTCTCTAAAATATTTTAATGTGAGTTAAAAAGTGAAGAAGGTTTAACTAGATTGAAAAGATAGAAACATTCCATTGAAGAGAGGGATATTTTGGTCAATGAATTAATAAAAGGGAGTGTCTTAACCAAAATGAGGTGGAAATAACGTAACTCTTATTGTTTATGGATAAGTAGAGGCATGGGGCCTAGCACAAGCACCTTATGGTAATATTCTAGTTGAGTGGTAAATATCATTCATTATTGGAGAGCATTTCTATGGAATTTTAATGATTTCATACCTATCCTAGGTATAGTATCTACTATGATAAGTGTAGGCTTTCGTGGTGAAATTTATAAGACTATGATGATTACCATGATAGCTAAAGAGCTCAACGACGACTAGCTAAAATAATGTAGATATCAACAAGAAGTGAACATTTTAGACATGACAAGATGCTCATGAGAACTTGGAAGGACCATGGTGGATCTTCATCAACATAGAGTCTTTGGAAGTTGATGTGCTCAAAAGTATCATTGGAAGTAGAATCGCAAGTCCTATGGTTTAATTGTGGACAACACCAACTCATAGATGATAAGGAGCATGTGTTACTATTGAGAAATAACGAACATTGAATCGTGTTGATATTGAGTCACTAGAGATGCTGATTGACATGTTCATATGAAGTTGACCGTTAGAGACAAAAATTATAGTCGTTAGCAGTAGGAAATTCCATAGCAGGATAGCCGAAATCTATTAGAGAACAATTGACAGCTTTTTGTTCAAGCAATTAAAGTGACTAGTGATGTGACTCTCTCAATAGTCTCCATTTTAGGAAACCATGTTGATGACCGAGGAAAAATATTGTATGGGTGATCCTATCCTCAAACAACAACTTTTAACTACTTGTAATAGTTACTTGTGTCCCACAACTTTATCCAATGGGAAAATTGAAGATGCCTATATAAAAAAGGATCAACGAAACTTAAGTATTAGGCCGAATAGAGAAAGTTGACATTGTTTGTTGTTATTCTCTGCAAATCAAATTGTGGTATGTCCATATGAAATTTCCAGTATAGTGTCCTTGTTGCTTTGTAATCTAGATAAGATAAAGTGTACAAGAGGAATAACAGTATTTGAAACCTGATAGTAAGATCTATTGATTAATAGGATATGTATTTACATATTGTAACTTATCTTGGCGATTACTAGTGGATTTCAAATCGCACTGAGGTTGTTAGGTTGGAGAATGGATTTAGGCTTGGGGATAAAACGTAATTACTATCATTTGTCGTGTGTTATCTTTGGATAGCACCAAGCGCACTTGATATTATTTGCTTTTGTTAATTTCTGTTGTTTGCTAATTTTTGCAAGAGTTTTTCAAGTTTAGAAAAAAAAAATTATTAATTAGGGGTGAGCAATGGTCCAGTTCCAACTCGAGAACATGACCAAATTGGCTAGTTTTGGGTGGTTCTCGGTTACCAAAATTTGGAACTGGCAATAATCGGATTGGTTCCTAATTCCAAGTGCATAACCAAACTATACTGACCATGCCGATATGTTTGTTTAATAATCCTTTTCGCTTCTAAGAATAAAGAGCAAAGGAATCTCCTTCTCTCAATTTCTTCTCTCAGCTCTTTTCACGCTCCCTCATTATCAATTTTTCATTTTTCTCTTTGCACCCTTTCGTCATTATTTAGATCTAGAATCGACAAGACCAATTTGAAGCTCATTTCTAAAACCGACGGGGCTCGTGATCACTTCATAATTCCAATCTACAACTGATGGGAATGAAGGGGCTGCTTTGAAGCTCATAGAACTAGACCTTTGGGGTTGTAGCCGCTTTGAAACTTAGATTTAGAGCTGACTGTTAAATTAATGTATTGAGTTTGAATTCAGATAATGATTTGTTAAAAAAGATTTTCCAAGTAGGTTTCAAATTGGATGAAGAAACCATTCTTTTCGTGGACTCCTTATAGCCACACAAAGGAGGAAATAAAAGAAAGAAAGAAAAAAAAGAGTTATCTCTCTTTTTTGTTGTAAGTGCAAAACGATTGGAGAAGAATCCATATTGGAGAAAAGAATCAAAGGTGGGGGCCCAAAGTCAAAGTTTTGACCTTTGGCCCACACACAATATAAAAGGTGTGTTTTTAGCGGAAAAGGAAAGTGAAGCCCTACAAAAGAAATAAAGGAGCCGCACGTCCACATCTAGATGCCGCTCAAGCCTTGAAAAGGTAGAGAATGCAAAGCTATACGTACGTGGAGAAGAGACGGTTCTTGTTTTGGTGTACGTAGAGCGCTTTATTTTGAACTTAAATGTGCGATAATTTTTGTGCAGTGAGTTTATGTTCAAGTGAGTTGTTTATTTATAAATACTTTGAATTTGTAATTAAATTTAGATGTGAGAAACACTCGAGCGTGTGAGCAATTGTAAACTCTGATTCTCCGATTATATTGGATTATTTGCTACTAGCTCTCCCCGTGGACGTAGGTATCGATACTCGGACCAAATCACGTAAATTTCTAGTGTCCTTATTATTTCTTTTTTTCTCTTGAGTTCGCGCGTTGATGTAAATTGCAAGATCCTGTCATTTTTGCATATTATATTCCAACATTGACGACGCCTGAGGGACGAGTATTTACTCTGCAAAGCTTTTAGGGATGAAATCGAGACCTTAAATCACCATGTTTCGGTCTCAACGCCCTCCAATGGTCAAGAATGTTGGGCAGATCATTTGGGATGCACCTTGCCACCGGGGAGCTAAGTTTCGAGTTGGCTGAGTCGAGATTTGTCTTGAATCTATGCTATGGTCTTCTTCGACGAGCCCCTCGATGGTAAACACTTATCCATTTTTCTTCGTAGCACTGTGTAATCTTGAGTTTTGGGGAATTGAGCTTCTTAGTTTTGTTTTAGTTGCAATTGACGTGAGAGAATTGTGGAAGGTGTTCCAATGCCTGAACTGCTTCGAAAGGCTAGCTTCTACTGCCTCCAACCCTTCCCCCTTCTCAGGCCAACTACATAGCCTTGGGTAGACCTAGGAATCAGCGATCTAGCATCGAAATCATTTGGTCTGATTCCTAGTTCCAAAATTTTGGAATCGAAAATTAGTAGGTCCGTTCCCAATTCTAGGTTGGGAGTTGGACACTCAAGAATTGATCATTAACATTTTATCCCTTCTAAGTTGTATTGTTAGTCTTAATATCCATTAGAATGCAAAGTTTCGAAGGTAAAAAGCAAAGTAATCGCAATCTGAACAAAAGAAGAATGCAAACTCATCAGAATCCGAGTGATGCTGGGAATCGGGAACTTGGAGGTATCCACCTAGTTGGAGACAAGACTTACTCTGATGTCTTTGCTAAGGGAGTAATCAGACTTTACGCACATTGCGTCAACATTGCTTATCTGTGTGTTGGCAACAAGCCAATTATTGGTAATATATACCTCAGTTTGTGCTACCTGCCATTTATGGTCTTAAAGCAGCATTAGAAGCTAACAATCATTCACTATCCGTTACTACTGTCCCGCAGTCTGTCCCGACAATGCTCAACCCAGGTGCTCAATTTGCAGCTAGTTCTGCTCCTTTATTAGGACCTGTAGTCCAATTCTTACTAGCCAACGATTACCCTCTTCTCTGTAGTCTGTACCCTTATTTTGGGTATGCTGCTGATCCAAGAGCATTCAGGCTAGATTATGCTCTGCTCGGTGCCTCTAGAGTCGTGGTGCGAAATAAAAATCTCGGCTACTATAACCTATTTGATGCCATAGTTGACTCTTTCTACTAAGCACTGGAGAAGGCAGGAGGGCCGAATGTAACAGTGATCGTGTGCAGTGTGGAAAAGCATTTTGAGGTACCTGATAAATCCCTATTTACTCCACAAATACCCAACTCTCACTTAGGTTCCTTGAACAGTCAAACAGGTAATAGATTGAGACATTGAGATTGGGAAGAACACTCACATCCAAAGTGAAATGTTAAATGAAAAGAATTGAGACATCTAGATCCAGATTGAGATGTCAAGATTTTTTTAAAAAAGCTCGAAATACCTAGATCCAAACTAAGATATAACGAGAAAACTCGAAAAACATTCACATCCAAAGTGAAATGTTCAACGAAAAGAATCAATACATCTGGGTCCAGACCGAGATGTCAAGATATTTGAAGCTCGAAATACCTAGATCCAGACTAAAGTATAACGAGAAAGGTTGAAAAAACATTCACATCCAAAGTGAAATGTTTAGATGAAGATAATCAAGACATCCGGGTCTAGACTGAGATGTCATAATTTTTTTGAAATTCGAAATACCTAGATTCAAACTAAGGCTTAACGAGAAATATCGAAAAAAACATTCACATCCAGAGTGAAATGCTTAGACGAAAATAATTAAGACATCCGGGTCCAGACTGAGATGTCAAAATTTTTTGAACTCGAAACATTTAGATCAAGACTAAAGTATGACAAGGAAAGTCGAAGAACATTCACATCCAGAGTGAAATGTTCAACAAAAAGAATCAAGACATCCGGGTCCAGACAAAGATATCAAGATTTTTAAACTCGAAATACCTAGATCCAGACTAAGGTATAACGAGGAAGATCGAAGAACATTCATATCCAAAGTGAAATGTTCAACAAAAGGAATCAAGACATCCGAGTCCAGACAGAGATGTCAAGATTTTTAAACTCGAAATACCTAGATCCAGACTAAGGCATAATGAGAAAAATCGAAAAACATTCACATCTAGAGTGAAATGTTTAGATGAAGATAATTTAGACATCCAGATCCAGACTGAGATGTCAAAATTTTTGAACCCGAAATACCTAGATCCAAACTAAGGTATAACGGGGAAGATTGAAGAACATTCACATCCAAAGTGAAATGTTCAACGGACAAAATTAAGACATCCAGATCCAGACAGAGATGTCATGATTTTGGAAACTTGAAATACCTAGATCCAAACTAAGGTATAACGAGGAAGATCGAAAAACATTCACATCTAGAATGAGATGTTCAACGAACAAAATTAAGACATCCAGATCCAGACTGACATGTCAAAGGAATCTACCCAAAATATCTTACCTTCAAGGAGGATAAAGTGACTCAAGATAGATTAGTGTTACATGTCCAGGACCCGTACCATTTTACGGTCGCCCATAATTGTAACATGTCTTTGTAAAGAAACTGCTTTCCTAGGACTCGTACCATTCTACGGTTGTCTAGTATGACAGTGTTTGATTGTGTCTAAAACCCGTACCATTCTATGGTCGCCTAAACGAGGATTCCTTTTCTAGGACCCGTACCATTTACGGTCGCCTAAATGAGGTTTTTTTTTTTTCCAGGACTCGTACCATTCTACAGTCGCCTGAATAGGGAAATAGGTGTTGTCTAGGACCCGTACCATTCTATGGTCGTCTAAACGGGGATTTATCTTCCAAGACCCGTACCATTCTACGGTCACCCGAATAGGGAAATAAATGTTTTGTCTAGGACCCGTACCATTCTTCGGTCGCCTAAACGGAAAATTGATTTTTCAGGACCCGTACCATTCTACAGTCGCCTGAATGGGGAAATTGCTTTTCCAGGACCCGTACCATTCTACGGTCACCTGTTAGAGCAATAAATGCTGTTTATGACTCGTACCACTCTACGGTCACCTAAACGGAGGTTTTGCTTGGCTAGGACCCAAACCATTCTTCGGCCGCCCAGCATTGCAATCTGGAGAAAAATCCTTGGGGACAACTCAATCGAGTGTCAATATATTCAAAAAGGGAATACCTATGCAACGAAAAATATTTAAGGTATGAATAGAGATACACTTACCTGGTGACATCTCTACTCCTGGGGGATATGTCTCTTGTAAAACTTGGTTATAGGAGAGACAATATGCATTTAGAGTCACAGACATGCATCAATTCAAGTGAGGTTCATGCGTGATGATTTCTACCAATCTTGCATCACCTAATTTCCATTAGGGAGAATTTCAAAAGAATGTTCCAATCTGAACACATGAGTGTTATGGATATGTCAAATAAGAGATCTTTCGGTCTGAAAGGACTTTTCACTCGTCCTTATTAAAATGGCCATTTCATCCTGACCTTTGATGCAGGATCTTGACAGTCACTCTATCTTACCATCATCATGTCAAACAAAGGTCTGAGCAATCTCGCAAGTGGTACGGCCTTACCAATCTGAGAGGTCTTTAACAGGGATCGTAATATAGGTTTGGTCAACGGCTTAACAAAGGGAACTCATTGAGTCGAGGTTATTGAAAAAAATGATATTCTGTTAACATCTCTAGGTTTACAAGTCAAGAAGCATACGAAATGAGGCAGAAATCATCTTACTCGCACTTTTTCGAGCGATGCTTTCAAACATATGAACTTCTACGTTAATTCAAGTGCCCTAATCTAAGAGACTTTGCAAGGGACGTAACGTAGGCTTGGTTCATGGGTTGAGAAACGAAAAGATCATTAGGCTCAAAAAGTGTTTAGGGGGTCAAAGTTGGTGATCATCTTGACATCTCCAATTTTCTTCTTCACTATTGAGGATTTTCTCCATAATCAAAACTCCATTGAGTATAACATTTCAGCATTTGAGTTTTTTAGTATCGCCTTGTGGGGAATACAACTCAAGTGTTTGATTTTTTTTTTTTTCTGGGCATTGGCCTTACTTTTACCAGGCACATTGCTTTTTCATGCCCCATTTTTTTGCACTTACTTTCTTTGGACTCGCACAGCCTTCAACTTTTATTAGCATTGTAAACCATGCTACTTGAGTGGTTTGCTTTTCTTGCCTTGCCCCAGTATGGGGGATGATCACCAACTGGGTTTAATGCGAAATGAATTCATAGGCTCAAGTGAGCTATGCAATGGATAAAGTGTATAGGATAGAGTAAGAACCGCTCTTCGTCGTCCTAAGGCACTTAAATTAACACATAAGTTACACTGCGAAAGCAATACTCGAAGATTGATGCAAGTGTGAGTAAGAAAACTCTTGTCATTCGTTTCAAATTTGTCCCAATATGGGATGATCCTTCACAGGGATAATTTAAACATCTCTTCATGTGTGTGGGCTCAAATGGCTAAACAATTGGTATATATGTAGTGTTTTTGGTAGAGAAAGAAATTGCCTCCTGTCACCTTAGTTGACGTACCCTTTGCGAGATCACCCTTTTCCTTGTAGACATGTAATTTTTCCACACAACTCACCGATGGTTAGTGTATGAAACAGTGTATGGAATAATGTTCGCCTTTCATCATTCCAAAGTATCCCATTTGACACATTCAATTTATCTCACACAATTCATCAAAGAAAATATGCAAGATTTGCAACAAATATGAACAATTCAACTCATTGAAGCAATTCATCATAAAAATGCTTGCAGTTCAAAATATAGCATGGTAAATTCAATCATGGGTAATTCTTCTTGACAGCATTAGAACTAATAGGAGTGAAAAACTCACGACCATCCATCTCTGCTAGGATTAAGGCACCTCCAAGAAGTACCTTCTTCACTATATATGGACCACCATAATTTGGAGCAAACTTGCCCCCAAAATCTGGAATTGGATTGGACCATTTTCACACATTTGCATGCCATAAAACCATCCCTGAAACAGAATGTAGATGGATAAAAAAAAACAAATGGGATAAAACAGTTTTTTTTTTTTTTTTTTTTTTTTGAAAAGCAATTGGAAAAGCATTTAAAAAAAAAATAATTTTGACATGAGAAAGCATGATGAAGCCCAGGCCTCAGAATTCTCCTTGGATTTTTCTTTTTGTTTATTGGCTGGATATTATCACCGGGCTAGTTTGGTGTACCTCATCATGCCCTCAAAATAAAACTTGTAATTTTATTGAAATTCATCAATCAATTACAATTTATTGAATGGAAAATGCAATTCAAGCCCTAAGAAGAAAGCGAAAAAGAAGAAATTGAAAACAATTCCTAGAAAGCAATAAAAATTCCCGTGCAGGGGAATGTGCAAAAGTAATAAGTTACTTTTGCGGGCCAAGACCCATTTCTTCCAGAGGTCCTTCATCAATGGCATACACCTTATCCTCATGCTCAGGTAGAGGATTCTTCTTTACATTTGGTTGAGCGGTACCGAAGGCAAATGCCTTGGTGTCCAATAAGTTTTGGACCTTATGCTTCAAAGTCATGCATTCATCAGTCGAATGTCCTACTTCCCCCATATGATACTCGCATTTCTTAGAGGGGTCGTAGTTAAAAAAAATTTCAGCATTGGGTCGCTTTGGCTCGTAAGACAACAATTCCTTCTTTTGAAGGACCTTTAAGATTTGAGATAAAGGGCTAGGAAAAGGAGTGAACTGCCTCTTAACAAACTGTCGAGGCGCAATTGGTCGGCTTCCGCCTTGTTGATTCTGGGGGACATGAACAATCGGAGACTTGCTAGATTGTGCATAAGCAATATTGATTTCTGTGCTAGGTTCTTGGTCTTTCTTCATGGTGAACCTTTTGCCTTGATGGGTTGGTTCATTGAACCATCCATCTCTTAGCCCAACTTCGATTTGTTCACCCACCGGGATAAGTTGGTTGAAGTTCTCAACGTACGTGCTAGCCATCTGGTTGCGAAACTCAAACGGGAGCGTCTTGACGAACAACTTCATCAGCTCCTTATTAGCAGGCTTCGGAGTGACTTGAGCGGCCAGATTTCGCCACCTCACAGCATACTCATTGAATGACTCACTTTTCTTCTTCTCCATCCGCTCAAGATCCTCTCAGGAAGGTGCAATGTCCATGTTGAACTTATATTGCTTGAGAAATGCATCAGTCACTTCATTCCAGGTGTCAAGGAGGTTTACATTCTTCATTATGTACCAGTTCAATGCAGTCCCAGTCAAACTCGCATGGAATGATTGAATCATGAGGGGCTCATTCTTGACATATTGGGCCATGTGTATGTGGTACATCTGCAAATACCATTGTACTTCTCGAACTCCGGCATTTTGAACTTCTTTAGCTTTTTCTCATACACAGGGCGGGAAGTACCATCGTACTTTCTCTTCTAGAACTCTTGATCAGGGATTTTTAGCCTTTTAGAACATCTTGACCTTCAACAATTAAATAATTAAACTAACATGCTATCAAAGGAAATAAAACACGGGACAAGAGGGCAACCGAGCAAGAGAATGACCGCGGCCGAAACTCCGGTGAGGGCGAGCGCGAGCTTCGATTGCGGGGTGGCCACCGGCACGGGGAACTAGCGACTAACGGAGGAGGCGGATGCCGGGTCTTCGGATCACCGACTGTGGTGCCGCCGGCGTGGTGGCGAGCTTTGTGACTCTTGCAATGGATGCACGGCGGCGACTGTCGGGTGGTCCTGGCGACTCTTCTTTCTCTTCTGATGGCAGCTTTGCAACACGCTCATCTTGCTCCGTCTTAGGGACGGATGTCAAGCTTAGCCTTTTCGGTGGCGGTGATCAACGGTGGGTCATCTTCCAGCCCTTTGACCGGACCTCTCTCCAGAAAAACCAAAATGAAATCAAAATAAATGAGGGAGAAAAGCATGTCGTTATCAATCATTTGGGCCTTGAGCCTTGTTTGTCGGCTTTGAAACTACTATCTCGAGGAGAGAAGGTGCAGGAGTTGGATTCGTTCGGAGGGATTGGAATTGATCCGTCATAAGCTGTATAGAAGCAAGCACTTGTTGGAGTTGAGTCTCCACAGCGGACATACGATCACGCATTTCAGTTTGGTCAGCCATTCTAGCTCTCAATCGTGTAATGATGGGCGAACGTGAGGGATCCGTTATCACCTAATTCAAATGAATAAAAATATGTAAGTACGAGGTGTAAATAGAGAGCCACTCCATGACAATAATCTTTTTTTTTTTTTCACGAAAAGTCCACTCATAAAGAGGATTCCCTAAAAATGGATTAGGAAAATAAGGACATGGGATGCCCTAAGAGAGATGAAATTTCCCCAAACATGGACTAGGAAAAGTCAAAATTTGAAACCTCCTAACATGAATTGAAAACGAATTTGTAATTTTTATTTTCCAAATGATTCATTGCATGACAATTTCCTCATTTCATTTCTAATTGACAAAAGAATTAGATCCAATGCCTCACCTAGATTGTCATGGACGGACCAAAAATCTGACAAAGTAAGTAAATTGCATAGTATAGGGATAGAAGACTTACTTCACCAAGGAAAATCAATGGCAATCACATAGACATGCGCATGAGATGTGAGACTCGATTTCTACTCTAGACAAGCTTAGTAATGTGAAGCCACAAGGATGATCGGACTAGCCACGAGCTTGTGGACTATGTCGGGTCCTCATGACTCCCGCTTACTCAAAGAGCCGACTCGGGTTGCGGGCATGCGGACCGAGGTGGGTACTCTTGACACCATGAAAGAAACTTCGGGATTGAGATGGGCGACTCGTACCGCGAGCATGCTGTCGGAGTGGTATCCATCTCAATACCATCCTAAATGATCCTATGTGGCCCAGGTCCGGCGGCAGGTTGTGTGTGCAAAAGTGTAGTGTAAATGCAAAGCATGCACAACAATTTATAGCAAGCAACACTTCATATGTGCAAGTAAACCATTCATTCCTACACCTCCCTACAAAACAAGGGTTAGCAAACACTTCCCTTTATACCTCCCAATATGCAAAAACATTTAACATCTTAAATGTTAGGGACATACCTGGAATCCTCGCTGCCAAACAGAAACTTTTTTCAAAAGAAAAGAAAAATTGGCCTAAGTCCACTAAGAGTTTCAACTCTAGTCCCCAGCGGAGTCGCCAAGCTGTCGTGACCAAAATTTTGGGGTGAACCACCTAGGGTTTGGCTAATGGATTGCTAAGCCTAGACTTGGCTCGGACTCTCCCAAGCCCATACCAACTTGCGACTTAAATAAAAATATCTAGCATGCAAAAATGAGTCGCCACTAATCAGTTTACGGTAGATCGATTAGACACCTAAGTAAAATAATGAGAGAATTATTTCGCTTCTACGAACTAGAGATTTTGGGTGCGGGGACTTAGTTACACTAGACTTTCCTAGTGCCCTTTCGGTACCTTTCTATTTTATTTCGAAAAAAATGTTTTGCAAGCAACTTGAATTAATTTTAATTCACATTCCTAACATATGATGTGATCATGCGAGCGCGCAAACCACTAATTTAACACTCAAGAAAGCAATTAAATAATACAGGACTTACCTCGAAGCAACGAAAGCATCTGCGTTGTTAGATCAGAATTCACATAAGCAATCCTAAATAAGATTTCTAATTAACAAGCAATTACTCAATTTTTGCTTTCACTTTTTAACAAGAATATAGTCCATATGCAATGCAATGCTTCTAATCTAATATGAAATAATATGGCATGGCAAAATGTCCTAAACTATATGAATGAGTAAAAGAAAAACTAATGATTTCTTAATGAACATGCAATAATTAAATATGCAATCTAAATTTAATCAAAATGACCTAATTTTAATGACAGACAATTTCTAATTAAATGGACCTAGCAACAATGACTAAATGATGTGCATTTCATGATGACGTGCACATAACTAAAATAAGCATGCAATCATGCAATCTATCCTAGATAATGGAATGAATCTACCCTAAGACAATTTTTTTTGTATTTTTCATGAAATTCGAAATTAAGAAAAATGCAAAAATTATCTAGCTAGATTAAGATTTTATCCAACTTTCATTAAGAATTGAGTTAGGTCAAATCTTAATTTAAATTAGGACGTTATCCTAAGTTGAAAGTTCCTAATCTATAATGCAATCTATCTCAAAAGATCTATCTAAATAAAATCAAACATGCAATCAACCTAATATCAATGACGTGCAAATAATGCCTTAATTCTAAATGATATATGCATGATGATTTTTTTTTTGTGTTTTTTTTTTTTATAAAATTCGAAATTTAAAATTGCCAAATAATTAAATGTGCAATTTAAATTAAAAAAAAAAACTAACATCCTAAATGAATGCATTTTTTTTATTTAAAAATTCGAAATGAGATTGGAATTCTAAATATGCAAGATAACCCTAAGACTAGAGATATTCCAAAACGAACCTAATCTAACTCAATTTTTACGAAAACAAAATCGACTCAAATGACACGACAGCACATCTAAAAAGATAAGATCGATATCCACAAATTGGCAAACCATATCTCGTGTATGAGATCGGGTTGTCCAATTTTAAAATTAAATTGCGAATCGAATCTCGAGCATGAGATCGGAAATTGTCGATTTTTTTGCAAGGGATTGCGAGTCGGATTTCGGGCGCGAAAATCGGACTATCAATCCCTAATCTGAGAGGCCATCCATGTTGGAATTTCAATCATGCATTGGAAAATATTTCAAACAAAGAGATAAAAATATCAAAAACTAAAATAAGATAAAACAAATCTACCTAATAAATTAAATCTACCTAATAAGATAAATCTACCTAAAAATAAACCTATCAAATAAAGTAAAACAAATTTCTACCTAAATTTGGATTTTTTTTGTAAAAAAAATCCAATCTGTAGATTGAACTACGAAGGAAGCTCCGCGCGGCTACGGACGGTGCAAGGGCAGCGACTATGGTGTCGCTGGACACCGGTCGTTGGAAGAAAAACCCATCGTGATTATATTACTGGATAACCTGCAAAGGACGACGAAAAAGGCAAAGCTCGGAAGACGCTGGACGTCGATGAGGTGTGGTGGCGCAAGGAGATGCTGCAACGTCTTCAAGGAAGATTCAATCCCAAAGAAGTTTTCTTCGGCCTTGTTACTTTGTCCAAAACAAACCTTGCTAACCCTTCAACCTTCTTGACCGAATCTGGTTTTTTTTACGGTCTTATTTGATTATCAAACTTTGACCATGAGGGTGTGTTGTTGAAGTGGACACCACCATGCACGTATCACTCATGAACAGTTGTGACAGAAAGTGCTGAGATGCATGGCGGTGAAGAGTGTTGGGCGCTCGATGATTTGCCGGAAAACCTACAAAAAATATCAAGAGTGCACCCGTTCTGACCAAGAGCTTGCTTGACCGTTGCTTGACTATGAAACTTTGACCAGGGGACCACGTAGATATGGTAGTGGAATCGTTAGACACCTGGACTCCTTGATGATTGCCAAGGGACTCTTCTGGATCACCAAGATGGAAGATCACCGCCGGAGAGCAACCGAGAACGCTTGCGTGAATATTTTTTCCTCCTTTGGTTATTCTCTCTTTGTGGCCGTATATTCAATGTGTGGCCTCAGCTGGTGAGGTACAGCGGATCGACGCGATGCTTCCCCTTCATGATGCGATGCACGGAAGTGTTGACTATCAAGCAAAGTCGTTGATGGATATCATCAAAAAAGGCAGCACCGACGCAATAGTAGGCGTCACGATCGATGGACGACAAAGGGGATCAATAGATTGTGGGGAGGCTTCGCCAACCTTCTCCCTCACGTGTGTATCCTTTTTTTTTTTTTTTTTTTTTTTTATCAATGGCCGTGTATTCTATTGAGTGGCCCCCTCGAACCCTATTCGTTTTAATCTATTTATAGACAACGAATTAGGGTTTTTAATATTTCAAAATTGATATCCACAAAGATTCTTTTTCCCAAACGCAATATTCGCAATATTCATTTTTTCCCACTTGCCCTATCCAAAAAATTCATCATATCTCAGAAAATTTCAAATTTTTATTTTCTCACGAGATAATTTCCGATCACTTAAAAAAAACATGGGCTTGGGCCAACTTGCTTGCTTCATGGGCCTGATCCATCTAATTTGAACTCATCCGCCACCGGTCCAATAAAATGCAAAAAATGCAAATAACAAAAATAAATGCAACCTAAATCTATATGCTATGCAATTAATATTTATCCCCTAATTTCCTATGCATTAAATTAATTAATTAAATCGCCAAAATTTAGGTGTCAACAGCCCTTATTCTCTCAAATTGCTGCACAAGCTTAATTCTCTGTCTCTGAACTAAAGCATTGGAGGATCAATCGAAGTGCAAAATCTGAATGCCTTAACTCCAGCGAAGTTTGTGTTCCCCATTTTGAGCTTCAATACTTGCCATGATGCCCGGTGGGTCTATTACTTTTAAAACTACTGGGGTTTGCCTTAGTTGCCACCCTTTCAACATGGAAGGGAGATGTGGGGGATTCGAATCCCCACCTTCTCAGAGGGGATTGAGGTATGAACGATTTATTTTCAAGTGTGGGTTTCGATTCCCACATCTTGCAAGGAGGCAGCGTAAAAGTGTGAGAGTGAGAGTTAGAGTAGGAGTAGAATATGATCGACAAAAAAAAAAAAAATAACTTTCAAAAATAACTTTTCCACCCACAAAATTAATTCAATGATACATTTTTTGTGGTCATGCATGCCAAGCTTAACCCAACATCCATGAATTAGAGTGTTACTCAAATTAGAAGTAACCAGTAGAATCATCTTGACAAGTGATCTTAATATCACAAAACATAATGCTAGACATAAAGTCTAGAAGAATTACCCCAGATTTATCTAAAGCTATTAATTAAAGGCCAAATAGCATATTCAACCAACATTTACTTGCATAAAGCTTGCAGAGGCGTCACCATTTTGGGACTAACAATGCAAATCATCAAATAAGGAAAAGAAACAGCACTTTAGGCATATTTGGCCGCCACTTCGAGGAGGCAATCGCACAGCTTCTGGGGCTCGGAGAACATGGGCATGTGATCTGCACCGTCGATCTCCATCACGTGCTGGGCCCCGCCGTTCTTCATCATCCGCCGTTGGAACTCCTCCGGGATCACGAGGTCCTGCTTGCACACGACGTACACCCGCACGATCGAGCCGTACCCTTCGCCGGTGAACTTGTCCGCCGTAGCTAGGTCTTCTATGAAGAGCGACCCCGGCCTCATCATGATCTTAGCAAGCTCTAGATCCTACTCATGATAACAATCACATTTTGAAATATTAAAATGAATCAAATGTAAAAGATTGATGGCACTACATCAACATGATACATAACTATCAAATATGCATGTTTATTAAGATGGATATTTGTATTTACTTCTATTTTATACATCAATCAAATGAAAATGATATACGATCAGAATTTAGTCAATAGCACATACACAACTTCTACTCTTAGCAAGTAAATTTATCATTAAAGACAATTTCTACAATTTTCAAGGATGCTCTATTAACCATCAAGCAGCCCAACTATTTGAAAGACTAATTTCATGTCATGAGTAAGCTTTCTAAACAATCTTTATTGTGATCTTCTGTCTCAGGGAATGGAAAGTGAGTACTTTCTCCAAGTTATACAATTTCTTGGAGGGTAGTCTTTTCCGTTTCTTCGGATGATGGGTCAATCATTTTTCCTATGAATGAAAATGAATCGAATCCTATCAAATATTTCTATTTCTCCTTTGAATTATTCATGGTGCTACCCTAGGCAGCGAAGTTTCAGGTCCGCTTGAAGATACGTTAAACAAGCCCTAAGCAGCGAACGTGGTAGGAAAATAAAGTTGCTAAATTTGAGATAGAAACAAGAATTAGTAGATTTTTTTTTTTTTTTTTGAGAAGGCCACATGAATTGAAAAAGAATTGGAAAAAATACTCCAAGTGGCCACGTCAGACAAATATTCATCGCTCAATAGCACACATAGGATTCCTGAAGAAAAAGTATCGAATCACATGAAATGATTATTCTTAAATTAGGAAAAAGGTAAGTAAGCAGTAAGCACACCTCCTTGGGGGATAACTGGTAAACCCGAGCCGCCAGGAATTCGGGCCCGAATAAGAAGGAAGTCAACACCTTCTCTGGCTTTCCAAAGGTTTTGAATTGAGTGTCCAACCACTCTTGCTCCGGAATGCTCGAACGAAACTGAAAATTGTCACAGTGAATAAAAATAATTCCGAATTTGGTTTCTCAAAACTCACAAATCCATTAAATTATCTAGATATGATACAAGATATTCTCTTTAAATTTCCTATTATTAGGTCCTAAGTTAAATGTTAGAGTAATTTTTAATTTAGTTAGGTGGTTGGACAATATATATGGAATTTGCAAAAGAAAAACAAAAATTATAAAGAAAAGATGCTGCCGTTGTCTAGAAATTAAGAGCCTTCTTTCCTCTATGTAATAGAATATAAAAGAAAATATTTCCTCATGCTTTTGATTTTTGAAATGCATTCTAATGACATGGACAATTACCGACAAAACTAAATTTTCCGACAATTAATTCCAAAATTTTAAAAAGTCCCATTGAATATTATAAGTGCGAATATATGGAAGCTTGTTATGGCGAAAAAAAAGCTTTAATTAAAATGAACAAGAAACTTGATTAAGTCACCTGTTTTAACACATGAGACGGCTGGTGTGTGGTGTCTGGCATTAGTGCCGTTAGGAAAACAGCGGCCGAGATCTTCTCGGGGAACTTATCGGCGATGAGAGCCAAGCTCATGCCGCCCAAGCTGTGTCCCACAAGGATCACCTTCTCGGGTGGCTCGAGCGAGGCCATGAACTCCAAGAGCGGTTCGTTGTACTCACGAAATGAGTGGACATCGTCGATGGACTTCGTGCTGGTGCCTGCACTGGCGAGATTCAGCGGTGTGACGCGGTGGCCGGCTGACTCTAGCCGGTGCTTGACATGGAACCAGCACCACGCGCCGTGGCATACGCCGTGCACGAGAACGAAGTGGCGTTGCTGCTTCATGCTTTTAGGATCCACGGAAAATTCTTGGTTTGAAGTTGATTCGTTCGATTTGATGAGGTGACATTGCAAATATATATAGTCTGATTGGAAGTTTAGATTTAGACGGAGGAGGAAAATTCTAAGACGTTGATGTTATCCGTGCAATTATTTTGACAAAAGCATCATGTCAGGATCATTTAATCCTTTCTTGTTTTTTGTTAAAAATAATTGAAAAATATCTAATAGATTCTTCGGATCTTTTTTATTTTCCACTATTGAAATTATATATATATCTCCTCTAATTGTATGCATAAGTGTCCAATTATCTCAAACACTCATCATGTTTAGGACCTCAATTGATCCTCCTATGAGCAACTCAGTAAGTTGAGAGAGAAGGAAAATGCATAACATATAATTTGGGATAAATCCTTTACCCAAATGAGCTTCTTACATTACATATACAGTTTTCCTTGTGAGGCATCAAGTCATTATCGACAAGCCTAATGTATATCTCCAAAATTAAATTTACTTTTTTCAGTTATTTTCAATTTTTCTGTGGTATTAAAGTTTTCTTTTGTTGTTATTTAAAATTTGTATTATTTCATTTTTCTGTGTAAGAAAAGTCTTTGCTTGCCTTTCGGAGACCTTACCATTTTCCATTTTAGTAAGGAAAAAAAAAAGGCTCATTTTCCGCAGATGTGGACAAGGAAAATTTCGTCTGTCATTGGAGATGAGCAAACAGGGAGACGAGAGCCTCTTTTGGATGCGTAGCAGATGTGACCGGCGACTCGTCAGTGCACTGAACTTTGCCTGCTCCGAGATTGTCGATATTCCCAGCACTTCACGTGCGTGGCCCCACTTGCTGGTAAACCCCACCACTTCCCTCTCGTCGAAGGCAGCTATTTCAACTTCACGTGCGTGGCCCCAGTGGACAGGCTTAGCTTCTCGCAGAGATTAGTCCAAGCGAACAGCCCATCCATCACTTCATCCACAAACGATGCCCCCACCGCCAATCCTTTAGCTTTTTGACTAAGCGCACCTAGAAACACGAGGTCTAATGAGGTCCCCTTGAGACATGATTAAGATCAGTTGTGGGGGTTGCTGAAGAAACAACAACGTCCTGATTTTGAAGCCCCTCCCCCAATTTGCCAAGCCAACTGCCACTCGGTTTGCTGCAGGATAGGTGTGTTTGGCGACATAGTGCTTAAGTACTCACCTGCATGCTGGTGCAATAGGTTCAGTGACAGCATTTGAAGAGCTATTTATTTTGACAGTATTGACACTATTGAGTGCAACAGCTGCATGCCGGTTCGAATCTTTGGTGAGGTCGGAAGATGCTAAATTTGATTAGGATCCATGCTATATATAGAGTAGGATTCACGCAAGTGTCACTGGTCGATTAATCAAATGTTCCCTAACTTGCGCGGCCTTAGAATTTCTTCCAAGTCTGCCTTACTCCCACTCGACTCACAAGGATCATAGAGAGAGAAACTCTAGGATGAAAAACTTTATTATACTTATGAATGAGATGATATAACTGAGAGAGATGAGACCCATATATATACAAGGCTAACTGTAATCGTATATCACATTTTAATCTAACGGTGTAAATTAGATATTCTCAACTACCAACTACTCACATTTATTACCTAGGTGTACAATTACTATATCGCTTGGCCTCAGGAGTATTCTAGAATACTCCGAAAAACCTTAGGACTTTAGGAGATAGGTTGAGGGTTGCTTGTTCACGAATTGATCATGGCATTCGTTCAAAAAACCTCTAGAACGTCTTGATTCATCGGGCTATGACATTCTCCCCCACCTATTCGAGTGACACCCTCGTCTCATCTTCACCATCAAAGGCATCAATCTGCTTCTTGAATTGCCAAAGAGCTTCAACGGGGTTCCCAAATTGCTTCACTCTCCGAAAGACCTTTCCATTGGACCAAATACTCACGCTCCGGCATACAATACCACTTTTGTATGACTTGTTTCACCATGATGCACTCAACATCTCAATCATATGAGGTTTTTGCCCCAAGTGGTACCTGTTGCGATTCACCTTGGTTTGGATCTTCCTTGTCTACATGGAAAGGCTTAAGCACAAGAAAGTGGAATATTGGATGTACCTTGAGTTTCAGTGGCAATTCCAACTTGTGTGTGGCCTTTCTGACCCATTGTAGCACTCGGAATGGCCCCTTAAAGTGATGAATCAACCCCTTATGTACATCCTTGTATTAGAGAATCAAGTGCAACTTGGCCGGCACTTGGTCTTTGACTTAGAAATCCAAGTGCCGTCGCTCCTTTCAAATACTAATATCATGGGATGTAGATGGGTTTTCAAGTCTAAGTTAAAGGCCGATGGTATATTAGAAAGATCAAATGCAAGATTGGTTGCTAAGGGATATATTCAAGTAGCAGGATTAGATTTCCTTGAGACTTTCTCGCTAGTTATTCGATCACGAAGTATAAGAACGGTCCTCACCATTGCTACTATTAAAGGTTAGCTTGTCAAACAATTAGACGTTAAAAATGCCATCTTACATGTTTTTCTATCGCAACCTATTTATATGGAGCAACTGCCAGGTTTTGAAGATAAAAATTATTCATCTTATGTTTGCAAACTGGAGAGAGCTTTGTATGTCCTTAAGCAGGCACCAAGAGAATGGTTTGATCATTTTAGTTCATTTCTTTTGGCATCCAATTTCTTTTGCAACATTGCAGATCCTTTGTTGTTTATTAAAAAAATCATATCATGGCATTCTAGCTTTGCTTTTATATGTAGATGACATGATAGTTATAGGTGATGATCCAAAATTACTTGATGGGTTCATCCCTACATTGAGTAGCGTATTTGCAATGAAGGACATGGGGTCGTTGCACTATTTTCTAGGAGTGGAGGTTAGCATATTTTCCCGTGGCCTTTATTTGTGCCAACAACAATATGCTTTGTCAATTCTTAAACGTGTACAAATGGAGGGCTGCAAGCCAGTTTCCACACCTATGGCTATTAGTTCTCATTCTAATACAGATGCAAGACTATTTTCGGTTCCTACACTATATCGAAGCATCATTGGAGCTCTTTAATATCTCACAATTACAAGGCCGGATATTTCATATGCAATCAATTTTATTTGTCAATTCATGCATCAACCTACAGAGAGTCATTTTCAAATTGCGAAGCGCATTTTACGTTATGTCAAAGGCATAACAGACCGAGGCATGCAAATCTTGTCCAAGTCAACTTTGGATTTGTATGCTTTTTCTGATGTAGATTGGGTAGGTTGTTACTTGACTCAACGATCAACTATTGGATTTTGTACTTTCTAAGGTAGCAACCGTATATCATAGAGTGCTAAGAAGCAATGAATGATTGTTCGATTTAGTGCTGAGGTAGAATATTGTGCAATGGCATCGATAGCTATAGCATGGATATCGTTCCTTTTGAGAATTTTGGGTACTCATCTCTCCAATCCACCAATATTATTTTGTGATAATATTAGTCACTTTATACATCGATTAATCCATTGTTTTATGCAAGAACTAAACATATTGAATTAGATTCTCATTATGTGTGAGAAAAAGTGGCTCTTGGAACACTTGTGACTAAGTGTGTTCCGTTTGTGCATCAAATTATTGATCTCTTCACGAATCCGATGTCTAAAAATGCATTTGGAAACTTATGTTGCAAATTGGGAATTCGGGATTCCTCTATTCCCAATTTAAGAGGGAGTGAAGGCACTGGTTTATCAATCAAGGAAGAAAAATCTGAAGATATCAATTAAAATCCAATCAAAATCACAATCCGATTTTTGGAGATGCTACAATTAAAGAATTGACAATTCTTGTTCGATTTAGTGTTGAGGTAGAATATCGTGCAATGACATTGATAGATATAGAGATTATATGGATATCGATCCTTTTGAGAGATCTGGGTACTCATCTCTCTAGTCCACCAATATTGTTTTGCGATAATACTAGTCACTTTATACGTCGATTAATCCATTGTTTTATGCAAGAACTAAACATATTGAATTAGATTCTCATTACGTGTGAGAAAAAGTGGCTCTTGGAACACTTGTGACTAAGTGTGTTCCGTTTGTGCATCAAATTATTGATCTCTTCACGAATCCGTTGTCTGAAAATGCATTTGGAAACTTATGTTGCAGGTTGGGAATTCAGGATTCCCCTATTCCCAATTTGAGAGGGAGTGAAGGCACCGGTTTATCAATCAAGGAAGAAAAATATGAAAAAAAATATGAAGATATCAATTAAAATCCAATCAAAATCACAAGCCGATTCTTGGAGATGCTACAATTAAAGAATTGACAACTCTTGTAATATAATGATCTCTTTACTTATTATTTTCCATCTTTATATTGTTTACTTACGAAATGTAACATTTGTAATATCTATATATAATAGAAATCATCTCAACAAATTGTAGGTTAAGATTAAGAATCAAATACTTTTGTTCTTTTAATCTCCGCCCCCTATCTTGCTCTCAATCTCGTGTTTCATGCTTGTACCAAACATTTGAGATGTATTTTCACTTTGTTTGATAGTGGGTTGCTTCTAGTGATTTATGTGTTAGCTAAGATCGGCTGGTCAACATCCTCGCCAAGGGACTACCTAGTCCGTGACATGCGCTTTTGAGATCCAATCTCTCAATTGTGACACCTACTTTGGATTTGGGGGAGTATTAATACGTAATATATATTATAAGATATTTATGTAATCATGTTTCTATCTATATAGAGTATAATTATTCATTCTTACAAATACATATCATGCAACCACAATTGTAGTTAAGCCACCATAAACACTCTGTCCTTACTCTCTCTTTGCCTCTTTCGCTATTCTTTTTGTTACTCTAAGCTTCAACATTTATAAGGTCCTCTAAGACAAGATTAAGGAGATTAGTAGGTGGTTGCTAAAGAAACAAAATGTCTTGATTCGAAGTCTTCCCGAATTTGCCTGGCCATCTGCGAGTCCGTTTGATTAAGTATGTTTGACGATGGAGTAGCTCATACCCGTGAAGCACTGACCTGCATGCTAGTGCAATGGGTTATGTGACAGCAAATCTCTGTTCCAAAGAAACCGATGCTTGTTCTTCATTTTCCCGCAATGATCCCTGTACAAGTTGCCCAAGCGTTCCTCTCCCTATCCACTTATCGGTCCATGAAGTACTCCACCCAGAATGTATACCCTATCTTGAGCCTAGACCCACATCCTTTTTGTTTCCGTGGTCCGCAATCAAAATTCCAGCTGATCCTATCCAGTTCACTGTGCACCCAACGAGGGAGCTGTGGTCCTGCATATACACAATAGCAAGGCAAGGCCTAGATACTGGTTCGAGATGGACTGTGCACCCCAGTCCTGGATAGAAGTTTAGCCTTCCAACTTGCATCTCCTTGCTTTCGGGAGTGGCAATCCCAAATATATCCCAAGTCCTGGAGTGCAGGATCCACATTTGTTGAGAATATAATGTTAAATTTAGAAGAACTAATGGACTGGTGACCAGAGCAATCAAAAGAATGGGACAACCCTCGTGCCATTGGCTCTGCTATTTTCCAAATAAGCCCGAAGACAAGGAATGAGGTCATCCATGAATAAGAGATGCGAGAATACATTTGTCCAATGAAAGCGGGTCGCATTGACGGATGCCATGCGAAGGGCGGAACTCAACGAGTTTCCCTCCATTGACCAAAACAGACGGGCGACTCCGAGAATGGACGCGGCGGGTGTGTTGCTATAGCTTGACGAAACAGGGGAAGAAGGAGGGTCCTGAACTCTTCTCCAATGGCAAGATTCTCTGTTTATGCAAGGACGACGGGCTGTCTTGGATTCTTTACGTGGAAGTTGGCAAGCTTTGCAGATATGTTGGATCAGATTCTGATTCTCTGAAACCGTGAACTTATACATCGAGACATTTTATTCGTGAATTACGAACATGAACATTTTTTATAATTGTCGTCAATTAAATGTAAATATAATTATCGTTCAACTTTTGACTAAGAGACCATAAGACACTTATTACACGGAAGCTGAATTAGTAATAGGCACAACATGTCTTGGGTGTCTCTCTGTTTGAACTCTAACTATTTCAACAAACTTAATTTTTTTGTTACGTCGTCAAAATGTAAAATTTTATATAAGATATACGTGAACTTTATGTGTCCAAATTTGTGGTTGTGAAAATTTCAAGAAAGTCAAATTTGAAAAAAAGAAGTCAAAATGTGTGAATAGCGAGGTTTAAAAGCAATGCATTTCAGTAAAAATTAATCCAGATAGGCCCAATATCAAATAATGCTTCGGACATAAATTGCATTAGGGAGATGAATTAGGACAGCTTGATTTTATATAGTGTAAATAGTACGCTTCGACCTTGTATTAATGATAGATTTTGGCAATTCACTTTTTTGACTTGAGCAGAAATTCAAGAAAGGAAATAGGTATTGACGATTCCAAGACACGATGCCCTTTTCATGACCTGACCCACAGGGATTTAAACCTGGTGTTTATTGAGGAAATTAGAGAACTGATCGGGATTTACACACGAGCAACAACACAATAGCTCTCCAACGCCTTTCTGGCTACATAGTAGATGCTCGAAATCGACCTGACAACAGGAAAACAAACACAAACCAAACACGACAATCCGAAGAAAACCAAACCACAAACGGCCGAACAGAGCCAAAGCCGCCTACTACGCCGTAGCGAATGTTAGGCAGGTGCGTATTTGGCCCCGATCTCCAGCAGACAATCGCAAAGCTCCTGCGGCTTCGAGAGCATGGCCATGTGATCGGCGCTGTCCACCTCCAGGACATGGTGGGCCCCGCCGTTCGCGATCATCCACTGTTGGAACTCCAGGGGTATCCCCCGGTCCTGTCTGCACAAGACGTAGACCCGCATCGTCGACCCGTACCCTTCTCGGGTGAAGTTGTTCGCCGTGCTCAGGTCTTCTACGAACAATGACCCCGGCCGCGTCAAGATCTTGCCGAGCTCCAGATCCTTCAGCGGTTGGCATTTCCATGAAACGTCATGGGTTAATGGACTTTTGAACCGACATGATGTCGCTTTGGAATTCACAAGTGCTAAACATGTGCTAGAATTGATCATAGGCGTGATGGCCTGTTTGGGCTTTCTCAAGCTAACATGATCCAAATCACAAACTAAACCTAATCAACCAATTTCATTTTCTAAGCTCCGGCCCAACCACATAGGCCTAATCGGGCCGAACATTGCCCATTTAGGGTCTACCCACATCCTAATGACTATATTTTTAGGTTACGTTTGTTATAATCAAGACATGTCTAGGACTATTAACATTGTCCCAAACCCTGTCTCATTAACTATATGTTATTTCCCAAACTTGTCCCGAACTTATTGCCAGTTTTGACATAATATATTAAGCCCACCCCACAAAAGTAGCCACGTTCCCCTGAGGTACTGGCAACCGTCATAGTATTTTGTATTAAACAATAATATCATGTTAAATTTCTAATAAAGAACCTATTATTTGCAAACACAACTGTACATTCGAAACTCATGCATTGTAAATCTCCTATTCGATTTAGGGAGTGCAGGTAAAGATTGAAAGAATGTAAAATTGACAATCTTAAAAATCGAAGGTCTAATAATAATTAGACATGTGAAATGTTGGGTGTTGTTGAAAATCTTATATTATACTCAATTCAAATTTTAGCATTCACAAATTTTCATAATTAAGTATCATCGAGAGTTCTAAGAAAGTTAGAGCAATTTAAAAAATCCAAGAAAACCGTTACATTTCTTATAGAGTTAGTACTTATGTATATTTATTTAATCACTTAAAAAAATATAAAGGAAATAAATGACGTTTTAATAGTTATATATGTCGAGTTTAGGTTTGTATTTCCCAATTATAAAATACCAAACCCATCACAGGCCCTATGGGATTTTTTAGCAATCGACTTATAAATCCGTCCAACTTCACCGAGTCTGCCATCCTCTTACTTCTCATGACGGTGGGAGGAGAGGGCGAGTACCCTATACTAGGGGTGAGCGCGGTTCCCGGTTCCGGGAACTTAAAGGACCGGAGGTTCCGGTTTGGTTCCATTTTCTTAAAGGAACCGGTTCCGGTTCCGGTTCAATTTTTCCGGTTCCGGTTCCGAGTCGGTCGCGGAACCGGAATCGAAACTGGTTGCGGAACCATTCCTGTTTTTCTGGTTTGATATGAAACTTCTGAAGCATATTATATTGACTATTTACTCTATAGATGTCATTGGACAAACTTAATGTAGCTATGATGCCTAAGGATCAGATCTGGAAATTGTCTGAATTTCACTTCAAGAGATATAACCATTCCTGTTTTTCTGCATTAGCATCTGTTTGTCAGGGAAGTCTCTTTGTGATGTAGGATTGCCTTTCCACTTTATCCTTACTTTGAGGGCATTTAAAAGACCAGGAAGGGCTTCTTTTTGCTGATGAGTCCTACCATTGGTGATACAAAATGTTAGACTTTTCTTGTGTTTATCGTCAAGAAAAGTGAAGAACTATTTCACAGTGTATGATTATTTTGATGCAATCTCTGTTTGTCTGCTACTTAGTCGAATCACCACTTGCCCGCAAAGCTGCTTTTTTGTTGAAGAGATGACTTAATATAGGCTATTACAACTTACAAGCTCCTTTTATGTAATCAAGCATCTCCTTTCCGAAACTTCTTATTAGTTTTGATTATGTTTGTCCAATTAACAATTGGCATTGGTATGTTTGCTAAGATGTGGGAAGTTATTGTGTAGTATACGCGTACGTTATAATTTTTTTTTGGTAACGTGCGCGTACGTTATAGCTTTTTTTGGTAACATGCGCGTACATTATATTTTTTTTTTTTGTAACGTGCGCGTATGTTATAGTTTTTTTTTTGGTAACGTGCGTGTACATATATATATATTTTATATATTTTGGTAACGTGCGCGTACGTTATATTTTTTTTTTTTTGGTAACGTGCGTGTACGTTATATTTTTTTTTTTGGTAATGTGCGCGTACGTTATATTTTTTTTTTGGTAACGTGCGCATATGTTATAGTTTTTTTGGGTAACGTGCATGTACGTTATATATATATATTTTGGTAACATGCACATACGTTATAGTTTTTTTTGGTAACGTGCGCGTACGCTATAGTTCAAATCTGAAAAAAGAAAAAAAAAAAAAAGAACCTGTCGGAACACAGGCCCCGAACTGGAACAAGTGTGACGGGGGTAGGTTCGGTTCTCATTTGACGACGGTAGGTTCCGGGTTCCTCATTTTGAGGAACTCCGTACTCGAGGGTAGGTTCCAGGTTCCAGACGGAACCGAACCGAAACCTGGAACCGCTCACCCCTACCCTATACGCACATCCGGCTTTCTAGTTTGCAATCTCAAATGGATAAAAAGCCACAAAACAGCGACGTCAAACCAAAATAATTCTAAACCACGACGACATATGATATGCCTGTTAAAGTAATACTAGGGTCATCGCTTGATTTACCTTAAAAAAAAGGACATGAAAAAGCGGACTTTGCAATAGAACCATACACTTTTCAATGTAATATAACGATGTGCTTTCGATGTAAATTGAGTTGAGTCGTATCATATAAAGTCAAATGAGATTCGTTTCGTGGTTACGTCAATGGACGGAAGTGAATATGTACCTCGACAGGGGACAACTGGTAGAGCTTGGATGATAAGAAGTCGGGGCCGAAGAACATGAATGTTAAGGGTTTGTCACGCTGTCCAATGGGTGCGAATTGGGTGTCTAGCCATGCTCCCTCCGGAGCCCTTGCACAATACTGGCATTACAAACAAGGACGAAGGCATTAAAAATGAGCTCGTGCATGTAGGGTTTGTCCATGATCCACCACTGTACCTTACGACAAGTAAGTTCCAAATCTAGATTATGCAAGGAGAATCTTAGTCATCGAAGATATAAAAAGTCAGGGGAAAAAAATAAAAATTAGAAAACATTTCAATAGGTTACAATAAATTAGGATTTTTTTAGTATGAAAGTATGAAGGATAGTTGTACTATAAATCAAAAACCTCATACTATTTGTAAAGGGTATGAACTCATATGTGAAACTTTCGTGGATACTATACAGCGTTCTCTTATATTGTATGTCAAAATTTTCATCTGTCATCTTTTAATATCATTTGACGTACAATATTTTCTTCCATTTAAGGCTAAATGTCATTGGTCTTTCTTAATATTACTAGATCTTTTACCAAATCATTGGATATATAAAAGTACTTCAGACTAAAACCATAAGGTTTTGTTTGTTTTATGTAAAATGTAGCGTTTTTAGAAAATATTTTTAAGGAAGTAATTTTCTAGGATAATAACAATATTTTGTGGTGTTTGACTGAAACTTGAAAATGAACTAGATATTTTCTGCCATCCGGTATTTAAAATTTGGTTCGATTTTCTCTCGTGCGCTCCCTTTAATAATTATTTTATTTTATTTTAATTATTTTTATTTTTTCTTTTCCTCATTCTTCTTCTACGGTTGGTTGCTACAGCCAACAATAGCTAGCAACCAACCAAAGGCGATCTTGAGCTCACTAGCCTCGAAAAGGCTTGCTAATCTAGCGTGGCCCAAGGCTGGCGTGTGTGAGCCTCCTTGAGCCTCGCGAGATCAACGAGCTAGAGGCTTGTGCTTGCCGGCAAGTGGCCAACTCAAGCTCGTTGATCTTGAGAGTGATGAACTCAAGCTCACTTGACAGCGATTGGCCACTAGCCAAGAAAAAAGGAAAGAAAAGGAAAGAAAAAAAAGGAAAAAAAAAATTAAAATTCAAAAGTTTTTAAAAAAGAAAGAAGTAGGGGCTAATGGGAGAGTGAGACAAGAGAGTGAATGAGAAAAATGTTTCCCTTAAAAGGTGAAAAGTATTTTTCTTTATTTTAGAAGTTTTTTTTTTTTTTTTTTTTTTTTTTTTTTTTTTTTTTTTTTTTTTCAGTTGATTGAAAATTTTTTTCCCAATTAATTTATTTTATGTGAAATGAACATTGAAAAATTCAAAAAACATTTTTCTAAAAGTCATTCTTCGCGAAACAAATAGAATCTAATATTTTAAAACATATAATGTCTCACCAAAATATATATAACGTTCTATCATGCTTTAGGCCAACCATCCTAAGCACTTTTTTGCAATTATGCAATATTTTACCAACGCATACACACTCAAAGGTACCTAAGGCCAAAACCTCGTGCATTATATTCTTGTATTACAGATTTCTTGCCCGAATGTACCACATTTTGTTGTCGTTAAAAGGCTAATGATTGTATCTGACGTTTTACCAAGGCATACGGCATTGTACTTAAGGAATTTTCTTCGGTAAGACCATATGACATTTTATCGTATTGGAAGCCAAAGTCATCATATGCCTTTTGTTTTTGTTTTGTTTTCTTTTTTTTTGGTGACCGAGAAACCGCCAAAGACTCCCTTACGGGGTCACATTGCCCTCCAATGCCCGGTGGCACCATCGAACGTTGTCGCAAGCCACTATCTAGATGTAAAACCTCGGGGGGCTGGCCCAATAATCCACCTCTGAGACTCCCACTTAAATTATAGAATGCAAACGAGAGAGTTCAAACCCTCGATCTCGACGATGAGGGAGAGCACGCACACCATCTACGCTGCCCATGAGTGAGTGCTTTTTGTTTTTTAAACGACGTTGTTAGGAAGATGAAGAACATTTTATTGTATAGCCAAAAATTGCAAAATTTTTGCAATACTTGCAACACAATTTGTCAAAGTCAAGTTTAAAAAATTATATCTGAACAATAAAAGCCATATAGAGTTTTGTGATACTTTGACTAAATGCAATTGTTCTCATGCACAATTGTACGACAATATATCATATTTGAGGTAAAAGTTCATATCATATGTCAATTTTGCTACTATATGACGGCAAAGTGCGTGGCCATACATAAGGGCAAATATGTTGCACAAATTACTTTATTTGTTTAAACTATTATGAAAAATGGTGGACGAAAAAAGAACGGTTGAAGTCCTAGATTTTTATTTTATTTTTATCAAAATTATATCAAGTCCTAAACTTTCTGTACATCGCCAAACGATTTTTTCCACTAGCCCTCACATATTCCTCTCCCTTTGCCTCCTAAACAAACTACGGAAGGACAATGGTGCAAGTCAAATCAATCATGTGCAGGGCCGAAGGGGACTGGCCTCTTCTCCCCCAAATCGGACAAAAGATATATGGCTCGGTCAAGCGAATTGACAGATTTGGTGACATGGATTAATGATTCCCAAAATTAATATTATAAAATCTCCAGAATAGACAAAAGAAAGGCCCCACTTCAACCAAAAGCAAGGTAATCGACTTCGTTTTGAGGTTAACGTGCTCGACGGAGATTACCTCTTCCAACACGTACGACGGTCGATGAGCGGTGTCTGGCATGAAAGCCGCCAAGAATACAGTGACCGATATCTTCTTCGGGAACCTGTCGGCGGCGAGGGCCAAGTTCAAGCCGCCCAAGCTGTGGCCGACGAGGATCACCCTCTCTTGCGCCCCAAGCGAGGCCAGGAGCTCCAGCAGCGGCTCGGTGTACTCGCGGAACGTCTGGACGTCGTGTATGGACTTCGTGTTGGTGCCAGAGGCAGCGAGGTCTAGGGCTGTGACGTGGTGGCCGGCCGACTCAAGCCGGTGCTTGAGCTTGTACCAGCTCCACGCGCCGTGGCAAGCGCCGTGCACGAGTACGAAGTGGTGGTGTTTCATGCTTTTTGGCTGCCCCTGGCTTTGTTACTAAGTCATGTAGATTGTACTTATAAGCACGCTTGGGTCAGATTTGGTCTGGTGATCATGCTTAGGAGAAGGAGGATTTGACATTGGGGCCCCCATAATGACTTTTTTTCTATAGAAATTAAAGTAAATGCAGAGTCTTCCCATGTGGATCATATGTTGGAAGATTTTTCCTAACTGCCCTTTTGGTCGCTCTTGTAATATCTTATCTGGGCCCCGGTTGCAACCGAACAATGTTTAGTATTCTAAGAAATATCTATATATGAGGTGAAAGTGTACAAGATATCACCAAAAAAAAAAAAAAAAAGAAAGAGAAAAATAACAGCAACTTGAAAGATAATCTCTTAACGTTTACTTTACACCTGATAAATGTTGTGTTCGGATTCTGGTGTCGGGCCATGCTCGCCATTTAGCTGGCAGATGTGTATCAAGACATTCCAACTTTTCCTTTGGGGACAAGTGCAGTAAGGGTGTCATAATTTTCATAAGACGCTTATTATGTGCTATAATTTTTTTTTCACTTACTTAAATACTACATTGAAGTAAAATTTATCATTTGAGTGTTATTTCCCGTGAATCATCTAAAATGGATTTCTAAATATGTTTTCTTAATTCTTGTTTTTTCCTTTTCTTTTTTTCCAATGCCAGCCAAGGTCACTAGCGGAAAGAAAAATCAAAATAAATTGTAAATAATGGAAAAATTAATAAAAAAATTAAAAATTATTTGTGTCAACACTGCATTATCGGTGAAGCCACAAAGAATGATGGATGATCATTGTTGATATTGTATAGAGGTAAATCGTTAATGATACCTTAAGTTATCAAATTTTTAAATTTGTATCGCTTGAATAAGTGAAAAAAAAGTTATATTAATGAAGTGTGCGTGATATAAATATTATGACTAGTCCCTTTCCTTGGGAGCCAATAAGTTAGGTCTCTGCTCTATACCCTTTCCGCAAGCCTGACAAGATGTCATCATCAGGACATGAAAAACGTGGTTTCATGTCACTGGTCAGTTCAGTGCTGGTGGGACGAAACCATGGAAGGGACGATTGATCGAACGTTGATCTTTATCTTTTTTTTTTCTTTTTCCTTTTTTTCGCATGCCAGCTAAGGTCATTGGGAAAAAAAAATCAAAATAAATTATAAATAATGAAAAAAATTAATACAAAATTTAAAAATTATCTGTATTAACACCACGTCATCAGTGAAGCCACAAAGATGATGGACAATCATTGTTGATGTTGGATGGAGGTAAACCGTTAATGACATCGTAAGTAATCAATTTTTAAAATTTGTGTTGTTTGAATGAGTGAAAAAAAAGAAGTTATATTAATTAAGTGAGCGTGATATAAATATTATGACTAGTCCCTTTCCTTGGGATCCAATAAGTTAGATCTTTGGATGTCGAGTTGTGTTAAATAAAGGATTAAAATTGGTATATTTATGATAAATTTATCCCAAACTATTTTTTGATTACCAAAAATCTCAAATTGGTGTATTTTTGACAAATTTACCATAAACTAGTACACTTGTGACAAACTTATCCTATGTTAGTTTTCGTAGGTTAAATGATACGTGACAGTTAATTGGTATACCAATTTGGGATTTTAGGCTCTGTTTGTCATAATTTACAATTTTTGTGACTTTTTTTTTGTATTAATCCAATTTTGCGGAGGATATATTTGTCACAAATTTACCAGTTTGTAGTTTTTTGCGGTCGAATAAATTAGTTTGGGATAAATTTATCATAAATGTATCAATTTATGATTTTTTTTATGATTAATCGGAGTAAATTTCTCACAAATGTACTAGTTTAGAGTTTTGCAAGTCAAAAAAATAATTTGGAGTAAATTTGTCACATATGTATCGTTTTGTGATTTTTCGGGATATTAATAATTTTTTATAATAATAATTTAATTTAATAGAAATTAACAGATAGTTTTGGCAACATTAATACAAAATGAGAAGAGAAGAAGGGGAGCCGACAGAATGGCATTTCAAGGTCTTCACCAAGTTAAATCTTTGCGAGACATGTCGAAAGTTTAGGATGCGCATGATAAAATTTATTGAACATAAATTAATTTTTAGCTAGATATTAATTTCTATTTCAAAAATTAAGAAGTTAAAAATTTTAATTTCTAATTTTTCATTCAAATCAATTTTTAGAATATAAATCTATTTAAAAAAAATCAAATTACTTTACTAAACGAATTTCTATTTTAAACTCATTCTGAAAATAGAAAAATATCCTCACCATTCCCAGCTTCGGAGAGGGTCTTCATCCCGCCGCCGGTCGCCGTGGCCGGCGAAATGTCCGGCGACGGTTCTCAGCTCTCCCGCGTTTCCAGTCTGATCCACCTCCATCTTCGACCCTGCGCTGTGAGTCTCTCTCGTCATTCGTTCACCGGAAAATCTTCTACTTCGACGCGTCGGCCCGGCGTCCCCTCATTCGTTCACCGGAAAATCTAATTCGCAGGCAGTCGAGGTTGCTTCTGCGAGCAGAGAAGAGGAGAAGGATCAGCTGATCGCTCTCTCCAAGGTGCGTTTGTTTCGCCTTCCCCGTTCGCGTCTCGTGCTCGCATGTCTTTCGATGTTAAACGGCCGGTTCGGCTTCGTCAGTGCGCGTGGAGATGTGGACGAGGTTGCGCGAGTGCTGATCGGATTGTCGGTTTTTAGGTTTTGCGAGAAAGTCGGCTCTGGACCGGTGAAGAAACTGATGTTTCCTCTGATAGCGTCAGTTTCTCTTTATCTCTCTCTCTCTACCCCACTGTGTGTGTCTGGATAGTTGATAGTTTGGGGACTGATTACTGTCTTTGTCACTTAACAGGACGCGAAATCGGTTTCCGGGAGCGCAGATTCGGGTGAATTCGCTCTCGACTCTGAGGAACGGATCTTTTTGCGCAAGATTGTTGGTGATTTGGTGAGTTGTTCAATGCTAATGAGCTGCGAAGTTTCCTTTTGGAATGAAGCTGATGGATTGTTCATTTGATTCCGCCGTTATCGAGCTCTGTTTAATCTCTATCTCTGTCATAATTCATAAGTGTGATCGGAATTACATGATAATGGAGAATAACACAGCCTAATAAAACATTTTTCTTGTATTTTCCCCCCGCATTTTTACAGTTTGAATTTAAACCGGTTCCTGTTGTTGCTAGTGGACGAAAGTTTTCATTAGCAATCAACAATTACTAGTACTGGTGAGGAACCAAAGCGCAATGCGCACTCTCGGACGCTCTAAAGCACTGCCATTGCAGGATATCTTAAGCTTTATGTGTTGTTATTGCCATGCTGCCCTCTTTTGATATCTGTCTCTTGCTACTGAAACTTGGCATACATTTTTACATGTCTGCTATACTTTGTTTGACTGGTTTCCTCTGCACTCTCATCGCAGATGCATTTTCTAATGGTTCATAGTCAACATGTTCAGCATTTGACAGGCAATGTCTTTTTGGCAATTTCCGAGCTTCTGTCTGCCCATGTAGGTTCTCGTTTGTTACCATCAAAGTTAGATCAGTTATGTGTGCCATTGTTCTAAAGCATTAGCTCTTCCTGATCTGCAGGGAAAAGGATGGGCCGCCTTTGTGCATTTGTTGTTTGTTTATGCTGAATTGTCAATAGGAATCATTCAACCATGTTCTTCTATTACCAGAACGAGGGTACATGAAGATTTTTATGGTATTTTAGAAAGTTATGATCTCGCCATCAAATCAAAGTTGCAAAAGGCCAACTGGTCCACTGTGGCTGGAATTTTTCGGGTCTTGCGCTGCATTTGGAAATATTTGAAGCATGATTTTAGGGATCAGCTAGTTGATTCATACTTAAATTCTCTGAACTCCTTTATTTCACATGTACCTTGGAATTTATTGGATGATGGTAATGTTGTTCCAAAGTGTGTTCACATGGGTCTGCAAATGCCGAAGTTCATATTTCTTGGATATTTAACTCAGTTACTGTGTTCAGTGGTGGAGCAAGTCGATCATGAAATGGTTCAAGGTGGTTCTGTGAATGGGCATCAACTTCTTTTCCCCATTACCAAACTTGTTCCCAGTTTGTTCCTATGTTGTCTTGGCAAGGAAGAAGAACATGATGATGCTCGCATCTCTCTATACTTCAGACATAAGCTGTTGGTATGATCCACCTAAGCTTCCTTTAAGGACGTGTCAATTCTACTTGTTATTTGGGAACTTTCTTTGTGCTCAGATATTAGTAATTGCAGATGCTGATGACTAGGCTCAGTGGCCAGGGCCTGGAGGGCCCTGTTCTCACCCTATGGTTGCAGCTTCTTCATAAATACTTTCAAGATCTTATGTCAGAACAAATAAGTATGCTTGAGCCTGTCGTAGATGATAGTTTAGAAGGTTCCCCCTTTTCAGCAAGCATGTTTGAGGAAAACATTCAAGGTACTAATCTATACCACTTAAAGCGGCAGGCTATTTTCCTTTTCATCAAGTGTTCGTTGAGTTTGATTTTCAGTGAAGAGGTGGTTGACCAGCAATGCGGATGCCTATCTGCATGACCATGTTTAAGTTCACATCCAGAATATTGCAGTCAAAAGAAAGTTTTAGGAGAGCTTTATAAGTGGCTCAGTCAGAATCTTCAGCACGATACCCATTGTGACAGCGAAACATATATGGAGAAGTGCATGCATTTTGGCTCATCCTTCATTCAGCTATATGCCCAGGAGGTTTGCATTTCTTAATTCTTGCAATTGAAAGTTTTACGAGGATGGCATTTTTCTACCATTAAAAGTTTCATGAGGGTTGCTTCTTCTGGAGATTTAGCAATTACACTTGTCATGCTTTCCCTTTTCCCTTTTTTCTCTTTCTGATCCGTACAGAACAAGATAATTATTACTTTTGCAAGAAATGAAGGGTTGACAAGTTGTGAGTTTTGGGTAGGGTAGGGTGTTTTCTGGCATTTCTACTCTTGAGGACCCATGGTAGAATTCTTTTCTGCACTATAGAGTGGCTGTTTCCATATGTGTCTAAATTTAAAAATTTGAGCAAGCTTGCTCTTTAGAGCAAGGCACATGTCTACTATACATGTACCATTTAGGTGACAGGAGCATTTGGGGAAGGGTAGGGTGTTTCCTGGTATTTCTACTCTAAGACCAAAGGTAGAATTTTTTCATCTGTATTGTAGAGTTGCTGTTTCCGAGCGTGGTCTAAATGTTAATATATGAGCAAGCTTAGGGCGCGCATGACAAAATTTATATTTCTCGATTTCTCTGTTTCTCTGTTCCCCAGAACAGGTTTGGAACATAAATCCGTTTGGTAACGTAATTTAATTTCTTTATTTCTGAAACAGATTTCTATTCAAAAAATAGAGAAATTGAAGAAATCAGAAGCTGAAATTTTTAACTTATCGGTTTCTGAAATAAAAATCAGAAGCTGAAATCAAACCATATAAAAGAACATTGCGCTTTCTTGCTAACTTAATTCACTCATAACCACAACTTCACAAATTATTGCTAATTTTCTTATTCTTATTTTGCTCGTGTTTTTTTTTTTTTTTTTTTTTTTTTTATAACTTCCTCTTTAGGATGAAAGGCAATCGAATGGGTCCCCAACTTTCAAAAACGACCAAAGTTCTTAAATGCTTACTTAAAAACAATGGGATTCTTTTCTCCTAGAAAGGGCGCACGCATGGCCAGTTGAAGAAAAAGTTCTTATGTAATAGATGAATAAAAAACGTGCCTAGAAATTTAACCTTGTTTCTTTCCGACTTCAAAATTCTTGCAAAATCAAAATAATTAAATTGTTACACAATCTTGAATTTTAATTTGAAGGCAAGAGATTCAAGAGAATCTCTCTCTTTGCTATGCAAGGGCCATTAAAGGTTTATTGAGCAACAATAAAGAAATTAGGGATGAACAACTGGATTGATTCAATTCGAGAATCAAAATAAACCAACCTTCCTCCGATTAGTTCCTAACCATAAATGTTACTTCAAGGTAGAATTCTCATATATTCCTTTACACCATCAATTTTATTTTGTTGATAATCTTGTATAATACTAGTCTTTGATAAAATGACAAGGCTGTATAGGCGCCATTGATGGCACTCATATTCATGCTTCCGCAATACTTGTCTGAACTTACGCAAGATAAACTTGCAAACGATACATTGACCGAGGAGGGAAACCAAATAAATACGCTTAGGAAAACCATTGCCAATAAAATGGCAAGGAATAATAATATGCCGGAAATTCCATGAAATTGTATTTTCAACTTTTGTAATGTATTAGTATTATTTTGACTATTATTTTGTATTTGAGGATTTCCTATGTTGTTTTAGTATTATTTCGATTATTATTTTGTATTTGAGGATTTTTTATGTTGATATCTAATCAATTTCTATTCCTAGAAATAGAAATTTTATTCTGTTATCAAAGGGATTTTTATTTCAGAAATAGAAATTTTGAGTCGTTATCAAACGAGTTTCTTTGCTCAGAAACTTGTCCGGGAAATAAAAATTGAGAAATTGATTTCTGGTCAGAAATCAATTTCTGTTTCAGAAATTTTATCATGCGCAGCCTTACTCTTTGGAGCAAGGCTCACATCTGCTATGCGTGTACTGGCATTTGGGTGAGTGGAGCTGTACAAATATGAGCAAAGATTCTTTGGAGAGATGATCTTGAAAAGACACATTAATCTGTTGCAGTATATTGCCTAATTACACGGCTTCAAAGGCTTTAATATTCATTATAATTTTCACTGATAAATTGAGAGGACACAAAAGGACTCCATTTACATGGAGAAGAAATGCACAATTCTCTTACAAAAGCCAGGAATGATAAGCGGATAAAAAGGGTGGTGTAAGGAGGTGTCCGTATGGAAGATATTGTCCATGTCTTTGCTGATCTGATTATTTGCTCTGTGGTTTCTACAAGCTTGTCGTATATGGTGCTTCAAAATGTTTTTCATCCTCTACAATCGGCCCAATGTGATGCTAATTTGTTTGTTACCAGTTGGCAGTTTAGAGTTGCATATTTAAAGTTAGAATGTTGAATACTGGCAAAAAGAGGGTGAACTCATGTGGGGTAATAAAGTAATTTAATCATGAAAAAGCTGTATGTATTTCTTTAAATTAAAGTACCATCTGTGGAGGCCTTAATTATTTTATTCTATATTGCTGTTCTTTTATTGCTTAGGCTTATATAATACTCTAATTACATGGCATTGTTATAATTTTGTATTCAGTGAGATTGGACTAAGGCTTAGTTTTTTGAGCGAGGGCACTGACTTCTTTTCTCTATTTAACATTAGGATGACCTGTTATTTAAAGTGCTCTTGGAAGTGCTTAGCATTCCGATTCCTGGATCTGAAAAGTGAGCTGAAGTATTCTCAAATTTTCTACTTCTATATTCTTATTAGATCAGTGAATTATGTGATTCTTCTTATAACTTCTTATGCTGCTTGCAGGTTTGATGAAGAAAAAGAGAGAATCCCAGACTCACCGGAAAATACCCTTATTCACCTTTCAAACCTTTTTAATCCTTTTAACTTATTCCATTCATTTCTTGCAGAGGTATGTTTCATAGATTCTCCTCAACCGAAACCCTATTTAGGTTTTCTGTTTTGTATCATTGTAGTAAGACCTTTTAACTTTTGGACCTGCAGATCAAATATGATCATCAGGTGCTTCTTGATTACCTCATATCGAAGGACATGGGAATCAGTTGTGCAGAATATCTTCTACGGTATGCACTTTCTTGGAAATAGTTTTCAGCTTTCCATTTCTCTTGTGTTGCTGGAATAGGAAATCCAGGTATGTTTGAACTGCAGATATCCATTTTCTCCTTTGGCATTTTTTGACTATGTTCTTTTTGTATCTCCTTTTTCTTTGAAGGTGCCCGCGACTGATCTCTGAATCATGGGAAGCATTTTTACAATTTTCATATGTGCGTACTCCAAAGGAATGGTCGTCAACTAAGGAAAGAAAAATTTCCCAGCTGAAGGTAAATTTTCGTCTGGAGCCATATAGCACTGGAAACTTCAGGCATGGGCATAAACTCCAAGGAGCTGCAGGAATGCCATTTGACAAAGCTAAACTATGTTTGCTGTCCTTAAAATATTCAGTGGAAAATCTCCATCAGAAAAATTTGTTTCTGTATAATCCTAAAGTTCTCCTGAGACAGTATGCTTTCTTCCTGACTACTTTGATCATAATTATATATGAAAATTTCTTCATGTAAACATATGTCAGTAGTGTCTAAATTTTCAGCTGAGATAGATGCTAGAGACATCTGAACTGCATATATTTATGTGGCAGTCTAACAGAATTCCAGGAACTATGTTTTAACAAGGGATGTATGGGAAGGGTGGGTGAGGGGAAGTTGACATGAGAGATTGAAGGCATCATCTTTTTGAGAGTGACTTTGGAGGATGGCAAGAATGAGATGCATTTCCTGATAGACTCACCCACTCCAGCACTTGCAATGGAAGGACATAACACCAATGAAACACCTATTATGTAAGTGGCTGATAAGGAAGATCGTGATTTTTCCCTTTTGTTGAGTACCATGCTTCTGAAGATCTTTCAGGTCAGTGACATTGGGTGTTTCAAATTGTTGCAGAGGACTCACCACTTCATCATTTCCAATATACACTGAGGTAATCTAAAATTTCTGCTATATCTAATTCACTCAAAGGTTCGTTTGTGGGCGATGTAACAAATGGGCCTGTTTAAAAAAAGAAAAGAAAAGAAAAGAAAAGAAGAGACTCAAGCCCAGAGCCCTACTTAAACCCTTGAAGCTACATCCCTAGCCCATTTAATTGTCGTCGTAGCTGGTCTAAGAAGAAGAAACTGACAAGGAAGAAAGAGAGGGGAAGAATTTGAAGCTTTGTTGTACTTAATCGAAGAGGTGTTCTGTTGATGCTGGATTATCCGAGTTAGTTGCGATTCTGCGCTGCTGGGTTGAATCAGGAGGTTTTTGAGTTGTGAAATCATGTTGTAAAGAAACTTTAGGGTGTCGTAGATCTCTAGATTTTATAGAAGTCGATTTATGAATAGGGTTTGATCAGAGTAAAATTTTGAAGTTTGTTACGCACCGTTGAAAACAGTCTTTGGCTAGTTTTTACTCCTCTGTCCATCTTTGAGTTGAAGGTGAGGTCTCCTTTTCATTACACCGAGTTAGCTTTCCAATGACTCTGTGCCCACTTGAAACGGACGCTATATTTTGAACTAGCCACTTCAGACTGGCATGCAAGCTGTCGCTCAGCAGACTTGCTCCATTTTGAGTGAGTTTTGGAAGGCGCATTGAAATTGTGTTGTTACCATTTAAGCTTAAATTAATCAAGTCTTAGTTAAGGTAGTTATCTACTTGATTTTGATATTAGTTTCTCACTTAATTGATAGGATTTAGAGTTTTCTGCTCGAGGTAGCTTCGGGGATTGTCAGGTATGTGGTGCTTATCTCTTTATGATTTGGAAACTCATTTCTTAAATTAGAGGAAACCTATATATGTTATAAGCTATGAAAGAGGCATCATGGAATGGTGTTTATTAAAAAGGAAGAGTGATGTCAGTGTATATATGTAGCATAAAGCTGAATTGGACATTCAGAACCCCTTTGGTGATGTGAAATGACATAGCAAAGCATTTCTTGAAGTAGTTTGTATGAAGCAAATGATTTGAGAGTCTAGGCTGAAAATACATGTTCTAAATGGTTTGAGAATATAAAAAGTAATCTGCTTGGTGGAGTGAATAGTGAACAGTTAATATGTATTATTTCGTGAACCTGATTTATGAAATTGAATTGGTTATGATTGGAGGATGAGTTGATGGTTTTATGCCTAATGGTGCTATTATCTAAACCATTGGGCGGTTGTGAGTATGCATACTATTCTTAAGACGTCCTGTTTGGGCCAAGCCACTGGTTGATATAAGTGGACACCTATGCCAAGTGGATCTTGGTAGGCTTTTTGACGAGGCTTTAAGCGAGGTCATAGTTTGATATTGAGCATCAAATTGATCAATGAACTGGATCATTGGTGTTTGCTTTGATGTTTGTTGATTGAATATGATATGTTTAACTCCCGTTTGATCTTGTACATATATTATTACTAGATTTGGATAAATATATTTCAGGCACTATTAGTAAATGTGCGTATTGTAGTGCTTTATTTGCTCGGAAGAGACTACTTACTAGGTGTTGGTTTGTTTATAACATTTATTTCAATTCTTATTCAGGTTCTACAATTATGGATGATTAGGACGATAGCAGTTTTAGCGGGAGACGTTTTAGTAGGTTTTGATACCTTTTGAGATAGTTGTACATATGTTTGTACAATTACTTACGTCGAGTTTGATTTGATTAGTCACTGGAATTGTGTAGTTTGATATTTGAGTGTTCTGTTTGAGTTAACAAAATGTATATGTTCTTTTTGGTGGACTTTAGATTCCTGATCTTTTGTAATTAGCTTGTCGTATATACATTTTGAAAATGGGTTTATCTTGGTTATGGGCGAGGTTTTGTCTATCGGGTAGGTGAACGGCTATGTCATTCCTCAAACCTATTGTGGAGTTGGACCATGTAGTATGTGAATTATGTGAATTACACGACAAGACGACTAGTAGTAACATACTAAATATTACAAATTTTGAAGTACTATTCACTATCATAAATTGCAGTTGGCTAATTAGTTAATTCATTGATAAATTATTATATTTGTAATAATCATTTAATCAGGATTGTTGCCTTATAAGAGAAGGTATCTTGGATTCTTTTATTCCTATTCTACTGGTGTTACGGTGTCTGTTCAAATATACTAGTCACCATAAGACTACTGATCAAATAGACTAGCATATTATGGTATATAGTTAAACTTGCACTTAATATTTAGTTTGTCAGAGTTAGTTATCACTAAACACCAGCCTTTGGATATGGTGGGGTTTGTGGTATCACGCGTATGAATATTTTCATTTTTCACAATGAATTAGTGCGAGGAAGGGACATTTGAAATTGAGATGGCAAGGGCTTTTCAAGTGTAGGGTTCGATTCTCACGCTTTATAAAGAGATTGGATAAAAGTCTGAAAGTGAGTTGAGAGCTAGAGTTTGATAGATCAATAAACAAAAAAACTAGTATGGATAAGGCTTCATTTGGACCTATCAATGCTCCTCCCGCCCATTTCAATTATATGCTCTGTGCAGTAGGGGTGTCCAAAAACCCGACCCGAACACGACCCGAACACGAACCTAACACGAAACAAGTTGAATACATGTTTTGGGTCTTTAAATTATTTGGGTAATTGTTATGAAACATGAAACCAAACATGTTTAGGGTTGGGTTAGGGTCGAAACATTGTTCGGCCCCAAACACATTATTGGCTTCATGTGTTTGAAAGGAAACCCTATCGCAAATCGTCGCCAACCTGGACGAGCTCTGCCCTCCTTTGGCCACCTCCTCCTCCCTACTCCAGCTGCCATCGACGGTGCCCAAATTGACACTCTCGGACCTGCGCCGCCTCATTGGCACCAGCGATCCAGACCTCCTCGACTGGTTCTTACAGGACCTCGCCTCGAGGAACCTCCCTCTGTCTTACCCCGCACAATGCATCGGTTCGGCCATGGAGTTGGGCAGCAACCCTCGCCTCTCCCTCTTGGCATCGAATGTCGATCTGTCCCTGCTCCTCTCCTTGAACGCTCCCGTCTTGAGCCTCTCTTTTTTCTGGGTTTTCGCTCTTTTCCATTCAAGAGCTGCAAGAAAGGTAGGTTGCAGAGGAGATAGAGAGAGAAGGTGAATGAAGGCTGAGTTGAACTTACCAGCTGGGTTCAGGTTCCACCCAACTGACGGGGAGTTGGTGAACCACTACCTTCTCTTGAAATGCACTTCTCAGGCCATCTGCGTCCCCATAATCACCGAGATTGATCTCTACAAGTTCAATCCATGGCAACTCCCAGGTGCTTACAAAGTTTCGGGCTTTTCTTGGTTTGAAAGTTGTGATTTTTTTTTCTTTTTTGGTGCATGTTCGTTAAGAGCTGGTTGTTTGGATGGTTTGTTTCTTTTTTACAAGTGATTGATTCTTGATGTTGGGTCGGTGCTGTTATGAATGGTTAGTGGGTCTTTATGCAAATCTAAGCATTTTCTCTGTTTTTGTTTCCTCTGCTTTGTTTGGATTTTCTGTCATGTGCCGAGCAGTCGCAGATACGAGATTCTAGTCCTTTCTTTGGATCGGTTTCATTGTTGTTCGCTTGGACTGTGTTTAATTGACAGAATGTAAAAAGAAGAACGGATTTTTTCCAAAGATTTAATTTTGTGAGATCTACGCAAATGAAAAAAAGAAAAAGAAAGAGAGGATGAGAATATGAGTTATTGTTGAACTAAACTTCTCTTAACCACTCATTCTCATGCTTATCTAAAGTATAATAGTCTTTTACTTCATAAAAATTAAACCAGAGAAAAGGGAGGTGGGAAAAAAAAGAGAAAAAGAAGAAGAAGAGGAAAACGCGAAACCCGACCCGAATTTTTGATGCGGGTCTAATGTGTTTCTAGTCGGGTCGGGTCGGGTCATATTATGTGACCCTTTATGATTCGGGTTGCGTTGGGTAACATCAAAACCCAACCCGACCCGACCCATTGACACCCCTATTGTGCAGGTTATTATCACGTGCCTTCCCATTTAGAGGACGGAATATAAAGCTTTACATGGACCATATAGGGAGATGGGCAGGAGGACCTTCTAATGGTTAGAGAATTGTGTCTTACCCATCCCTAATCATTTACTTCATGGGCTTTTTTTTTGCAAGTGTCACGTTCGTGTTTATAAATCATGTCAAATTGTGCTAGCATAAAACATTGTGATAGTTTTGATTCCATATGTCAAATAATTAGGTTTTGACAAAAATGGGTTATTTTATTTCATTTTGTGTCAACAAATGTGGCTAAGCGTGTCTCATCATATTCGCATTTATTTCTCTATAACTCGTGTTTAGCCTCGTGTCATTTGCACTGCAAACGTGCAAAATAGATATTGTCAAATTTTGTAAGCGCTAGCTTTTTGTCTAATGCCTTACGGCACGTAATTGGAAGTTATTCAATAAGAATTGCCCGACAAGGCACCACCTTCGGACCATTCCATTGTGGGGAAAAGGATGCAACGACTAGCTAACCAGGGAGACATGCATTGATCCTTAAGGGCGGTCCTACCATGGGTTGTCAAGCCGTTTAATGCAGTTGTCCCTTAAAGGCCACCACCTATCTTATCATCACTTGATAACCCAATGGTGGAGTTACCTATACATAGTAACCACCACGCACTAATAAGGGGTTTCGGCAACCTTGGCTTGGGTGATAACGTTCCTAGTTTATTCTTTTGTTCTCTGAAATATAAAAAGAATAAAAATCCATTTGATAACATCAATTAATTTTTCTATTTTTGGAATAGAAAAGTGCACATGGAATAGATTTGGAACAAAAATAAGAAGTAAAAAGAAAAAAAAAAGTAACCTTTTGTTATCGGAAACAATTTTTAGAAATAAGTCATTTTCTTTTTTTTCTTTTTTTCTTCTTCCTCTTTTAATTGGTTGGTGGAGATTCGCTGCTTGCCGTCACCGGTCACTGCCAATTGTTGCCAGCCACCACTGCTGGTTGTAGCTCATTGGCCACCGGTCACCGTCAATCGTCGCCCACGCGCCGGTTGTCGTCGATAGCTAGAGGAGGAGAAAGGAGAGTGGAAAAAAAGAAACAAAAAAAGAAAAATCTAAAAAATACTAAAATATAAAAATAAATTCTAAGGTACAAAAAAATTTGTGGGTTGTTCCAAATGTATTTCTTTTCTTTTTCTATTCCGGGAATAAAAAAATTGTATATTTATCTAGCATGTTATTTTACTCAGAAATTATTTTAAGGAATAGAAATAGAAAAAAACTAATTATGAGAAGAAATTATTTTTTGGAACAGAGATGTTATCAGATGCACCCTTATTCTCTCAAATTGTTGCACAAGCTTTAACTCTCTATCTCTAAACTAAAGCATTGGAGGATCAATCGGAGTGCAAAATCCAAATTCCTTAACTCCAGCGAAGTTTGCGGTCCCCATTTTGAGCTTCAATACTTGCCATGATGCCCAATGGGTTAATTACTTTCAAAACCACTGGGGTTTTGGCTAAGTGGTCATCCTTCCAACATGGAAAGTTGAGGTGAGGGTTCAAATCTCAATCTTCTTAGGGGGGTTGGGGTGGAGACGATTTAGTTTTAAGTGTGAGTTTCGACTCCCATGCCTTGGAATGAGGTAAGACAAAAATTTAAGAGTGAGAGTTAGAGTAAGAGAAGAGTAGAACCGATAAAAAAAATAAATTACTTTCAAAAGTAACTTTCCATCCACAAATTAATTCAATGACACTCTTACATTTTTTGTGGTCATACATGCGAAGCTTAACCCAACATCCACGAATTAGAGAGTTACTCAAATTATAGAAGTAACCAATAGAATCATCTTGACAAGTGATCTTAATATCACAAAACATAATCATATACTAGACATGAAGTCTAGAAGAATTACCCCAGATTTATCTAAAGCTATTAATTAAAGGCCAAATAGCATATTCAACCAACATTTACTTGCATAAAGCTTGCAGAGGCGTCACCGTTGTAGGACTAATAATGCAAATCATCAAATAAGGAAAAGAAACAGCACTTTAGGCATATTTGGCCGCCACTTCGAGGAGGCAATCGCACAGCTTCTGGGGTTCGGAGAACATGGGCATGTGATCTGCACCGTCGATCTCCATCACGTGCTGGGCCCCGCCGTTCTTCATCATCCGCCGTTGGAACGCCTCCGGGATCACGAGGTCCTGCTTGCACACGACGTACACCCGCACGATCGAGCCGTACCCTTCGCCGGTGAACTTGTCCGCCGTAGCTAGGTCTTCTATGAAGAGCGACCCCGGCCTCACCATGATCTTAGCAAGCTCTAGATCCTACTCATGATAACAATCACATTTCAAAAATTTAAAATGAATCGATACATTTAAAAGATTGATGGCACTACATCAACATGCTACATAACTATCAACTATGCATGTTTATTATATTTGTATTAACTTCTATTCTATACATTGGTCAAATGGAAAGGACATAGGATCAGAATTCAGTCAATAGCACATACACAATTTTTATCCTTAGCAAGTAAATTTATCATTAGAGACAGTTTCTACATTTGTCATGGATGCTCTATTAACTATCAAGCAGCCCAACTATTTGAAAGACTAATTTCATGTCATGTAGAAAATAAAGTTGCTAAATTTGAGAAAGAAACAATAGTTAGTAGATTTTGTTTTTTTGAGAAGGCCACATGAATTAAAAAAGAATTGGAAAATACTCCAAGTGGCCACGTCAGACAAATATTCATCGCCCAATCATTATAGCACATATAGGATTCCAGAAGAAAAAGTACGAATCACATGAAAGGATTATTCTTAAATTAGGAAAAAGGTAAGTAAGCAATAAGCACACCTCCTTAGGGAGATAACTGGTAGATCCGAGCCGCCAGCACTTCGGGCCCGAATAAGAAGGAAGTCAACACCTTTTCTGGCTTTCCAAAGGTTTTGAATTGAGTGTCCAGCCAGTCTTGCTCCGGAATGCTCGAACGAAACTGAAAATTATCACAAATCCATTAAATTATCTAGAGATGAGACAAGATGTTCTCTTTAAATTTCCTATTATTAGGTCCTAAGTTAAATGTTAGAGTAATTTTTAATATAGTTAGGTGGTTGGACAATAAATATGGAATTTGCAAAAGAAAAACAAAATTATAAAGAAAAAGATGCTGCTGCGGTTATCTAGAAATTAAGAGCCTTCTTTCCTCTATGTAATAGAATAGAAAAGAAAATATTTCCTCATGCTTTTGGTTTTTGAAATGCATTCTAATGACATGGGCAATTACTGACAAAAATAATTTTTCCGACAATTAATTCCAATTTTAAAAAGTTCCATTGAATATTGTAAGTGCGAATATATAGAAGCTTGTTATGGCAAAAAAAAAAAGCTTTAATTAAAATGAACAAGAAACTTAATTAAGTCACCTGTTTTAACACATGAGACGACTGGTGTGTGGTGTCCGGCATTAGTGCCGTCAGGAAAACAGCGGCCGAGATCTTCTTGGGGAACTTTTCAGCAATGAGAGCTAAGCTCATGCCGCCGAAGCTGTGTCCCACAAGGATCACCTTCTCGGGTGGCTCGAGCGAGGCCATGAACTCCAAGAGCGGTTTGTTGTACTCACGAAATGAGTGGACATCGTCGATGGACTTTGTGCTGGTGCCTGCACCCGCGAGATTCAGCGGTGTGACGCGGTGGCCGGCTGACTCTAGCCGGTGTTTGACGCGGAACCAGCACCACGCACCGTGGCATACGCCGTGCACAAGAACGAAGTGGCATTGCTGCTTCATGCTTTTAGGATCCACGGAAAATTCTTGGTTTGAAGTTGATTAGTTCGATTTGATGAGGTGACACTGCAAATATATAGAGTCTGATTGGAAGTTTAGATTTAGATGGAGGAGGAAAATTCTTTGATGTTGATGTTATTTGTGCAATTACTTTGACAAAAACCTCTTTCGTTTCTGGACGGTGAAGTAAGACCAAGTTCATGAGCTTATTATCCTAGGTTGGAACAAGTTGATAGGATCCCCTTTTTGACGTCCCCATGCCCCTCCAGCGTGGCGTCTTTTCTATCAAAAAAGAAAATCTTTCGAAAAAATGTCAGGATCATTGAATCCTTTCTTGTTTTTTTTGTTAAAAATAATTGAAAAGTATCTAATAGATTTGTCGGATTTTTTTGATTTTCCACAATTGAAATTATATATATATATCTCCTCTAATTGTATGCATAAGTGTCCAATTATCTCAAATACTCATCATGCTTTTATTTGAATTTTGTTCTATCTTGATCTTAATAGTGTATTTAAAACATTGTGGGTCAAGGCGTCCAGGTTTAGGACCTGAATTGGTCCTCCTATGAGCAACTCATTAAGTTGAGGGAGATGGAAAATGCATAGCATATAATTCGGGATAAATCCTTTACCCAAACGAGCTCCTTACCTTACATATAGAGTTTTCCTTGTGAGGCGACAAGTCATGGTCGACAAGCCTAATGTGTTTCTCCAAAATTAAATTTACTTTTTTCAGTTTTTTTCAATTTTTCTGTGATATTAAAGTTTTCTTTTGTTGTTATTTCTGGAAGGGAAATAAAATTCGTAAGAGATAGATTACAATTTGTATTATTTCATTTCTGTGTAAGAAAATTCTTTGCTTGCCTTTCCGAGACCTTACCATTTTCCATTTTAATAAGGAAAAAAAAAGGCTCATTTTCTGCAGATGTGGACAAGGAAAATTTCGTCTGTCTCTGGAGAGGAGCAAATAGGGGAGACAAGAGCCACTTTTGCATGAGTAGCAGATGTGACCGGCGACCCGTCAGTGCACTGAACTTTGCCTGCTCCGAGATTGTCGATATTCCCCAGCCACTTGCTGGAAAACCCCACCACTTCCCTCTCGTCGAACGCAGCTATTTCAACTTCACGTGCGTGGCCCCAGTGGACAGGCTTAGCTTCTCGCATAGATTAGTCCAAGTGAACAGCCCTTCCATCACTTCATCCACAAACGATGCCCCCACCGCCAATCCTTCAGCTTTTTGACTAAGCGCACCTTGAAACACGAGGTCTAATGAGGTCCCCTCGAGACATGATTAAGATCAGTTGTGGGGGTTGCTGAAGAAACAACACCGTCCTGATTTTGAAGCCCCTCCCCCAATTTGCCAGGCCAACTGCCACTCGGTTTGCTTCAGGATAGGTGTGTTTGGAGATGTAGTGCTTAAGCACTCACCTGCATGCTGGTGCAATAGGTTCAGTGACAGCATTTGAAGAGCTATTTATTTTGACAGTATTGACACTATCGAGTGCAACAGCTGCATGCTGGTTCGAATCTTTGGTGAGGTGGGAAGATGCTAAATTCGATTAAGATCCATGCTATATATTGAGTAGGATTCACGCAAGTGTCACTGGTCGATTAATCAAGTGTTTCCTAACCTGCGCGGCCTTAGAATTTCTCCTAAGTCCTTACTCCCACTTGACTCACAAGGATCATAGAGAGAGAAACTCTAGGATGAAAAACTTTATTATACTTGTGAATGAGATGATATAGATGAGAGAGATGAGACTCATATATATATGAGGCTAATTGTAACCGTATATATATTGAGGCTAACTATAACCGTAGATCACATTTTAATCTAACGGTGGAGATTAGATCTCAACAACTACCAACTACTCGCATTTGTTACATAGGTGTACAATTACTATATTGCTTGGCCTCAGGAGTATTCTAGAATACTTTGAAAAACCTTAGGACTTTAGGAGATAGGTTGAGGGTTGCTTGTTCACAGATTGATCATGGCATTCATCTAGAAAACCTCTAGAACGTCTTGATTCATCGGGCTATGACATTCTCCCCCACCTATTTGAGTGACACCCTCGTCTCATCTTTGTCATCAAAGGCATCAATATGCTTCTTGAATTGCCAAAGAGCTTCAACGAGGTTCCCAAATTGCTTTACTCTCCGAAAGACCTTTTCATTGGACCAAATACTCACGCTCCAACATACAATACCACTTTTGTATGACTTGTTTCACCATGATGCGCTCGACATCTCAATCATATGAGGTTTTTGCCCCAAGTGGTACCCATTGCGATTCACCTCGGTTTGGATCTTCCTTGTCTACATCGAAAGGCTTAAGCACGAGAAAGTGGAATATTGGATGTACCTTGAGTTTCAGTGGCAATTCCAACTTGTATGTGGCCTTTTTGACTCATTGTAGCACTCGGAATGGCCTCTTAAAGCGACGAATCAACCCCTTATGTATGTCCTTGTATTAGAGAATCAAGTGCAACTTGGCTGGCACTTGGTCTTTGACTTAGAAATCCACGTGCCGTCGCTCCTTTCAAATACTAATATCGTGGGATGTAGATGGGTTTTCAAGTCTAAGTTAAAGGTTGATGGTATATTAGAAAGATCAAATGCAAGATTGGTCGCTAAGGGATATATTCAAGTAGCAGGATTAGATTTCCTTGAGACTTTCTCGCTAGTTATTCGATCACGAAGTATAAGAACGGTCCTCACCATTGCTACTATTAAAGGTTAGCTTGTCAAACAATTAGACGTTAAAAATGCCATCTTACATGGTTTTCTATCGCAACCTGTTTATATGGAGCAACTGCCAGGTTTTGAAGATAAAAATTATATGTCTTATGTTTGCAAACTGGAGAGAGCTTTGTATGGCCTTAAGCAGGCACCAAGAGAATGGTTTGATCATTTTAGCTCATTTCTTTTGGCGTCCAATTTCTTTTGCAACATTGCAGATCCTTTGTTGTTTATTAAAAAAATCAGATCATGGCATTCTAGCTTTGCTTTTATATGTAGATGACATGATAGTTATAGGTGATGATCCAAAATTACTTGATGGGTTCATCTCTACATTGAGTGGCGAATTTGCAATGAAGGACATGAGGTCGTTGCACTATTTTCTAGGAGTGGAGGTTAGCATATTTTCCGATGGCCTTTATTTGTGCCAACAACAATATGCTTTGTCAATTCTTAAACGTGTACAAATGGAGGGCTGCAAGCTAGTTTCCACACCTATGGCTGTTAGTTCTCATTCTAAAACGGATGCAAGACTATTTTCGGTTCCTACACTATATCGAAGCATCATTGGAGCTCTTTAATATCTCACAATTATAAGGCCATATATTTCATATGCAATCAATTTTATTTGTCAATTCATGCATCAACCTACATAGAGTCATTTTCAAATTGTGAAGCGCATTTTACGTTATGTCAAAGGCATAACAGACCAAGGCATGCAAATCTTGTCCAACTCAACTTTGGACTTGTATGCTTTTTCTGATGTAGATTGGGCAGGTTGTTACTTGACTCGACGATCAACTATTGGATTTTGTACTTTCTAAGGTAGCAACCGTATATCATGGAGTGCTAAGATGCAATGAATGATTGTTTGATTTAGTGCTGAGGCAGGATATGGTGCAATGTCATCGATAGCTATAGAGATTACATGGATATTGTTCCTTTTGAGAGATCTGGGTACTCATCTCTCCAGTCCACCAATATTATTTTGTGATAATATTAGTCACTTTATACGTTGATTAATCCATTGTTTTATGTAAGAACTAAACATATTGAATTAGATTCTCATTATGTGTGAGAAAAGGTGGCTCTTGGCACACTTGTGACTAAGTGTGTTCCGTTTGTGTATCAAATTATTGATTCTTCACGAATCCGTTGTCTAAAAATGCATTTGGAGACATATGTTGCAAATTGGGAATTCGGGATTCCCCTATTCCCAATTTGAGAGGGAGTGAAGGCACTAGTTTATTAATCAAGGAAGAAAAATTTGAAGACATCAATTAAAATCCAATCAAAATTACAAGCTGATTCTTGGAGATGCTACAATTAAAGAATTGACAACTCTTGTTCGATTTAGTGCTGAGGCAGAATATCGTGCAATGACATCGATAACTATAGAGACTACATGGATATCGTTCCTTTTGAGAGATCTGGGTACTCATCTCTCCATTCCACCAATATTATTTTGTGATAATATTAGTCACTTTATATGTCAATTAATCCATTACTTTATGCTAGAACTAAACATATTGAATTAGATTCTCATTACGTGTGAGAAAAAGTGGCTCTTGGAACACTTGTGACTAAGTGTGTTCCGTTTGTGCATCAAATTATTGATCTCTTCACGAATCTGTTGTCTAAAAATGCATTTGGAAACTTATGTTGCAAATTGGGAATTCGGGATTCCCCTATTCCCAATTTGAGAGGGAGTAAAGGCACTGGTTTATTAATCAAGGAAGAAAAATTTGAAGATATCAATTAAAATCCAATCAAAATCACAAGCCGATTCTTGGAGATGCTACAATTAAAGAATTGACAACTCTTGTTCGATTTAGTGCTGAGGCAGAATATCGTGCAATGACATCGATAGCTATAGAGATTACATGGATATTGTTCCTTTTGAGAGATCTGGGTACTCATCTCTCTAGTCCACCAATATTATTTTGTGATAATATTAGTCACTTTATACGTCGATTAATCCATTGTTTTATGCAAGAACTAAACATATTGAATTAGATTCTCATTACGTGTGAGAAAAAGTGGCTCTTGGAACACTTGTGACTAAGTGTGTTCCGTTTGTGCATCAAATTATTGATCTCTTCACAAATCCGTTGTCTGAAAATGCATTTGGAAACTTATGTTGCAATTTGGGAATTCAGGATTCCCCTATTCCCAATTTGAGAGGGAGTGAAGGCACTGGTTTATCAATCAAGGAAGAACAACACTCGTGCCATTGGCTCTGCTATTTTCCAAGTAAGCCCGAACACAAGGAATGAGGTCATCCATGAATAAGAGATGCGAGAAGGCGACACGTCCTCGGCCAATTAAAATTCCACTTTCCGTCTCTGTATTCATCTTCGATTCTGAAACTAAGGTACTCGTGACAGAGAATACATTTGTCCAATGAAAGCGGGTCGCATTGACGGATGCCATGCGAAGGGCGGAACTCTACGAGTTTCCCTCCATCGACCAAAACAGACGGGCGACTCCGAGAATGGACACGGCGGGTGTGTTGCTATAGCTTGGACGAAACAGGGGAAGACATGTTGGATCAGATTCTGATTCTCTGAAACCGTGAACTTATACCTCGAGACATTTTATCCGGGAATTATGAACATGAACATTTTTTATAATTGTCGTCAATTAAATGTAAATATAATTATCGTTCAACTTTTGACTAAGAGACCATAAAACACTTGTTACATGGAAGCTGAATTAGTAATAGGCACAACATGTCTTGGGTGTCTCTCTGTTTGAACTTTAACTATTTCAAAAAACTTAATTTTTTTTTACCTCGTCAAAATGTAAAATTTTATATAAGATATACGTGAACTTTATGTGTCCAAATTTGTGGTTGTGAAAATTTCAAGAAAGTCGAATTTGAAAAAAAGAAGTCAAAAGGTGTGAATAGCGAGGTTTAAAAGCAATGCATTTAAGTAAAGATTAATCCAGATAGGCCCAATATCAATTAATGCTTCGGACATAAATTGCATTAGGGAGATGAATTAGGACAGCTTGATTTTATATAGTGTAAATAGTACACTTCGACCTTGTATTAATGATAGATTTTGGCAATTCACTTTTCTGACTTGAGCAGAAATTCAAGAAAGGAAATAGGTATTGATGATTCCAAGACACGATGCTCTTTTCATGATCTAACCCACAGGGATTTTTCTTTCGTCGGTCCACAGGGATTTAAACCTGGTGTTTATTGAGGAAATTAGAGAACTGATCGGGATTTACACACGAGCAACAACACAATAGCTCTCCAACGCCTTTCTGGCTACATAGTAGATGCTCGAAATCGACCCGACAACAGGAAAACAAACACAAACCAAACACGACAATCCGAAGAAAACCAAACCACAAACGGCCGAACAGAGCCAAAGCCGCCTAGTACGCCGTAGCGAATGTTAGGCAGGTGCGTATTTGGTCCCGATCTCCAGCAGACAATCGCAAAGCTCCTGCGGCTTCGAGAGCATAGCCATGTGATCGGCGCCGTCCAACTCCAGGACGTGGTGGGCCCCGCCGTTCGCGATCATCTACTGTTGGAACTCCAGGGGTATCCCCCGGTCCTGTCTGCACACGACGTAGACCCGCATCGTCGACCCGTAGCCTTCTCGGGTGAAGTTGCTTGCCGTGCTCAGTTCTTCTACGAACAATGACCCCGGCCGCGTCAAGATCTTGCCGAGCTCCAGATCCTTCAGTGGTTGGCATTTCCATGAAACGTCATGGGTTAATGGACTTTTGAACCGACATGATGTCGCTTTGGAATTCACGAGTGCTGAACATGTGCTAGAATCGGTCATAGGCGTGATGGCCTGTTTGGGCTTTCATTTTCTAAGCTCCGGCCCAACCACATAGGCCTAATCGGGCCAAACATTGCCCATTTAGGGTGGGAGGATTACCAAAAAAGTCATAAACCTATTGTAATTGTGTTAATCCAGTCATAAACTTTTTTTTGGCCAATTTAGTCTTAAATCTGGCGACAGTGGCCTTGCCGGCGAGGTCGACCGTCGCCTTGGCTGGGCGAGGCCGAGCCTCGCTAGATCTGGCGATGGTGGCCTCGCCGTCACTGGGCGAGGCTCACCTTTGCCACTGGCCGACGGGGACGAACCTCGCCACTGGCCAGCGAGGCTGACCTCACCGGCCCTCGCCTCTGGCCGGGGTCAGCCAGAGGAAGGAGAATGAGGAAAAAAAAAGAGAAAAAAAAAAAAATTGCCATGTTAGCTTTTGCCGCACAGCCGACGTCCACGTCAACGCTGGTCAGCCAATTTTGGCCGGATGGACTAAACTGACACAATTGTAAAAGGTTTAAGACTAAATTAGCAAAAAAAAAGTTTAAGATTGAATTGGCACAATTGCAATAGGTTTATGATTTTTTTGGTAATTCTCCCCATTTAGGGTCTACCCACATCCTATTGACTATATTTTTAGGTTATGCTTGTCATAGACAAGACATGTCGGGGACTATTGACATTGTCCCAAGCCCGTCCATTAACTTTATGTTATTTCCCAAACTTGTTATGAACTTATTACTAGTTTTGACATAATATATAAAGCCCACCCCACAAAAGTAGCTAGGTTCCCCTAAGGTACCGGCAACCGTCACAATATTTTGTATTAAACAATAGTATCATGTTAAATTTATAATAAAGAACCTATTATTTGCAAACACAACTATACATTCGAAAATTATGCATTGTAAATCTCCTATTCGATTTAGGCAGTGTAGGTAAAGATTGAAAGAATGTAAAATTGACAATCTTAAAAATCGAAGGTCTAATAATAATTAGACATGTGAAATGCTGGCGGTCGTTGAAAATCTTATATTATACTCAATTCAAATTTTAGCATTCACAAATTTTTATAATTAAATATTATCGAGAGTTTTAAGAAAGTTAGAGTAATTTAAAATATCCAAGAAAACCGTTACATTTCTTGTAGAGTTAGTACTTATGTATATTTATTTAATCACTTAAGAAATAAAGGAAATAAATGGCGTTTAAATAGTCATATATGTTGAGTTCAGGTTTGTATTTCCCAATTATAAAAATACCAAACCCATCATAGGCCCTATGGGATTTTTTAACAATCGACTTATAAATCCGTCCAGCTTCACCAAATCTGCCATCCTCTTACTTCTCATTACGGTGGGAGGAGAGGGCGAGTACCCTATACGCACATCCGACTTTCTAGTCAGCAATCTCAAATGGATAAAAAGCCACAAAACAGCGACGTCAAACCGAAATAATTCTAAACCACGACGACGTATGATATGCTGGCTAAAGTAATACTAGGGTCATCGCTTGATTTACCTTAAAAAAAGGACATGAAAAAGCGGACTTTGCAATAGAACCATACGCTTTTCAATGTAATATAACAATGTGCTTTTGATATAAATTGAACTAAGTTGTATCATATAAAGTCAAATGAGATGCGTTTCATGGTTATGCCAATGGATGAAAGTGAATTCGTACCTCAGTAGGGGACAATTGGTAGGCCTTGGATGACAAGAACTCAGGGCCGAAGAATATGGATGTTAAGGGTTTATCAGGTTTTCCGATGGGCGCGAATTGGGTGTCTAGCCATGCTCCCTCCGGAGCCCTTGCACAATATTGGCATTACAAACAAGGACAAAAGCATTAAAAATGAGCTCGTGCATGTAGGGTTTGTCCATGACCCACCATTGTACCGTACGACAAGTAAGTTCCAAATCTAGATTATGCAAGGAGAATCTTAGTCATCGAAGATATATAAAGTTAGGAAGAAAAAAAAAAACATTTCAATGGGTTACAGTAAATTAGGATTTTTTTAGTATGATAGTATGATAGTTGTACTATAAATCAAAATCCTTGTACTATTTGTAAAGTGGTACGAACTTACATCGTACACTCATAATGTGAAACTTTCACTGATACTGTACATTGTTCTCTTATATTGTATGTCAAAATTTTCATCTGTCATTTTTTTAATAGCATTTGACATCTTAACAAAACATACAATGTTTTCTTCCATTTAAGGCTAAATGTCGTTGGTCTTTCTTAATATTACTAGATCTTTTACCAAATAATTGGATGTGTAAAAGTACTTCAGACTAAAACCATGATACATTAAGGTTTCGTTCGTTTCGCACAAAATGTAGCATATTTAGAAAATGTTTTCCAGGAAGTAATTTTCTAGGATAATAACAATGTTTTATGGTGTTTGACTGAAACTTGAAAATGAACTAGATATTTTATGCCATTCAGTATTTAAAATTCAGTTCAATTTTCTCTCGTGCACTCCCTTTAATAATTATTTTATTTTCCTCATTTTTCTTCTAGCTAGCAACTGACCAAAGTCGATCTCAAGCTCACTAGCCTCGAAAAGGCTTGCTGATTTGGCGAGGCCCAAGGTTGGTGAGTGTGAGCCTCCTTGAGCCTTGTGAGATCGATGAGCTAGAGGCTCATGCTCGCCGATCTGGCGAGTGGCCAACTCAAGCTCACCGATCTTGAGAGCGATGAACTTGAGCTCACTTGATAGCAATTCGCCGCTTGCCAACAAAAAAAGGAAAAAAAAAAGAAAGGAAGAAATAAAAAGGAAAATAAAGAAAGAAAAAAAGAAAAAGAAAAAGAATACAAAATTCAAAATTTTTTAAAAAAGAAAGAAGTGGGGGCTAGAGGGAGTGTGAGATAAGAGAGTGAATGATAAAAATATTTCCCTTAAAAAGTGAAAAGTATTTTTATTTTTTATTTTAGAAGACTTTTTTTTTCAGTTGATATAAAATGTTTTTCCCGATCCATTTTTTCTTTTCTGTGGAATGAATGTTTATTTTCACTAAATAAACAGAATCTAACATTTTAAAATAGACGGTGTCTCACCAAAATATATGACGTTCTAGTATGCTTTAGGCCAACCATCCTATGCACTTTTTTGCAATTATACAATATTTTACCGACGCATACACACTCAAAACTACCTAAGGCCAAAAACTCGTGCATTATATTCTAGTATTTCAGATTTCTTGCCAGAATGTACAACATTTTATTGTACTTAAAAGGCTAATGATTGTATCTGACGTTTTACCAAGACATACGGCTTGTGATTGTACTTAGGGAATTTTCTTCGGTAAGACCATATGACATTTTGTCGTATTGCAAGCCAGAGTCATAATATGCCATTTGTTTTTTAAACGACGTTGTTAGGAAGATGAAGAACATTATATTGTATAGCCAAAAATTTCAATTTTTTACAATACTTGCAACACAATTTGTCATAGTTAAGTTTAAAAAATTATATATGAGCAATAAAAGCAATACGGAGTTTTTGATACTTTGGCTAAATGTGATTATTCTCACGCACAATCGTACGACAATATATCATATTTGAGGCAAAAGTTCATCATATGTCATTTTTGCTACTATTTGATGGGGAAGTGCGTGGCCATACATAAGGGCAAATACGTTGCACAAATTACTTTAGTTGTCTAAACTAATATAAAAAATGCTGGACGAAAAAAGCACGGTTGAACTCCTAAACTTTTGTTTTTTTTTAATCAAATTATATCAAGTCCTAAACTTTCTATACATCCCAAACGATTTTCTCCACCAGCCCTCACACATTCCTCTCCCTTTGCTTCCCAAACAAAATACAGAAGGACAATGGTGCAAGTCAAATCAATCATGTGCAGGGACTAAAAGGAGGGCCGAAGGGGACTTGCCCCCACCAGACCGCACCAAAGATATATGGCTTGTCAACCGAATTGACAGATTTGGGGACATGTATGAGTGGATTAAGGATTCCAAACATTAATGTTATAAAATCTCCAGAATAGACAAAAGAAAGGCCCCACTTCTACCAAAAATAGGATAGACGACTTCGTTTTGAGGATAACGTGCTCAACGAAGATTACCTCTTCCAACACGTACGACGGTCGATGCGCGGCGTCTGGCATGAAAGCGGCCATGAATACAGTGACCGATATCTTCTTCGGGAACCTGTCGGCGGCGAGGGCCAAGTTCAAGCCGCCCAAGCTGTGGCCGATGAGGATCACCCTCTCTTGCGCCCCAAGCGAGGCCAGGAGCTCCAACAACGGCTTGGTGTATTTGCAGAACGTGTGGACGTCGTGTATGGACTTTGCGTTGGTGCCGGAGGCAGCGAGGTCTAGGGCTGTGATGCGGTGGCCAGCCGACTCAAGCCGATGCTTGAGCTTGTACCAGCTCCACGCCTCGTGGCAGGAGCCGTGCACGAGCACGAAGTGGTGGTGTTTCATGCTGTTGTACTTTAGCTGATACGTCAATGATGGGGTGCAATTGGACGCACCGTTTCAAGATGAAACGATACTATGGAAAGGCACTAATGGAGGGGTACGAAGGGAGACATATATAAGCCTCCCGAACACAACCATTGGTAGGGTTGTCAGATAATTTGTACCAAAATCTCTCTACATTTCCATCATCAAAGGAAGAAGGCGTTCCATCTCAATTTGGCAAGAACGGTTTGCATTTACACCGTGGAAATCATGTGCTTTCCTCGTGATCGCATCCAGACCAACGTGAGATAGTATTGTTCGTGATTGATTCGCAATTCAACGTTCGTTCCAGGGCTATTTACTGTTTGCGCATTGGAATCAGGTAAGTCGTCTTCCGCCGACAAGTATTCCCAACATTGGTATCAGAGCCTGGTCATGTTTTCTGCCTTGTTTTTCATTGAGTTTTCTCATTTACCATTTGATATTTAGATCAAGAGATTGTATTCTACACTATTATGGATGTCTAATGGTCGGAATTGCCATTTGAGAAACTCACAATCGAATCGAAGCGAAGAACGGATTAGGGGTCGTGTACACCCGTACGGTTTTGGCCTTTTTTCGAAATAATTTTTTGGTCAAAATTAATTTTTGAATATGTAGGGTGAAAGTACTCGTCGAGACGAGTCCAACGGTGGGTCGAGCGCCGATAGACGACGCCGGACGCGCCGACACGTGTGGTTAGAAGCCGCGGCACGTGGGCGCCACGCGCTCCACATGCTGGGCATGCCAGCGAACCGCGTGACGTCACGCGCTGGTGGGCGAACCGGTGTGTGACGTCACGTGCTGCTTGGCCGAACCGGCGTGTGACGTCACGCGCTCCTTGGCCGGGCCGACCGGCGTGTGACGTCATGCGCGCGTCGGCGAACCGACGCGTGCTGACGTCATCCAACGGTCAGTAACCGTCGGGATGACGTCATCGATGACGTCACCGCCGGCGGTAGTTGGCCGGCCGGTGACTCGACCTAACCCGTTGACCCGACCCGACCACCGACCCGACCCCGTTGACCATTGACCGGTCAATGGTCGAACCAATCAACGGTCGGACTGGTCGGACCAGCCAGGAGTCTTTTGGCTCGTTGGCGCGTGCGCCACATGCGCCGCGCACTCAGGCGGCGCGTGGGGGTGCGTGCAAGCTTTGATTGGAGCGTGGTCGGTGGCGTTGGGTTCGTATGGATATCCCCTACACTGTGGTATAATTATTTTTCATTTTTGGATTTTATAAATGTATGAAAATGTGTAGGGAACCCTATGTACGCGCATTTTTTGGGGTTTAATGCATAGTTAATTCATTTGTAGCTTTTATTTTCTTGTGGTTTAGGAAATACAGTAGCTAGCTTGTGTGCAAATGACGTCATATATGTTGTATAGAGCTTGGTTCGATTATACCATGTATATAGTTTAATATAGTTGCAATTTTCAAGTTGCCAAAAAATTCGAACAATGGTAGGAAATCCATTACATATTGAATTGTGGTTTTGACTGGAGTTGCTGCATGATTGTTATTTGTATATTGTTTTACATCATGCTATGTTTTTGTGTTAATGGAAAAATGTAGACATTACATGAGGTCATGTAATTATTTTTCCTAGTGGGAGTTCGTAGGTTGGTAGAATTCGAAGGAGTTTTCACCTAGAACTCAAAATTTGTGCAAATTAAACTAATTAATGATAATAGAACAATTGTACATAGAAGTTGATTGGGATCATAGTGAACTTTTGTTTCTGTGTCTATTGTTCAATTATTATTATTTTAGTTTGTTTTTGCTGCAAATTAGATATGTGTGTTACTCTGAAGAATGTGCTAGTATTGATTTTGCGTCTATTATGTCAATGTGTTATAGCAATTGATTATGACATCGGCATCCAAGACCATTGTGGCTGACCTCAATAAGGGTGAGAAGTTGAACGGTGACAATTATGATATTTGGCACCGAAAAGTTCAGTACATCCTTGATGAGCAAGAGGTTTTGGAAACCCTCAACCACACCATGGATGAACCTGAACATGGAACTTCAGCTCAACACAGGAGAGATCTAGAAGTTTATCAAGTTTGGAAAAAAAAGAATAGCATTACTCGCATCACGTTGCTGAGCTGTATGCAAGATGATCTCATGTGTGAGTTTGAAAGTTATGATAAAGCTCATATAATGTGTGTTGCCTTGAAAGATAAGTTTAGGGGTACATCTGCCACTAAGCTAAGGAGACTCACCATCAAGTTTGACACATACCAAAAGCGCCCAAATATAACGATGAGGCAGCATCTTCGGGAGATGTCAAATATGATTCGTGAGCTGAAGTCGGCAGGTCACTCCCTTACTGATGAACAACAGGTTCATGCTGTTATAAGGTCTCATCCTAACAATTGGGAACATATGAAGATCAATATGACGCATAATGAGAATATTGTCACTTTTGATGATATAGCGCGTCATTTGGAATTAGAGGATGAGCGCCTAGAGGCTGCAAAATCCTCTACTTATGCTTATGTTGCTAAATTGAGTTCACGCAAAGCTTCGGGCTTCAAGCGCAAAAGGAATTCTCAATTCAACAACAAAGGGAAGAAGACTGATCAGGCACCTAAAAGGGCTAAGACATTCCAACACAAGAAGCATGGTGGGAAGAAGGACAAGGCCAAGATGAAGTGCTACAATTGTGGCAAGATGGGTCACTTTGCTCGTGAATGCACTAAACCGAAAGAGGTACCCTATTACTCCATTACTTTAAGTAATGCTTTTGTTTCTAGTACTGTAATGCTTGCTGAATCTCATCCAATGTGGACTATAGACTCAGGAGCAACAGACCACGTAGCTAGAGACCGAGAAGCATTTGTGGAGTATCGTCGGATATAGCCTGGAAGAAGATGGATATATGTTGGGAATAACTCAAGAGTTGAAGTGAAGGGTACCGGCACATGTAAATTACTTTTATGTGGTGGTCGAAGCCTATTCCTACATGATGTCCTCTATGCTCCGGATATTCGACGAAACTTGGTCTCTGTAGTTGTTCTTCTTAGCCTAGGTTATGTTTTAAATTTTCATGGTGATTGTGTTGACATTTTGTATGGAACAATTTATTATGGTTCAGGTCATGTATTGAATGGTTTTATGGTGTTAGACATTGACTATGATCAATACAATGTTAATGTTAATGGTTGTTTTTCTTTAATTGCATCTTCTAGTAATGTTGAGATTGATGCAAATACTTGGCATGCTAGATTAGGTCACATTGGGTTGCAAAGAATGCAAAGATTAGCTAGAGAATGCCTTTTAGGGTCACTCACTAATGTTGATCTACCCGTATGTGAACATTGTCTAGAGGGAAAAGCAACTAGAAAACCATTCGGTAAAGGGACTAGAGCTGAATTTCCATTACAACTCATACATTCTGACATTTGTGGTCCTTTGAATGTGAGGGCGAGGCATGGAGCCTCATATTTCATTACTTTCATAGATGACTTCACGCGTTTCAGTTATGTCTTTCTGATCTCCCATAAGTCCGAAGCATTAGAATGCTTTAGACGATATATAACGATGGTAGAGAATCAGTTGAACAAAACAATAAAGGCATTGAGAACCGATCGCGGACGTGAGTATCTATCGGAGCAATTGAAGGCTCTTTGTGATGAAAAGGGAATTGTACGACAATTGACTATTCCTAATACTCCACAACAAAATGGGGTAGCTGAGAGAATGAATAGAACCCTATTGAAAATGGTTAGGTCTATGATGGCGCAAGCAAATTTACCTATCTCCTTTTGGGGAGATGCATTATTGACCGCTGCCTATGTACTTAACCAAGTGCCCTCAAAATCGGTCACTTCCACCCCTTATGAATTATGGACTGGTAGAAAACCAGACTTAAGTAGTCTACGTCCATGGGGATGTGCAGCTTATGTTCATGAATCTTCCTATAAATATGGCAAATTAGGCCCTAGAGGGAAAAAATGTATCTTTATAAGATATTTTGAACACTCCAAAGGGTATGTGTTCATAGGTGAACAAGCTGATGGAAGTGTGACCGAAAAGGAGTCACGAGATGTCACGTTCTTGGAGAACGATTTTCCTAATAAAGGTGAGACTGATAAGGACTTCCAATTATATGAGATGGAAGATCCTAATAATACATCCACTAATGTTATGGAGGGAAGTGAAGATTTACCTCAACATGAAAGACCTAGTGGGAGTGTAGCATCGTATGGCGAATTGAATTCAAGAGAAATTCAGTTGCGTAAAAGTAATCGTAAAAGTATTCCTCGTCATCGTTTTGAGATTGAAGGGGAGACATTTATGATTGCTCATAAAGATGATGCCGAGCCTAAGACTGTTCAAGAGGCTCTCTCATCCTCTGATAAGGAAGAATGGAGAAAAGTTTTGGAAGACGAGATGGAGTCAATGAGGACAAATCATGTCTGGTACTTGGTTGATCTACCACCCAATCGTAAGGCCATTGGAAACAAATGGGTGGAAACAAATGGGTCTTTAAGATTAAGCAAAGGACGGATGGATCCATTGAAAAGTATAAAGCTCGTCTTGCGGTGAAGGGTTATACTCAACAAGAGGGTATAGACTATGAGAAAACATTTTCACCAGTTGTAAGGTTTGCCTCAATATGCCTTATTCTAGCCATCGTTGCACATTTGGACCTTGAATTACATCAAATGGATGTAAAGACGGCATTTCTCAATGGAGAACTATATGAGGAAATTTATATGAAACAACCAATAGGTTTCATAGCTAAAGGTCAAAAGCATAAAGTTTGCAAACTTCATCGCTTAATATATGGCCTTAAGCAATCATCTAGACAATGGTATCTTCGTTTTCATTGAGCCATAACAACTTTTGGTTTTACGATGATCGAAGAAGATCACTGTGTATATGTCAAGCGGTCTGAAGATAAATTTGTGATTTTATCACTTTATGTGGACGATATTCTGTTGGCTGGAAATGACAAGGTTATGGTAATCACCATAAAAGAATGGTTGTCCTCCAATTTTGAAATGAAGGACATGGGAGAAGCTGCTTATATATTAGGAGTTAAGATCGAAAGAGATCGATCAAGGAAACTCCTTACTTTATCACAAGAGTATTATATTATGAAGATTCTTGATCGTTTCAATATGCAGCACTGTAATCCCATTGATACCCCTGTCATGCAAGGTGAAGACCTAAGTACTGAGATGTGTCCTAAAACTTCAGAAGAAATTAAAATGATGGAAACTGTTCCTTACGCTAGTGCGATCGGAAGTTTGATGTATGCTATGATGTGTACTCGACCCGACATATGTTATGCCGTGGGATTGGTGAGCTGATTTCAATCAAATCCTGATCAAGCACACTGGAAAGCAGTGAAGAGGATCCTGAGATACTTGAAGGGCACCATGGACTATTGACTTTATTACCAAGGGAATGATTTACACCTATTAGGTTATTCAGATGCTGATTGGGGTGGAGACCTGGATGAGCGTAAATCGATTTCTGGATATGCGTTCTTGCTCAATGGAGGTGCAATTTCTTGGAATAGTAAGAAACAGACATGCACAGCCTTGTCTACTATGGAGGCTGAATTTATTGCGTGTTCTGCCGCAGTGCAAGAAGAAGTATGGCTAAAATGTTTCTTTGAAAATTTAGCCACTGTCACTGAGATTCCAAGACCGATGACAGTTTATTGCGATAGTCAAGCAGCCATTGCCTACGTGAAAGATCCCAAGCATCATGGAAGGACGAAGCACATTGACATAAAGAATAACTTCATCAGAGGTATTATAGCGTAGAAAGAAGTGATTTTACAATACATTTCAACCAATAGAATGGTTGCTGATCCATTTACGAAGGCTATTCCTAGAGACATATTCTTGACCCATAGGATGTCACTAGGTTTGCGTAGAATGTGATATGTGTTATTGTAGAGGATAATTGTTTTATGTTTTTTTATGGACATATGTATTGTACTTGTTTGTTTATTAATGACTTGATGTTTTATCAAAAAGTACAAATTCATTATGAGACTAGCACAACCACACATATATTATTGGAAAGTATGTTAGCAGGTAATGATTTGCTCACTCACACGAGCAATCGCCTCAAGTGCTATAGTTAGCACGTTGAGATGAGACGTTATGTACAAATAAATGTTGAAGAGCAAGTCTGGTACATAAAATATGTCGCCTTGATTGGAGTCAAGATGAGGTCTGTGATTTGTTTATAATAAGACCGAACATGATAGTCCCACAATCATGTATGCCTGTAAGATGCCGGATGCGAGTACTTAATTGGTGCTATAGAAAGCGAGCTAATATAACACTTGAGTTAAACATGAGTACGTGAGAAGCACGTGACTATGTTTAGGCTAAGATCCGTATAGTGGATATATTTAAGAAATGACATACGTTCTTATAGAAAGAGAAATCCACTATAGCATGTAATTCATACTACATGTGCATTGTTCGACCAACAAGGGAAGGTGAGTAAAATTATCCCTATTTACTCATTGTTCGTGCCCTATGTTACTTCTGACTATGTTCTCGAAATAAAATATCAATGTTGCTATTTTAGCATGTTACGGGCGGTCATGAATAGATATGGCCTATGGGACGTGTCTAGGAAAGCAGTTGTTCTAAAATTGAGAGAGACATGAGTGCGAAGGAAGACTATTGTTGTTTTACATCTGTCACATGTATTTACTGGTTGACCAATTATATCGCCTTATGTGGTTGCAGATATAATTGTAAATACATGGTGTTTTGAGGATAATCAAGTATAGTCTTTAAGGGATATGTATACTTGAATTGATGTAACAAAATATGTCTGAGGCACTGTGAGACATCAGTTGTTTATTTCTTTTTCGGGGTTGTAGCCGTTATGTCATCCCTAACAGGTGCATAATTTGATCTCCCAAGTGCAGGTGTACTCACTGGTCGCACGGCTTACTTGCCAGTATGAATTGTTCTGTAAAGTTGATGAATGTTGAACACCTTGCCTTATATTCTTGATAGAGCGCTATCAAGCCCATCATGTCCGAGTGGGAGGTCTTGTACTTTAATTGGTACATCCATGATGGGGTGCAATTGGACGCACCGTTTCAAGTTGAAACAATACGATGGAAAGGCACTAATGGAGGGGTACGAAGGGAGACGTATATAAGCCTCCCGAACACAACCATTGGTAGGGTTGTCAGATAATTTGTACCAAAATCTCTCTACATTTCCATCATCAAAGGAAGAAGGCGTTCCATCTCAATTTGGCAAGAACGGTTTGTATTTACGCCGTGGAAATCGGGTGCTTTTCTCGTGATCGCATCCAGACCAATGTGAGATAGTATTGTTCGTGATTGATTCGCAATTCAACGTTCATTCCGGGGCTATTTACTGTTTGCGCATTGGAATCAGGTAAGTCATCTTCCGCCGACAAGTATTCCCAACACATGCTTTTTGGCTCTCCCCGGCTTTGTTACTAAGTCATGTAGATTGTACTTATAAGCACGCTTGGGTTAGATTTGGTTTGGTGATCATGCTTAGGAGAAGGAGGAGGAATTTACGTTGGGCCCCCCATAATGATTTCTTTATAGAAACTAAAGTAAATGCAGAATCTTCCTGTGTGGATCATATGTTGGAAGATTTTTCCTCCCTGCCCTTTTGTCGCTCTTGCAATATCTAATTTAGGCCCCGGTTGCAATCGGACCATGTTTAGTAGTCTAAGAAATATCTATATACGGGGTGAAAGTGTACAGGTATCACCAAAAAAAAAAAAAAGAGAAAAAAATAACAACTTGAAAGATAATCTTTTAACGTTTACTTTGCATGTGATAAATGCTGTGTTCGGATTATGGTGTCGGGCCATGCTTGCCATTTAGCTGGGACATGTGTATCGATACATTCCAACTTTTCATTTGGAGACAAGTATAGTAAGAGTGCCGTAATTTTTATAAGACGCTCATTTGAGTGTTGTAATTTCTTTTTCTTTTTTTACTTACTTAAATGCCATATTGAAGTAAAATTGATCATTCGAGTAATATTTCCAATGAATCACCTAAAATGGATTTTTTAATTGATTTTCTATCATACGTGAAATTCTAAATATGTTTTTTTTTTTTTTTAAATTTTCTTGAATTATTTATCTTCTTTTTTCCTTTTCTTTTCTTTTTCCAGTGCCAACGAAGGTCACTAGGGAAAAGAAAAAGAAAAATAAATTGTAAACAATGAAAAATTAATAAAAAAATAAAAAATTATCTATATCAATAATGCGTGGTTGGTGAAGCCATAAAGGATGATGGACAATCAATGTCAACGTTGAATAGAGCTAAATCGGCAATGACACCCTAAGTGATCAATTTTTTAATTTTGTGGCGCTTGAATGAGCCAACAAAAAAATTATATTAATTAATGAGCGTGGTACAATTATTATGGCCTTCTTAATGTTAAAGTCCCTTTGCTTGGAAGTCAATAAGTTAGGTCTTTGGATATCGAGTTGTGTTAAATAAAATAAAAAACCGAATAAAAAACTCTTGAAAAAACAAACATAAATGCTCGATTCGGACAAGTGTATAGGCCAAATAGGTCTCTGCTTTATACCCTTTCCGCAATCTTGACAAGATGTCATCATCTAGACATGAAAAATGTGGTTTCATGTCATTGGTCAGTTCAGTGCTGGTGGACGAAGCCATGGAAGGGACGATTGATCGAATGTTGCTGTCGGGACGCATCGGTTGGCAAAGGCATCCTCCTTAGAGTTCAACCTCGACCGAGGGGCGCGTGGAAGTTGGCTGGTTCGCATAGCTCTTCCACGAGTTGACTAAGGAATATTCAATTGAGTCCGCCAGCCCGACGGCACCGTCATGCCCAGCTTACTTTTGGGACCACAGATCTTATATTATGCCGGATTGACTCATTTTGTTAAATTGGAATATAAAGATCCTAAAATCAATTGCCGGAAATCGCCCTAACCACAAAAACTAAACTTGCTAAAAGAATAAGGAAAAAAATTATTGAAAATCCCAAAAATAGTCATTGTGACACTAAGCTTTTTTGGGGACATCAAAAATCATAAACTGATATTCACAGGGGTAAGTACACAATCAGTGTCAAAAGTTATGTACGACGCTCACTTTAGTGTCGAAAGTTTCTATCGGATCACTTAAGTGCCAAATCGAAGGAAAAACGATCACTTTGGTGCCATCGGGGAGAGATTTCGGCTAAAATGATTACGTGGCTTTTATATTTGAAAAAAAATAGATATGGCTTTTAAACGATATTGTTTTCTGTCCTCCTTAGGAAAATGACGTCGTTTTGCCATCCTAAGTGGATGACCTCACAAAAATGACGCCGCACAACGAATTTGGTTTTTTTTTTTTTGGGATTAAAATTAGGGTTTTTTTTTGTCTGATCTTCACCCAACGCCAACCTAGCTCACTTGGCCACCGTCGCTCGACTACAGCTTGAGGTGTGTGAGGTTCCTACACTTGAGCAAGATCAGCACGAGCACGTTGTCGCCGATGCTCAACGACTTGCGGTCGCACTTGAGTGCGAGCTTCGTGATCGAGTCAAACCGCGCGAACAACGTCGAGACCGCGTCCAGCAGCTCCAAGTGGGCGTGGAGGGCGAGCCTCTAGCAGCTCTGGCCTTCGATCACGAGCCAGTAGCGGCACACGAGGGAGCATCGGCCCCAGTCACCGGAGCCTAGGTACTGGAAGACACAAGCCAAGTACTCGTCAGGGAGATCGGAGATGGAGAGGGAGAGATTGGGGGCGGCGCACTCGTCGGCGGCCTCCCGAGCACCCAGCCAGATCACAGCCTTCGACTTGGTCGTCGAGTGGCCGTCGTCGGGGTTGACGTCGGGGTCGGGGTCGGATTCGCGGCTGCCGAGCGCGGGGGCTGTTGAGGACGGCAATTGGTCCATCGCCGGCGGAGACGTAGGCAAGGGATGTGGGCGGTTGAAGGGGGAGGAGGAGGGAAGATTTGGGCAGCTTATCTTCTCTCTCTCTCTCTCTCTCTCTCTCTCTCTCTCTCTCTCTCTCTCTCTCTCTCAATTTGGGGATTTAGGGTTTTAAATTGGGGGAGAGACACCAAACAACGTCGTTTTGTTGTTTAAATGTTGACTGTACTCTCCAGCGAGCCACATCAGCTTCCAAAATTAATAAAAAAGTGCCATGTTAGATTTCCAGCCAACTAGATCGGAGTTGGTACTAAAATAATTGTTTTTTCAAACTTTTTTGTACTTAAGTAATCCAAAATAAACTTTTGGCACTAAAGTGAGCGCCATATACAAATTTTTGGCGCTAATAGTGTACTTACCCCAATTTTTATGTGACATATTTACTTTTGACCAAAAACCTCAAATTATGCCAACTATGAAGCTAAAATTTTGTTGTGATATCAAAAATCTTATAGTTGTATTTATGTGACAAATTACTTTCCCATCCACATCAAAGTTCCATCAATGAAAAATCATTTATGGATGATAGAAGACAAACGGTTTTGATAAGGTATAAAAAATAAAAATAAAATATTATTTTGGCTAGAAAATCATCGAACAAAATTTTGACAAAAGATAAATATGTCACACAAATATTATGTTGGGGTTTTTTTATGTCATATGAATAATTTTAGGATATATGTGTCGCAGTGGATATAAGATGGGGTTTTTATATTACAAAAAAATTATGATAAATACATCACAATAGATATAGTTTAGAGTTTTTTGTGACATTTTCCCAAAAGGATAATAAAAAGAGAACCTTATCATTTAGCACAACACTAAAAACTTAAAAGGGAATGAGAATTAACAAAATACCAAGTTTGGTTGTCTTCCTTGTGCTTCACGTAAAACTATCTTCGCAATCTCTTTTTAGCATGAAAAATTGAAATACAAGACAATTTTTTTTCCATCTTTTTTCTTTTTTGGGCCTTACATAATTTGCCCAAATTGAAATTGAATCTTAAATTAATTTAAATTTGCTAAGATGTGCTTACTCGATCAGTGAAATAACACGTTCTTCATAAAATGTGCTTATTGGATTTCTTTTTGAGCAACACTATTTCCACCCCTATTTTAATTAGGGTTGATATCACAAAAACCTCAAAATAATATATTTGTGATAAATTTATTCAATACTAATTTTTTCATATATTTATCCCAAACTAACTCTTTAACCACTAAAAACCCTAAGTTGATATATTTTTAACAATTTTACTATCTGTTAATTTCTTTTAAATTGGGTTAATATAATAAAAAGCCACAAACCAGTACACCTATCAATATCACATGTTATCCAACTCAATAATATGACATTAAAATTAAACTAAAATCAATGGAGAGTCGATTTGCCACAATTGTACCAGTTTGATATTTTTTGTGATAAAAGAATTAATTTTGGATAAATTTGTCACATATGTTTCAATTTTTGATTTTTCATGGTATTGATCCTTTTAATTGAGACACTTTTTTTTTTTTTTTCAATTGATTGATTGAAATACCCTTCTCTCTTTCTTTAATTTTTTTTTTTATCAAGCTGACTAGCAAAACCGATTATATTTTTATCATCTCTCTTAGTGGTTTCAAAACATAAATGACCCATTACACCAAACAAAATATTATCTTACCTTGCATCATGTTATCACTTTGTCTAGAGAAGGTTGTTAATTTTAATTTATGATATAATATTCTTAACCACAAAAGCTAAACAGAAGATTAGAAATTTATATTCATGATAACTTATAACACAATTAATTGCCATTTTTTGTTTTTTGTTTTTATCAAATAGTTTGAGTGAAAGTTTATTTCAAAGTTGAGAATTAAATTTCATTCTAATTATATAGTTGATCTTGATCAAAAATGGAAAAGAAACATTGATCAAAATATGGAAAAGGTTAATTTTTGATCAAAACATTGTTTACATTTAGATCATGTCTAAACAAAAAATAGGGGTAAGTACACTATCAGTGCTAAAAGTTGTGTACGGCGCTCACTTTGGTGCCAAAAGTTTATTTTGGATCACTTAGGTGCCAAAAATTTTGAAAAACGACCATTTGAGTGCTAACGTTGATCTGATCGGCCGGAAATCCGACGTAGCCTTTTTTATTAATTTCTTATGCTGATGTGACTCGCCGGAGAATCCAGTTAGCATCTAAAGCAAGAAATGACGTCATCTAGTTGCATTTCCCCCCAAATAAGAACCCTAATTTGCCAAATTGAAAGAAATCCCCAATTTCAAACCCTAAGTGGCCATTGAATGAATCTTCCCAACTTGATCTGCCATGCTTTGGCGACTTGCCGGCGACAAGCCACAAAGATGCTGCTCCACTTGGTCATCCCGACCTCCACCGTCGTAAGTGCTTGTCCCACCCTTTCTGGAGAACAGAGAAGATCAAACCTCAACTTCAACTTTGGTCTCAACAGAACAAAACAGGGAGTCAAACGTTGTCTAGTCTACGGACGATGATGGAGTTGCAATTTGTGACTAGATCAAGGATAGAAAGTTCAGTTATCACCATTGGCGGGAATTAAAGTGAACAAATAGATTTCAGGAGCGATTTCATCACTTCATATCTTATGGTTGCAAAGTAGAATAAAACAAAGCATGCCTTACACTCTTTTGGAATCGATTATTGTTGGCAGCAAATGAAAGTTAGATCGATGTGAAGAGCAAAAGATCATGGCACATCGATAATATTCCGGTGAGCTCTTAAAAAGCAAAAATTGAAGACATGAAAACATGGCCTCTCGGCCAAGCTCGCTGAGACAATACAAGTGGCTTGCAAGTGACATCGACACTCATCCATGGACGAGTGGTTCGCAAGCATCGGTATTGCTCGACCAGATCTGGTGGTGACAACCGGTGGAAACGATGGAGGAGGGGCAGAGGTCGAACTTGGAGAGAGGGGATGACCAGATGGGTTTTTCAAGCAAGAGGGATTAGAGGTGTTCTAGTGAAGGTGCTTGACCAGATCTGGTGGTGACAACTGGTGGCAACGATGGAGGAGGGGTAGAGGTCAAACTTGGAGAGAGGGGATGACCATATGGGTTTTTCAAGCAAGAGGGATTAGAGGTGTTCTGGTGAAGGTGCTCGACCATATCTGGTGGTGACAACTAGTGGCAACAATGGAGGAGGGGCAAAGGTCAAACTTGGAGAGAGGGGATGACTAGATGGGTTTTTCAAGCAAGAGGGATTAGAGGCGTTCTAGTGAAGGAGAGGGTAGACACCATTGTTGTAGAGATCGAGCTTATAGAGGATAACAAATGAGAGATTATAAAAAAAATGCCAATTTTTTCTTTCTTCTTCATTGGACAGCAACCAAGAAAGTCCACATGGACTAGTTTTCTATATAAAAAAAAAGCCTAGTCATATTTAATTTTTAATTAAAAAGCCACGTCATATTTTGGCCTAAATTTTTCGCCGGAGGCACTTAAGTGATCGTTTTTCTCCGGTTCGATACTTAAGTGATTCGACGAAAACTTTTGGCATTAAAGTGAGCATCGTATTCAACTTTTGATACTGATAGTGTACTTACCCCAAAAAAATAAGCGTAAAAGGTAAAAAAAAAAGGGAACTTATTACTGTACTACTTCTATCATAAAGAAAGTAATCAATATCGATAATAGATCCAATCTTATAGTAACGGCATCAAAATTTTAGAATATACTTAAAACTTTTCTTTGAAATATTTTAATGTGAGTTAGAAAGTGAAGAAGGTTTAACTAGATTGAAAAGAGATAAACATACATTGAAGAGGGATATTTTGGTCAATTAATTAATAAAAGGGATTGTCTTAGCCGAAATGAGGGTGGAAATAATGTAACTTTTCTCATTTATGGATAAGTAGGGGTACGGGGACTAGCACAAGCACCCTATGGTAATATTCTATTTGAGTGGTAAATATCATCCATTATTGGAGAACATTTCTATGGAATTTCGATGATTTCATACCTATCCTAGGTATAATATCTACCATGATAAGTGTAGACTTTTGTGGTGAAATTTATAAGATTGTGATGATTACCATGATAGCTTAAGAGCTCAATGAAGACTAGCTAAAATAATGTAGATATCAACAAGAAGTGAACAAGTCAGATATGACAAGATGCTCATGAGAACTTGGAAGGATCATGGTGGATCTTTCTTCAACATAAAGTCTTTGGAATTTGATGTGCTCAAAAGTATCATTGGAAGTAGAATCACAAGTCCTATGGTTTAACCATGGACAACATCAACTTATGGATGATAACAAGCATGTGTTACTATTGGGAAATAACGAACATTGAATCGTGTTAATATTGAGTCATTGGAGATGCCGATTAATGTGTTCATATGAAGTTGACTGTTGAAGACAAAAATTATAGTCGTTTGTAGTAAGAAAGTCCATAGTAGGATAGCCGAAAACTATCAGAAAACAATTGATAGCTTTTTGTTCAAGCAATCAAAGTGACTAATGATGTGACTCTGTGAACAGTCTCCATTTAAGAAACTGTATTGATGACCGAGGAAAAATATTGTATGGGCAATCCTATCCTCAAACAACAGCTTTTAACTACTTGTAAAGTTACTTGTGTCCTAAGACTTTCTCCAATGAGAAAATTGAAGATACCTATGTAAGGGAGGATCGACAAAACTTAAGTATTAGGCTGAATAGAGAAAGTTGATATTGTTTGTTGTTATTCTCTGCAAATCAAATTGTGGTATGTCCATATGAAACTTCCAGTATAGTGTCCTTGTTGCTTTGTAATCTAGATAAGATCAAGTGTACAAGAGGAATAACATTATTTGAAACCAGACAATGAGATCTATTGATTAATAATGTCAGTCTTGCTCTAGATCGTATGAGACCTAGACCCACATCCTTTTTGTTTCCGTGGTCCGCAACCAAAATCCCAGCTGATCCTATCCAGTTCACTGTGCATCCGAAGAGCGAGCCATGTGTTAGGACTAGAATTAGCACCTAGAGGGGGTGAATAGGTGACTAAAGCGATTTTAACAATTTTAACCCGAATGAGAGATTAAGGAATTAAAAACAACAATCGCTGCAAATGAAAGTAATGAAAAGTAAAAAGATTAGGGATAGAGAATCAAGACTCTAGATTTATAGTGGTTCAGCTTAGATCAAGCCTACGTCCACTCTCCCACACGGACAGCCTTTCTGGCTGGATTTCACTAAGAATCAAAAAGAGTGTTTACAATCTCACGCCCTTGATTCCACAATGTAGAGACTCTACTACACTTCCTCAAGGTCTCACTACACTTCAGTTTCTCTTTTGATTAGATGTAATGCTCAAAGAATAAGATCACAAACTAAGATGGAGATTCAGACTTTGGAATTCTTCTATCCGGCACCCTTCAACAACTTGAGCGTCTCTCTTATATACTTCTTTATACCTTCATTATCGTTGGCACCTTCCAAAGAAGTTCTTCCAATCAATCTGTTGGACAGAATCAATTTAGAGAGATCTCGAGCTCTTTAAGGTAAGTGTAGATAGCCCATCAATCCTGCTCGCCCATACAATCAGGATCTTGGTTTCCATAAGTAGAACTTTCCAAATATAAGTTGCGAATCTTAGAGAATCTATATTTATTCGGATACGAATATAATATCTTGTAGTGCTGATTCCAGTCGAAAGATATTCCTTAGCCGTTGGAGTCAAAACCATATTAGATAAAATCAGAATAGAAGTATTAACTTGTCGGTCTGGAAACTGTCCATGAGAGTAGACTTTGAAACTTGAGTCTTGTTATCGTCAGACTTTGATCTTCAGACTTTGCCAGTAGAGTCTGCAAGTCTTCAGACTAGACTGATGGAAATGTTTTGTCGACTTCAAAATATCTGAAGAGAATTTATCCAACAATCTCCTCATTTTTTATGGTGACAAAAATTTCCTGCAGATTTGAATACTATTTCCCTGCAATACAACATTTAAGCTAGCAATGATAGATTAGAGTAAAGATAGTATAAGTTGTCATGTACACAGACTTATCATGTACACAGATTTGTCCTGTACTCAGATTTGCATCCACATAAAACAAATTAGTCCTGTGCAGATATCAATCAACTATCTTTATCTACTTTTAATAGCTTAAAGTAATGCAGTAAAAAGCAAGCTTTCCAAAACCTCAAGATAAAGTCAATCAAAACAAAATATTAAATCCAGAGAGTTTAAAGAGTGAAAGTTTGGAATAGAATTAGAATGAAAATCTGCAAAGTCTTCTCCCCCTTTTTGTCATCATAAAAAGGTGAGAAAGTTAAAGAGCGCGAACAAGTTGAAAGTCCTCCATAGACTTGACAGTTTCTTCCAGTTTCCTCAAATCATCCTGTAGTTGAGTGAGAGCAGTTCCTCTTGCAGTGGCCTGAACCTGACGTTGAACATCTTTAATTTGATCATACAAGGAGATGAACATGGCATGATTCTCACTCTGCAGAGTCTGAAATTCACACCCTAAAGTATATATCTGGCCTTTAAGCTCCAAAATGATTTCAAGCAACCTTCCGAAATTACCTGAATTGTCAGTTTGTGTGCTTGCATCAACTCTGTCTGATGGTGGAGTTAAGCCAGTGGAGTGAATATCATCTGAAACATCAATGTTTGGAGATGTTGCCTCTCCTTCAGGAAAATGAGCAGCATGAACATCTTCTGCACCAAGAGGTGATTTACTAACACTTGCACTAGTAAATGTCAAAAGAAGAGGAGTACTTTCTCTTTGGACATCTCCCCCTGTTTCAATGCCTTCTAGAGGGGAGAAATACTCTTCTTGCTGAGGAGTTTCCTCAGTGGCAAAATGTTGTTGATCCTCATTTTCTGCTGGAGAATCTGCTCGATCTTCTTCAACATGTGAGTCTACTGGTTGTTGTTGGAAGTCTGTCTTTGATGTTCCTTCTTCTTCTTCCTCTTCTTCTTCCTACAAGGATTCCTTTTCCTAGTTCCCTTTCTCAATTTCCTCTGCAACTTGTTGTTCTGGTTCTGCTGATACAGGAGCAGAATACTGAGAAACAAAGGCAGAGATAGGCATATCATCCTCATCATCTTCATCCTCCAAGATGATTGCCCACCTCTTCTTGATAGGACCAGTCACATGATCCTTTCCTTTTCTCTTAGCAGCAGAAGAGTCTGGTATGGTCTTAACAGAGATTTTTTCCTTGAACTGCTCCAGCTTTTTGCTAAGTTCTTTTAGACGCATTTTTGTAATCATCCTCAGCCCAATGACCATTTGATCAATAGTCTTCACAGAGAGAATGTGGGGAGGCTGAATGTTCAAATGTCTAAAAAGATGAGTGATGAGAGCAGCATAAGGGAGTTTTCCCTTGTCCTTCGCCATAGACCTATACATGTGAAACATGATGGTATGAGGCAAGGAGAAGTTAAGACCGATCTTGATTGCATACATCAGTTTGCCTTCAAAGATGGAGACATCTGTCTTCGATGTCGATTTCGGTCTGAGACAATTGATCACTATCTTGTGAAGCGGAGTGTTTGTAGCATTCATCATTGAGTAGGAGAGACGACCTTCGGCGATTCTGTCTCTCACAAGTTCCAGAGTTGCATGACTCACAGACACATAAATTGATTGGAAAGCTCCTCTTTCCACACCAATTACATCCGCCAGAGTATCTGTGTCAACCACATACTCTCTATCTCTCACACTGAAAGAAAAACTATTGGCATCAAGAAAACTGAGGTTGGAATAAAAATAAGCTGTCAATTCAGAATAAGCAACCTCGCTCTCAGTGTAGAATTTATGAAGTTGAAGCTTCTCAAACTTTTCTCTCAGATTGATGCTCAACAAATCCAGAAAATCGAACTCTACGGTTCATGGGTTCATCACTCTACGCTTCAGCAATTTCCCATACACTTTATTGTGTTCCTCCGATCGAAACAATTCGTCCCTCTTTCCTCGAAGAGTTGCAGCCACACCCATTCTAGGCTTAAAATGCACAAACATCTTCTCATCATCATCTTTCACCTCAGGCTGATTTGCACTACCAAAACGAGGGTCACTTGGAAAGTTCGCAAAGGTTTTTGCTGCCGTTCCAGCAAGAACAATGCCCGATCACTCAATCACAGTGAGAAAATGTGTCTCATTCTTATATTTCTCTTTCAAAAAATCATCAATGAAAGTCATTGCAGAACCTCCTTCCTTTAACGAAGAATAAAGCCTATAAACGAATGCAAGCTTGAGAGATCTTACAAGTTCGACATCTTCAATGATTTTCTCTGCATGTTGAGGATGACAAACATGTGATCTAGTCGAAGAGGTGCTGAGAGTGTTGGTGCATCTGTTCACTTGAAAAGTCACATTCTTCTGTGAGATCAAAGTGCGTAGGCCCCTCACTTGAGCCCTGTGGTCCCCTGCTCGCTATTCTTGAAGATTTCCTTTGGTAAGGCATTGTCGCTTTCTTGGAGGGAACTTTCACACTTGTGTCGCAAGAAAGTTAAAAACTTTGAGAAGAAGAACTTGAGGAGAGAAATCTCAAAGAGTGAAAATTTTGTGAATTAGGGTTTCCGGGTAAAGTAAAAAAGAGAAGGAGAAGGAGTAAAAAAGGTAATCGATACGTGGTATTTAAAGCGTCGCGATTAGGAAAGAAAAAAAAATTCATTTTAAAAAAATAACTGCCTTAAACAAATCGATAACCACCCTTTTTAAGATTAACTGCCTTAATAAACTCAATTAGAGATAAACAAACAATCTTACCTTTTGGAGATATCAGTTTAAGTGAGTAAATGAACTGTAATTATAACAACTTACAGTCGTGACGATTGGTATTCCAAGTCTGAATTTTTGAGTCTGATACTTTGACAGACTTAGATTCTAAATCTGAATTTCAACAATCTTCAAAAGATAAAATGTTGAGTCTTGAACGAATAGACTCAAATAAACTTTTCTCAAGTGGCTTTGTGAAGATGTCTTCCAGTTGATTCTTTGAGTCAATAAATTGTATCAAGATTTCTTTGTTCTGAACATGATCTCTTATAAAATGATGTCGAATCTCAATATGTTTTGCTCTTGAATGTAGGATAAGATTCTTTGTAAGATTGATTGCGCTGGTATTGTCACATTTGATCTCTGTGCAAGGTCTTCAATACTAAAGTCTCGTAGTTGTTGTTTTATCCAGAGTATTTGAGAACAGCAACTTCCAATGGCTACGTATTCTGCTTCAGTTGTTGAAAGAGCCACAGTACTTTGTTTTCTTGAAAACCAAGATACCGCCCTGTTGCCAAGTAATTGACATGTACCTGAAGTGCTTTTTCTTTCAACTCTACAACCTGCAAGATCTGTGTCTGAATAACCAAGAGGGAAAATTCCAAATAAAGACCCGAAGTGAACCAATTTTCTCAAATAAGGACCTGAAATAAACTTTGTGTCAAATAAAGACCTAAAATGAACCAATTATCTCAAATAAGGATCCAAAGTGGTTGGATCAATTCCATATAAGGACTTGAGCTTGCTGGTCAGGCAAATATTTGTCGGCTATCAAGCATGTGACATTTATGACGACCGGAGTTTGGGCAATTTTGTCCAAAACAAATCTAGGGAAAATTAACAAATCCTAAAACAAAAACAAAAAAACCCTAGGTTTTCTATGATCTCCCCGTTCCGTGTACCCATCCTCTGCAAAGTCAAAGACCGAAGTTCTCCCCATTCTTTGTACCCATCCTCTGCAAAGTCGAAGACCCAAATTCTCCGCCGGTTGAGGCATAAATTCAAAAACAAAAAGAAAACTAGATGCTTCTTTGTTTGTTTGCGGAGACCCAAATTCTCCACCGGTCGAGCAAGGTGAGGAGCGATGAGAATCGAGTCACGACAATGACCAGGTAGCGATTTAGTTGAGGAGCAGTGGGGGAGAAGAAAGAAGAAAACGTAAACATCTAAATGAATAACCTAAACATAATTAATTTAGAATTTTCCTTTTTTCCAATGACAAATTTTTGACAAAATTGCCCTTATTTTAATTGCTAGAAAATGTTTGCCGGTGAGCTAAGGTCCTTAATAGAGATTCACTTGATCACTTTGGGTTTTTATTTGACACAAAATTCACTTCAGGTCTTTATTTGAAACAATGAGTCAACTTCGGGTCCTTATTTGAAACAAAGTTCACTTTGGGTCTTTATTTGAGAAAATAGATTCACTCTAGGTCCTTATTTGGAATTTTCCCTAACCAAGAAGATTAAAGTCTCATTCTTTAGGATACCATAGACCAATCTTAGCAGTAATTGCAACATATTTAATGATACGTTTGGCACCACTTAAGTAAGATTCCTTAGGATCTGATTGAAACCTAGCACATATGCAAACGCTAAATAATATGTCAAGTCTAGATGCAGTAAGATAAAGAAGTGAACCAATAATACTCCTATATAATTTTTGGTCGACTTTCTTCCCTGCTTCGTCTTTGTCTATCTTCAAAGAACTTGACATATGTATGTCAGTCTTTTTGCATTTTATCCAGACCAAACATTTTAACAAGTTCCTTTGCATATTTTTCTTGATGAATAAAGATTCATTGTTTCAGTTGTTTTACTTGTAGACCAAGGAAGAAGGATAATTCACCCATCATGCTCATCTCGAATTCATCCTGCATAGACTTAGAAAATTTCTTGCACAAAGTTTCATTAGATGATCCGAATATAATATCATCGACATAAATTTGAATAAGTAGAAAGCTTTTGCCTTCCTTTTTAATAAACAAGGTAGTATCTACCTTTCCTTTAGAGAAACCACTTTGAATTAAAAAGTTACTTAGCCTTTCATACCAAGCTCGAGGAGCTTGTTTTAATCCATATAAAGTTTTCTTCAGTCTGAACATTGAGTCTGGTTTCTTTGAGTCTTCAAATCCAGGAGGTTGTTCCACATAGACTTCTTTTTGAATAAATCCATTCAGGAATGCGCTTTTGACGTCCATTTGAAATAATATGAAATTCTTATAACATGCATAAGCAAGTAGTAATCTGATTGCTTCTAACCTTGCTACTAGAGCGTAAGTCTCATCATAGTCTATCCCTTCTTCTTGTGTATATCCTTTAGCCACGAGTCTTGCTTTGTTTCTTGTCACTTTGCCTTTTTCATCAACTTTGTTCTTGAAAACCCATTTAGCTCCAATAACATATTTACCTTTTGGTTTAGGAGTTAATTCCCAAACATCGTTAATACTGAATTGTCTGAGCTCTTCTTGCATTGCTTCAATCCAGCTTTCATCAGCTAAGGCTTCTTCAATGTTTTTAGGTTCTATTTTAGAAATAAGTACAACGGCACTAGACTCTTCTCGCCTTTTGGATCTTGTTCGAATTCCCTCATTAACGTTTCCAATAATGAGTTCTTCAGGATGACTAGACTTGTGCTTCCGATTCTTGGACAGTCGATAGATTGTTGATCTTTTTCTTGAGTTGATTCTTCATCAGTAACTTGTTGTACTGCTTCTGAATTTTGAACTGCTTCATGGGAGATAGATCTAGCAGAGTCTAGAACAGATTCTAATTCTTCAGTCTGAATTTGTTGAATCTGTGGAGAGTCTTGAAATTTGACATTCATTGATTCTTCCACAGTTTGAGTCTTCTTGTTGAATACTCTATAGGCTTTGCTTGCAGTTGAGTAACCAAGAAAGAATCCTTAATCTGATTTTTCTTCAAACTTATCAACTCGATCATTTGCATTCTTCAGAATAAAGCATTTACAACCAAATACTTGAAAATAAGAAACAATTGGTTTCTTTCCTTTAAAAATTTCATAAGGAGTTTTCTCAAGAATTGACCTTAAGAATACTCTGTTAATAATATAGCAAGCAGTTGAAACAGCTTCAGCCAAAAATCTTGAAGAAATATTACTTTCAATTAAAAGAGTTCTTGCCATTTCTTGTAAAGATCTATTATTCCTTTCCACAACCCCATTCTGTTCTGGTGTGTATGGAGAGGAAAATTTGTGCTGAAAACCATATTCGTCACGGAATTTAGTAAAGTTTTGATTTTCAAACTCACCTCCATGGTCTGTACTGATGATTGAAATAGTGTGACCTTTCTCATTCTGCACATTCTTAGCAAACTTTGAAAAGTGAGAGAAAGTCTCAGACTTACTTGCAAGAAAGTAGACCCAAGGAAATCGTGAATAAATCATTCACTATTACTAGGCAGAACCTTTTTCCACCAATGCTTTGCGTTCTAGTAGGTCTAAATAGATCCATATGCAAAAGCTGCAGTACACGATTAGTGGAAACTTTACTTATTGATTTGTAAGAGTTTCTTACCTAGTATGCATGGTGTGCATAGATCAGACTTTAAGTAATTGAGAATTGGCAACCCTCGAACAAGTTTCTTGGAGGAGATCTTGGTGATCTGCTTCATATTGGTATGGCCAAGCTTTCTATGCCATAGATTAGCTTCATCTTATACTGATATTAAACAATGTGATCTTTCATGATTCACATCCAGAAGATAGATATTTTCATGTCTTCGTCCAGTAAAAGATTGAGTAAAGTCTTTACTAATTCCTGAGCACGTTCCTTCTTAGAAATTGATCTTGAATCCTGTATCACACAATTGGCTTATGCTAAGCAAGTTATAATTTAATCCTTCAACTAAGGAAACATTCTTGATTGACAGACTTCCAATCTTTACTGTTCCACGACCAATAATTTTTCCTTTGTTGTTACCACCAAAAGAAACTTTTCCTCCATCTATCTAGTCAAGTTTTATGAAGCAGCTTGAGTCTACTATCATATATCTTGAGCAGCCACTGTCTAGATACCATTTAATTTCCTTTTGATAGTGATATGCAATTAAAAGAATTCAAGCTTTCTTTGGTACCCACATCATTTTGGGTCCAGAAGAGTTAGAGCAACAAACAGTCTTTGCCCAATTCCTTTTAATAGGTCTCCAAACCAAAGGACATTCTTTTTCAAAATGTTCTGAGCTTTGACACTTAGAACATTTCAAAGCATTTCTGCCAATAGGTTTTACAAAGACTTTCTGGAAATTATTTTTATAAACAATCCTACTTGGTCTTTGTTTGATTCTTTCCTTTACCTTTGGGAAATCAATTAGTGGAATTGTTTCAGAAGTCATACCAAGACCTAACTTATCAAAGTAGGGTCTTTGTATCGAAAGAATCTTATCCAATTTTTCAGAACTATTTGAAAATCTTTTTGATATATTAGAAATATCATTCTTCAAAAGATTATTTTATTTGGAAATAGAGTCTGAGTTTTCTTTCAAGATAGTAAAGTTCTTTTCCAACTTTTCAAACTTTTCTTTCCAAAGTTTTTCCTGTTGCTTCAATGTAGAATTTTCCTTTTTTAATTCGGAGATCCTCCTAAGAGAGGTTTTTAGACTAAGACAAAGTTCATCAATATATTTGGAAACTTTGACAGGAATTTTTAGATTACTAACCTCAAGCTCACTGTCTAAGTCTGTGTCTATATCAAGGTCTGAGTCTAAATTAGATTTTGCCATCAAACAGATATTGACATAATCATCATCACTTTCTTCACATTCGGTATCACTCCAAGTCTCTACTTTGAGTGCCTTCCTGTATTTCTCAGTCTTTCCTTTTCTTTTCTTTAACAGAGGACAATTGAGTCTGATGTGTCCATTTTTCTTGCATTCAAAACAGGTCACTTCTTTGTTAGAATCATCTTCCTCTGTTGATTTGTTCTGAAACCTTTGTGAGCTTTGTTTCTTCCAATTGAATTTTCTTCCCTTTCTGTTCAGCTTTCTGAATCTCTTTATCATGAGTGCCAGTTCTTCGTCATCTAGATCTTCTTCAGAGTCTGTAACATCAGAATAATCATTAGACTTTAAGGTAATAGATTTCTTACCTTTTGAATTTTCTTCTTCGTTGGTGTTCTCTACTTCATAAAACTGAAGAGTCACAACCAGTTCATCTACAGAGAGTGGAGCAATCCTCTGTATCTCTCTTATTGAGGTTTTTATGTAATTCCAGTCTTTAGAGAGTCCACGTAGAAGTTTGTTGACCTTCATATGTCCTGAGATTGGATGTCCCTGATATTCAAGATCATTCACAATTTCAGGAAAGCAACTAAACATGTCAGTTATTGATTCTCCTAATCTCATCTTAAAGACTTCATATTGTCCCAAAAGAATATTGATCCTTGTTTCTTTCACTCGATCAGTCCCTTCATAGGTAATGTGAAGCCTATCCCAGACTTCTTTCGCTGTATCACAAGAAGATATTCTGTTATACTCAGTAGGGGATAAAGCACAATATAAGGAATAAATGGCTTTAGTGTCAAGAGTCCGTCTCTTGGTTATTTCTTTTTAAGTCATCTTGATAGGACCAACAACTTCTTTTCCTCTCTCTGATTCTGATGCAGCAGTAGGAATGATTCATTTATCTACCACTTCCCACTCCAAAGGATCTTTTGATCTTAGGAATGCTTTCATCTTGTTTTTCCATATGCTGTAGTCTTTTCCATCAAAGTATGGAGATTTGGTATTGCTTTGACCTTCAACCAACCCTATAGGCAACATACTAGCCATAGATCTTTATTCAGAAGTAAAGACACTTCTTATAAACGAGTACACATGCTCTGATACCAATTGTTAGGACTAGAATTAGCACCTAGAGGGGGGTGAATAGGTGACTAAAGCAATTTTAACAATTTTAACCCGAATGAGAGATTAAGGAATTAAAAACAACAATCGTTGCAAATGAAAGTAATGAAAAGTAAAAATATTAGGGATAGAGAATCAAGACTCCAGATTTATAGTGGTTCGGCTTAGATCAAGCCTACGTCTACTCTCCCGCACGGACAGCCCTTATGGCTGGATTTCACTAAGAATAAAAAAGAGTGTTTACAATCTCACGCCATTGATTTCACAGTGTAGAGACTCTACTATACTTCCTCAAGGTCTCACCACACTTCAGTCTCTCTTTTGATTACATGTAATGCTCGAAGAATAAGATCACAAACTAAGATGGAGATTCAGACTTTGGAATTCTTCTATCCGGCACCCTTCAACAACTTGAGCATCTCTCTTATATACTTCTTCATGCCTTCATTATCGTTGGCACCTTCCAAAGAAGTTCTTCCAATCAACCCGTTGGACATAATTAATTTAGAGAGATCTCGAGCTCTTTAAGGTAAGTGTAGATAGCTCATCAATCCTGCTCGCCCATACAATCAGGATCTTGGTTTCCATAAGTAGAACTTTCCAAATATAAGTTGCGAATCTTAGAGAATCTATATTTATTCGGATACGAATATAAGATCTTGTAGTGTTGATTCCAGTCGAAAAATATTCCTTAGCTGTTGGAGTCAAAACTATATTAGATAAAATCATAATAGAAGTTTTAACTTGTCGGTCTAGAAATTGTCTATGAGAGTAGACTTTGAAACTTAAGTCTTGTTATCATCAGACTTTGATATTCATACTTTGCCAGTAGAGTCTGCAAGTTTTCAAACTAGACTGATGGAAATGTTTTGTCGACTTCAAAATATCTGAAGAGAATTTATCCAACACCGTGGTCCTGCATATATACAATAGCTAGGTAAGACCTAGATACTGGTTCAAGATGGACTGTGCACCCTAATCCTGGATAGAAGTTTAGCCTTCCAACTTGCATCTCCTTGCTTTTGGGAGTGGCAATCCCAAATATATCCCAAGTCCTGGAGTGCAAGATCCACATTTGTTGAGAATATAATGTTAAATTTGGAAGAACTAATGGACTGGTGACCAGAACAATCAAAAGAATGGGACAACACTCGTGCCATTGGCTCTGCCATTTTCCAAATAAGCCCGAACACAGGGAATGAGGTCATCCATGAATAAGAGATGCGAGAAGGCGACACGTCCTCGGCCAATTAAAATTCCACTTTCAGTCTCTGTATTCATCTTCGATTATGAAACAAAGGTACTCGTGACAGAGAATACATTTGTCCAATGAAAGCGGGTCGCATTGACGGATGCCATGCGAAGGGCGGAACTCAACGAGTTTCCCACCATTGACCAAAACAGACGGGCGACTCCGAGAATGGACGCGGCGGGTGTGTTGCTATAGCTTGGACGAAACAGGGGAAGAAGGAGGGTCCTGAACTCTTCTCCAGTGGCGAGATCCTCTGTTTATGCAAGGACGACGGGCTGTCTTGGATTCTTTACGTGGAAGTTTGCAAGCTTTGAAGACATGTTGGATCAGATTCTGATTCTCTGAAACCGTGAACTTATACATCGAGACATTTTATTCGTGAATTATGAACATAAACATTTTTTATAATTGTCGTCAATTAAATGTAAATATAATTATCGTTCAACTTTTGACTAAGAGACCATAAGACACTTGTTACGTGGAAGTTGAATTAGTAATAGGCACAATATGTCTTGGGTGTCTCTGTTTGAACTTAAACTATTTCAAAAACTTTATTTTTTTTGTTACCTCGTCAAAATGTAAAATTTTATATAAGATATACGTGAACTTTATGTGTCCAAATTTGTGGTTGTGAAAATTTCAAGAAAGTCGAATTTGAAAAAAAGAAGTCAAAATGTATGAATAGCGAGGTTTAAAAGCAATGCATTTAAGTAAAAACTTAATCCAGATAGGCCCAATATCAAATAATGCTTCGGACATAAATTGCATTAGGGAGATGAATTAGGACAGCTTGATTTTATATAGTGTAAATAGTACACTTCGACCTTGTATTAATGATAGATTTTGGCAATTCATTTTTTTGACTTGAGCAGAAATTCAAGAAAGGAAATAGGTATTGATGATTCCAAGACACGATGCCCTTTTCATGATCTAACCCACAGGGATTTAAACCTGGTGTTTATTGAGGAAATTAGAGAACTGATCGGGATTTACACGCGAGCAACAACACAATAGCTCTCCAACGCCTTTCTGGCTACATAGTAGATGTTTGAAATCGACCCGACGACAAGAAAACAAACACAAACCAAACACGACAATCCGAAGAAAACCAAACCACAAACGGCCGAACAGAGCCAAAGCCGCCTACTACGCCGTAGCGAATGTTAGGCAGGTGCGTATTTGGCCCCGATCTCCAGCAGACAATCGCAAAGCTCCTGCGGCTTCGAGAGCATGGCCATGTGATCGGCGCCGTCCAACTCCAGGACGTGGTGGGCCCCGCCGTTCGCGATCATCCACCGTTGGAACTCCAGTGGTATCCCCAGGTCTTGTCTGCACACGACGTAGACCCGCATCGTCGACCCGTAGCCTTCTCGGGTGAAGTTGCTTGCCGTGCTCAGGTCTTCTACGAACAAAGACCCCGGCCGCGTCAAGATCTTGCCGAGCTCCAGATCCTTCAGGGGTTGGCATTTCCATGAAACGTCATGGGTTAATGGACTTTTGAACCGACATGATGTCGCTTTGGAATTCACGAGTGCTAAACATGTGCTAGAATTGACCATAGGCGTGATGGTCTGTTTGGGCTTCCTCGAGCTAACAAGATCCAAATCACAAACTAAACCTGATCAAGCAATTTCATTTTCTAAGCTCCGGCCCAACCACATAGGCCTAATCGGGCTGAACATTGCCCATTTAGGGTCTACCCACATCCTAATGACTATATTTTTAGGTTACGTTTGTCATAATCATGACATGTCTGGGACTGTTAACATTGTCCCAAACCCTGTCTCATTAACTATATGTTATTTCCCAAACTTGTCCTGAACTTATTACCAGTTCTGACATAATATATAAGCCCACCCCACAAAAGTAGCCACGTTCCCCTAAGGTACTGGCAACCGTCATAGTATTTTGTATTAAACAAAAGTATCATGTTATTTATAATAAAGAACCTATTATATGCAAACACAATTGTACATTTGAAACTTATGCATTGTAAATCTACTATTCAATTTAGGGAGTGCAAGTAAAGATTGAAAGAATGTAAAATTGACAATCTTAAAAATCGAAGGTCTAATAATAATTAGACACGTGAAATGCTGTTGTCATTGAAAATCTTATATTATACTCAATTCAAATTTTAGTATTCACAAATTTTTATAATTAAGTACCATCGAGAGTTTTAAGAAAGTTAGAGCAATTTAAAAAATCCAAGAAAACTGTTACATTTCTTAGAGTCAGTACTTATGTATATTTATTTAATCACTTAAGAAATATAAAGGAAAGAAATGGCGTTTTAATAGTCATATACGTGGAGTTCAGGTTTGTATTTCCCAATTATACAATACCAAACCCATCACAGGCCCTATGGGATTTTTTAGCAATCAACTTATAAATCCGTCCAGCTTCACCAAATCTGGCATCCTCTTACTTCTCATTACGGTGGGAGGAGAGGGCGAGTACCCTATACGCACATCCGGCTTTCTAGTTTGCAATCTCAAATGGATAAAAAGCCACAAAACAGTGACGTCAAACCAAATTAATTCTAAACCACGACGATGTATGATATGCCGGTTAATGTAATACTAGGGTCATCGCTTGATTTACCTTAGAAAAAAGGACATGGAAAAGCGGACTTTGCAATAGAACCGTATGCTTTTCAATGTAATATAACGACGTGCTTTTAGTGTAAATTGAGTTGACTCGTATCATATAAAGTCAAATGAGATTCGTTTCATTGTTACACCAATGGACGGAAGTGAATACGTACCTCGACAGGGGACAACTGGTAGAGCTTGGATGACAAGAAGTCGGGGCCGAAGAACATGGATGTTAAGGGTTTGTCACGCTGTCCGATGGGCGCGAATTGGGTGTCTAGCCATGCTCCCTCCGGAGCCCTTGCACAATACTGGCATTACAAACAAGGACGAAGGCATTAAAAATGAGCTCGTGCATGTAGGGTCTGTCCATGATCCACCATTGTATCTTACGACAAGTAAGTTCCAAATCTAGATTATGCAAGGAGAATCTTAGTCATCGAAGATATAGAAAGTCAGGGGAAAAAAAAACATTTCAATAGGTTACAGTAAATCAGGATTTTTTTAGTATGACAGTAAGAAGGATAGTTGCACTATAAATCAAAATCCTCATACTATTTGTAAAGGGGTATGAACTTATATCGTACCCTTTTATGTGAAACTTTCGTTGATACTGTACAATTTTCTCTTATATTGTATGTCAAAATTTTCCTTTGTCTTTTTTTAATATCATTTGACATCTTACCAAAACGTACAATGTTTTCTTTCATTTAAGGCTAAATGTCGTTGGTCTTTCTTAATATTACTAGATCTTTGACCAAATCATTGGATGTGTAAAAGTACTTCAGACTAAAACCATGATACATTAAGGTTTTGTTTGTTTTGTGCAAAATGTGATATTTTTAGAAAATGTTTTCCAAGAAGTAATTTTCTAGGATAATGACAATATTTTTTGGTGTTTAGCTGAAATTTGAAAATGGACTAGATATTTTTTGCCATTAAATATTTAAAATTTGGTTCGATTTTCTCTCGTGCGCTCCCTTTAATAATTAATTTTATTTTCCTCATTCTTCTTCTTTTGTTGGTTGTTGCGGCCGACAATAGCTAGCAATCGACCAAAGGCAATCTCGAGCTCACTAGCCTCAACAAGGCTTACTGATCTAGTGAGGCCCAAGGCTGGCGAGCATGAGCCTCCTTGAACCTCGTGAGATCAACAAGCCAGAGGCTCGTGCTCGCCGATATGGCAAGTGGCCAACTCAAGCTCGCTTGACAGCGAGTGGGCCATTGGCCAAGAAAAAAAAAAAGAAAAAAAAAAAGAAAAAAAAAGGAAAAAAGAGAAAGAAAAAAGGAAAATAATTCAAACTTCAAAATTTTTTAAAAAAGAAAGAAGTTGGGGCTAGTGGGAGAGTGAGATAATTGAATGAGAAAAATGTTTCCCTTAAAAAGTGAAATGTATTTTTATTTATTTTAGAAGATTTTTTTTCCATTGATTGAAAATCTTTTCCACGATCGATTTATTTTTTTTTTTTGTGAAATGATCGTCAAAAAATTCGAAAAATATTTTTCTAAACATTATTCTTCACAAAACAAATAGAATATAATATTTTAAAACTAACAGTGTCTTGCCAAAATATATATATAATAACATTCTATCATGCTTTAGGCCAACCATCCTATGCACTTTTTTTGCAATTATACAATTTTTTACCAGCGCATACACACTCAAAGGTACCTAAGGCCAAAATCTCGTGCATTATATTCTAGTATTACAGATTTATGTACCATATTTTATTATACCTAAAAGGCTAATGATTGTATCTGACGTTTTACCAAGGCATACGGCTTTTGATTGTACTCAGGGAATTTTCTTCGGTAAGACCATATGACATTTTGTCGTATTGCAAGCCAAAGTCATAATATGCCTTTCGTTTTTTAAACGAAGTTGTTAGGAAGATGAAGAACATTTTATTGTATAGCCAAAAATTGCAAATTTTTGCAATACTTGCAACACAATTTGTCATAGTCAAGTTTAAAAAATTATATATGAGCAATAAAAGCCATACAAAGTTTTGTGATACTTTGACTAAATGCAATTATTCTCATGCACAATTGTATGACAATATATAATATTTGAGGCAAAAGTTCATCATATGTCAATTTTGCTACTATATAATGGCAAAGTGCGTGGCCATACATAAGGGCAAATGTGTTGCACAAATGACTTTATTTGTCTAAACTAATATGAAAAATGCTGGACGAAAAAAGCACGGTGGAAGTCCTAAACTTTTTATTTATTTATTTATCAAAATTATCTCAAGTCCTAAACTTTCTGTACATCGCCAAACGATTTTCTCCACCAGCCCTCACATATTCCTCTCCCTTTGCCTCCTAAATAAACTACAGAAGGACGATGGTGCAAGTCAAATCAATAATGTGCAAGAGGGCCGAAGGCGACTGACCTCCCCCAAATCGGACAAAAGATATGTGGCTCGGTCAAGCGAATTGACAGATTTGGTGACATGTATGAGTGGATTAATGATTCCCAAAATTAATATTATAAAATCTCCAGAATAGACAAAAGAAAGGCCCCACTTCAACCAAAAGCAAGGTAGTCGACTTCGTTTTGAGGTTAACGTGCTCAACGGAGATTACCTCTTCCAACACGTACGACGGTCGATGCGCGGTGTCTGGCATGAAAGCCGCCAAGAATACAGTGACCGATATCTTCTTCGGGAACCTGTCGGCGGCGAGGGCCAAGTTCAAGCCGCCCAAGCTGTGGCCGACGAGGATTACCCTCTCTTGCGCCCCAAGCGAGGCCAGGAGCTCCAGCAGCGGCTCGGTGTACTCGTGGAACGTCTGGACGTCGTGTATGGACTTCGTGTTGGTGCCAGAGGCGGCAAGGTCTAGGGCTGTGACGTGGTGGCCGGCCGACTCAAGCCGGTGCTTGAGCTTGTACCAGCTCCACGCGCCATGGCAGGCGCCGTGCACGAGTATGAAGTGGTGGTGTTTCATGCTTTTTGGTTCCCTCTGGCTTTGTTACTAAGTCATGTAGATTGTACTTATAAGCACGCTTGGGTCAGATTTGGTCTGGCGATCATGTTTAGGAGAAGGAGGAATTGACATTGGGGCCCCCATAATGACTTTTTTATAGAAATTAAAGTAAATGCAGAATCTTCCCATGTGGATCATATGTTGGAAGATTTTTCCTAGCTGCCCTTTTGGTCGCTCTTGTAATATCTTATCTAGGCCCCGGTTGCAATCGAACCATGTTTACTATTCTAAGAAATATCTATATACGGGGTAAAAGTGTACAAGGTATCACCAAAAAGAGAGAGAGAGAGAAATAACAGCAACTTGAAAGATAATCCCTTAATGTTTACTTTGCAGCTGATAAATGCCGTGTTCGGACTATGGTGTTGGGCCATGCTCGCCATTTAGCTGGCACATGTGGATTAAGACATTCCAACTTTTCATTTGGGGACAAATATAGTAAAGGTGCCATAATTTTTATAAGACACTCATTTGAGTTCTATAATTTCTTTTTTTCACTTACTTAATACTACATTCAAGTAGAATTAATAATTTGAGTGTTATTTCCTGTGAATCATCTAAAATGGATTTTTTTAATTAATTTTCTATCATACGTGAATTTTTAAATATGTTTTCTAATTTTTTTTTGGAATTCTTTATCTTTTTTTTCCTTTTTTTTTTTTGTGCAATGCCAGGGAAGGTCATTGGGGAAAAGAAAAGTCAAAATAGATTGTAAATAATGAAAACATTAATAAAAAATTAAAAAATTATCTGTGTAAACACCTTGTGATCAGTGAAGCCACAAAGGATGATGGACGATCATTGTCGATGTTGGATAGAGGTAACTCGCTAATGACACTTTTACTGATCAATTTTTTAAATTTGTGATGCTTGAATAAGTGAAAAATAAGTTATATTAATTAAGTGAGTGTACTAAATATTATGACTAGTCCCTTTCCTTGGGAGCCGATAAGTTAGGTCTTTGGATGTCGAGGTGTGTTAAATAAAATAAAAAGAACCCAAGAAAAAACTCTTGAAAACAACAAACGTAAATGCTCGATTCGGCCAAGTGTATAGGCCTAATAGGCCTCTGCTTTATCCCTTTCCGCAAGCCTGACATGATGTCATCATCAGGACACGTAAAATGTGGTTTCATGTCATTGGTCAGTTCAGAGCTGGTGGACGAAACCATGGAAGGGACAATTGATCGAATGTTTCTATCGGGACGCATCGGTTGGCAAAGGCATCCTCCTTTGAGTTCAACCTCGGCCGAGGGGCACGTGGAAGTTGGCTGGTCCGCATCGCTCTTCCACAAGTTGACTAAGGAATATTCAATTGAGTCCGCTAGCCCGATGGCACCGTCATGCCCAGCTTGCTTCTGGGACCACAGATCTAATATTATGCCGGATTGACCCACTTGGCAAATTTGAATATAAATATCCCAAAATCAATTGCCACGAATGGCCCTAACCACAAAAGCTAAACCCACAAAAAGAATAAGGAATTTTTTTTTTTTGAAAATCTCCAAATATAATCACTATGACACCAAACTTTTTTGGAAACATCAAAAATCATAAACTAATATTTATGTGACATATTTATTTTTTACCAAAAATCTCAAATTACACCAACTATGACGCTAAAATTTTTCTGTAATATCAGAAATCTCATAGTTGTACTTATGTGACATTTTAATCCTCATTCACATGAAAGTTTCATCAATGAAAAATCGTTTATGGATGATAGAAGACAAACGGTTTTGATAAGGTATAATAAAATAAAAATAATATTATTTTGGCTAGAAAATCATCTAACAAAATTTTGATGAAGGATAAATATATCACACAAATATTATTTTGGAGTTTTTTATGTCATAGGAATAATTTCGAGATATATGTGTCCCAGTGGATATCATATGGGGTTTTTATATTACAAAAACAAATTATGATAAATACATCACAATAGATATAGTTTAGAGTTTTTTGTGACTTTTTCTAAATGATAATAAAAAGAGAACCTTATCATTTAGCACAACACTAAAAACTTAAAAGGGAATGAGAGTTAACAAAATTCCAAGTTAGGCTGTCTTCCTTGTGCTTCACATAAAACTATCTTCGCAATCTATCTTTAGCATGAAAATTCGAAATACAAGACAAATTTTTTATTTTTTTATTTTCCATCTTTTTTTTTTGGGCCTTACATAATTGGCCCAAATTGAAATAGAATCTTAAATTAATTTAAATATGCTAAGATGTGCTTACTGGATCGGTGAAATAACACGTTCTTCATACAATGTGCTTATTGGATTTCTTTTTGAGCGGGACTCTTTCCACCCATATTTTAATTAGGGTTGATATCACAAAAAACCTCAAACTAATATATTTGTGATAAATTTATTCAATACTATTTTTCATATATTTATCCCGAACTAATTCTTTAACCACTAAAAACCCTAAGCTAATACATTTTTGACAATTTTACTATCTGTTAGTTTTTTTTTTTTTTTTAAATTGGGTTAATATAATAAAAAGTCACAAACTGGTACACTTATCAATTGTCACGTGTCATCTAACTCAATAATATGACATTAAAATTTAACTAAAATCAATGGAGAGTAGATTTGCCATAGTTGTACTAGTTTGAGATTTTTGGTGATAAAAAAATTAATTTTAGATAAATTTGTCATATATGTTTCAATTTTTGATTTTTTGTGGTATTGATCCTTTTAATTAAGAAACTTTTGTTTTTCAATTGATTGATTGAAATACCCTTCTCTCTTTCTTCAATTTTTTTTTTTATCAAGCGACTAGCAAAACTGATAATGTTTTTATCATCTCTCTCAACGGTTTCAAAACGTAAATGACCCATTACACCAAACAAAATATTATCTTACCCTGCATCATGTTATTACTTTGTTTAGAGAAGGTTGTTAATTTTAATTTATGATATCATATTCTTAACCACAAAAGTTAAACGGAAGACTAGAAATTTATATTCATGATAACTTATAACACAATTAATTGCCTTTTTTTTTTTATCAAATAGTTTGAGTGAAAGTTTATTTCAAAGTTGAGAATTAAATTTCTTTCTAATTATATAGTCAATCTTGATAAAAAAAATGGAAAAGAAACATTGATCAAAATATGGAAAAGGTTAATTTTTTTGGAGGCATGATCAAAACATTGTTTACATTTAGATCATGTCTAAACAAAAAATAAGCGCAAAAAGGTGAAAAAGGGGGAACTTATTGTTAGGGAAATCCCTTATGATGTTTTGAAGATGACAAAATAAATCAAAGGCTACTAACATGTTTAATGGTTAAGTAATAGACCATGCCGATGATTGAACATGTAAAGGATATCGTCAAAACCTGGAGACGGCCAGAAAACTGAACGGAACACATGTCCAAAGTATATTCTGAAGATTTCCAGATTTCTGTCAAAGTCTGAAGACTGCTAGACTTTAGTGTCAAAGTCTGTTCTACATCGAAGACGGACTCTATCTTTGAAGCCGAACCAGGAAGAGACTCTATGCTGAAACAGAACATACCGACGTGTTCGGACCTTAAAGCTAAATGCTTCGGACCCGGATTGCAAAGTCTATCGCAGTCGAGACTCAGATTGTAAAGTCTATTGCTCTCGAGACTTTACATCCGGACTCAACGAACGTAACTCAAGCCCAAAGATATAACGGCTAGTGATCTGGTTTGGATTCCACATCAAGATTGATTTGATTGACTCAATCTAATTGATTGACAATTGGATCTTGAAGACAAGAACTTTCTATACGAAGAAGCTTTACTTATGGAAACCAAGATTTCGTTTGTATGGGCGATCGGAATCAATTTGGGATTCTATCTTTGTCACTCAACGGCTACCAAATCTTCTTGATACAGAGCTGTCCAATGGGTATATTGGAAGACGATCCTCGGGATACTGTCCAACGGTTAGTTTTGGAAGTGGAGGAGTATTTAAGGAGATGAAGGACCGATGAGCAAGTAAGAGAGACGGAGCGTAGAATTTATAATTCCAAAGTCTGAGCGATCTTCTATCATACACTTGTCTCTCGTGAGCTTAAACGTTTGTGATCTTGAGAGAAATACCAAAAGAGTGACTTAGTGAGATAGTGTGATCTACTACTAAGTGTTTGCACTCAAAGTTGTAATCTCTTATTGATTGCATAGTGGAATCCAGCCAAGAAGGCTGTTAGCGTGGGAGAGTGGACGTAGGCTTGGATTAAGCCGAACCACTATAAACATTGTGTTCTTATTCTCTTCTCTAAACTCTTTATTGTGTTAAAGTCTGATCTCGCTCAAAGTCTGCTGTTCTTCTTGGACTTTGCTCACAACTTATTTTATTCCGCATATATTTGCCAAGGTTTTATTTAAACACCTATTCACCTCCCTCTAGGTGTTCGTACTAGCCCTCTCAATTGGTATCAGAGCCAAGTGCTCGGTTTATAAAAGTGTTTTACTTTTGAGCTAAAGATCTTTTATGGCCAAGTATCTTGGCACCAGGACTTATGGAGGGACAAAGCAACACAAGACCACCGTATTTTGATGGAAAGGAATACAACGTGTGGAAGAGAAGAAGGAGAGTTTGGTAAGGAAGGTATATTTTTTTTCAATTTGGTTTGGATACAAAATTTAAAAATTCTGATTATACTTATATTCTCTTTGTGCTTTAATTGATTCAGATTTTATAAAGATCATATCCTATGATTTGTTTTATTGAAGAAAAAATCATGTGATTTATTTTTGTGATTCGTGCGTTGAGATTTGTTTTAATACATGTGATCATTTTTGCTTAAGAGACAAATGAATTTATTTGGTTTGATTTTATACTCTCAGATTTTATCATATTTTGCCAAATAAAAATCTGTTTTACGTAATATTAAATTATTACGCAAGATTTTCCTAGATATTCAAGAATTTTATTCTCTCTGATTTTATCGTGCTATGACCAAGTGAGAATTTCTTTTTAAGATATTATTGAGATGTTCTTTCCTTAAATAATATGTTATGATGAGTTTGGAAAGAATATTTGATTATGGAGGTTTTATATTTTGCTCTAACGGAATGGAAGGATCCAAACCGATGGATACCAAAAAGGAAATGAGTTGATTGCAGGAAATTCTATAAGGGAAGAACGATCGTGAATCTACGCAGATTGTGGTACAATCTGAAAAATTATCTCTTACAAAGATTGGTAATGTTTTTTTTTCAATGGTATATTGCAAATATATACCTTGGGTAAGAGAAATTTTTTTCCTGCCTTGGAAATCTCTACATACATTTATCATGATTTTATATGATTGCCTATGAATTATATATTGCAAATATCTCTTGTCATAAACATAAGGCATTGCATTTTTACTTGATTTGGCACGTGATAGAAATATCTACTTTCTTTTTGTGAAATGCATTTATAATATATTTTTGAGATTTATGCTTAAGAAAATCCATTTGATCTCGAAATATATTATTGCATATTCATGGATATACTTGCTATATTCTTAGAAGATATCTTATATCTAGCAAGTTTTGATCCGCAAATCGGAGGAAGGTATTACATGATATTTTTGCAAGGATTGTTATCCATTATACAAGATTTTGCAGGTGGCAATAGAATCTTCCATATGGAATTTGGAAAGCTTGATCAGAAAATCATGAAGATTCTATACTATCTTTTGGAGGCTAAAAAATTCCTTCCTTGTGCAAAGATTTTGCAAATTGTTAAGGAAATCCCTAATGTGTCATATGAGAGCTTATTTGTGCAAAAAGTTTGTTAAAGTTTATGCAGGTTGAATTCGAGAAGAGCTTGATTGAAGAAAATAAATTTTTGGCTCGAATTTCAAAATGCAAGTGATCGTTGCAAATGTTGTTGCTACAAAGAGAATAATGGAAAAATATTATATTCAACGTGCACAAGCAACAATTGTTTCTATTCGCAAATATTGTTATGATGACAGGGGGAGAAAGCGAATCCAAAAGAAAAAGGAAAGAATCGTGATCATCTCAAAAAAGGCAACAAATTGAGGGGGAGCTTTGATCAATTATGGAAAAATCTTTTGAATTGATCGTGATCTTGTTTATTATGGAATATCGGAAAAGGTAAATGTGTTGGAACTTACCAAGTTCTACAAAATCCGGTTAATGCATTTTTTTTACCTTTTGTCATAACAAATCTTTTATTGGTATTATCTTTTATTATGACAAAAAGGATAAGTGAATTTTATAATGCATCCGTGATTTTTATTTGCCGATATATATGATCGAAGTGAGCTATATTGCATATTTTTAATATTCGATTTCTAAAAGCTGATTTTTGGAAATCATTTGCTATCGTTTTATATTCTCTACGTGATACTTTTTCAATTGATATCGCTTTTGATTATGACAAAAGGGGAGAGAATATGAATATGCATATGTGTTGATTGTTTGATTTTATTGCATAATATTGAGCTGCGATTATTTTTCTATATATTGTTATGCTCAATCTATTTGTTATATTTTGATATCCTTTGATTTAAATTAATATCTTTAAAAGTATGTTTACAAATCTGCATATTCAGAGATTGTTTTGTCATCATCAAAAAGGGGGAGATTGTTAGGAAATCCCTTATGATGTTTTGAAGATGACAAAATAAATCAAAGGCTACTAACATGTTTAATGGTTAAGTAATAGACCATGCCGATGATTGAACATGTAAAGGATATCGTCAAAACCTGGAGACGGCCAGAAAACTGAACGGAACACATGTCCAAAGTATATTCTGAAGATTTCAGATTTCTGTCAAAGTCTGAAGACTCTCGCTAGACTTTAGTGTCAAAGTCTCTGTTCTACATCGGAAGACAGACTCTATCTTGAAGGCGAAGCCGAACTCGAAGACGGACTCTATCTTTGAAGCGAGAACATAACAGAGCGTGTTCGAGACCTTAAAGCTAAATCATTTCGGACCCGTTGCAAAGTCTATCGCAGTCGGACTCGGATTGTAAAGTCTATTGCTCTCGGACTTTACATCCGGACTCAACGAACGTAACTCAAGCCCAAAGATATAACGGCTAGTGATCTGGTTTGGATTCCACATCAAGATTGATTTGATTGACTCAATCTAATTGATTGACAATTGGATCTTGAAGACAAGAACTTTCTATACGAAGAAGCTTTACTTATGGAAACCAAGATTTCGTTTGTATGGGCGATCGGAATCAATTTGGGATTCTATCTTTGTCACTCAACGGCTACCAAATCTTCTTGATACGAGCTGTCCAATGGGTATATTGGAAGACGATCCTCGGGATACTGTCCAACGGTTAGTTTTGGAAGTGGAGGAGTATTTAAGGAGATGAAGGACCGATGAGCAAGTAAGAGAGACGGAGCGTAGAATTTATAATTCCAAAGTCTGAGCGATCTTCTATCATACACTTGTCTCTCGTGAGCTTAAACGTTTGTGATCTTGAGAGAAATACCAAAAGAGTGACTTAGTGAGATAGTGTGATCTACTACTAAGTGTTTGCACTCAAAGTTGTAATCTCTTATTGATTGCATAGTGGAATCCAGCCAAGAAGGCTGTTAGCGTGGGAGAGTGGACGTAGGCTTGGATTAAGCCGAACCACTATAAACATTGTGTTCTTATTCTCTTCTCTAAACTCTTTATTGTGTTAAAGTCTGATCTCGCTCAAAGTCTGCTGTTCTTCAGACTTTGCTCACAACTTATTTTATTCCGCATATATTTGCCAAGGTTTTATTTAAACACCTATTCACCCCCCTCTAGGTGTTCGTACTAGCCCTCTCACTTATTACTATACTACTTCTATCATGAAGAAAGTAATCAATATCATTAATAGATCCAATCTTATAGCAACGGCATCAAAATTTTAGAATATACTTAAACCTTTTCTATGAAATATTTTAATGTGAGTCAGAAAGTGAAGAAGGTTCAACTAGATTGAAAAGGGAGAAACATTTCATTGAAGAGAGGGATATTTTGGTCAATTAATTAATAGAAGGGAGTGTCTTAACCAAAATGAGGGTGTAAATAACGTAACTCTTCTTGTTTATGATAAGTAGAGGCATGGGGCCTAGCACAAGCACCCTATGGTAATATTCTATTTGAGTGGTAAATATCATCCATTATTGGAGAACATTTCTGTGGAATTTTAATGATTTCAAACCTATCCTAGGTATAATATCTACTATGATAAGTGTAGGCTTTCATGGTGAAATTTATAAGACTATGACAATTACCACGATAGCTAAAGAGCTCAACGAAGACTAGTTAAAATAATGTAGATATCAACAAGAAGTGAACACATTAGACATGACAAGATGCTCATGAGAACTTGGAAGGACCATGGTAGATCTTTCATCAACATAGAGTCTTTGAGAGTTTATGTGCTCAAAAGTATCATTGGAAGTAGAGTCACAAGTCCTATGGTTTAACCATGGACAACACCAACTCACGGATGATAACGAGCATGTGTTACTATTAAGAAATAATGAACATTGAATTGTGTTGATATTGAGTCACTGGAGATGCTGATTGATGTGTTCATCTGAAGTTGACTATTAGAGACAAAAATTATAGTTGGCAGTAGTAAAGTCCATAGCAAGATATCCGAAAACTATCAAAGAACAATTGACAGCTTTTTGTTCAAGCAATCAAAGTGACTAGTGATGTGACTCTCTCAATAGTCTCCATTTTAGGAAACCATGTTGATGACCGAGGAAAAATATTGTATGGGCGATCCTATCCTCAAACAAGAGCTTTGAACTACTTGTAACCGTTACTGTATCCCAAGACTTTCTCCAATGGGAAAATTGAAGATGTCTGTATAAAAAAGGATCAACGAAACTTAAGTATTAGGCCGAACAGAGAAAGTTGATATTGTTTGTTGTTATTCTTTGCAAATCAAATTGTGGTACGTCCATATGAAATTTCCAGTATAGTGTCCTTGTTGCTTTGTAATCTAGATAAGATAAAGTGTACAAGAGGAATAACAGTATTTGAAACTTGATAATAAGTCTATTGATTAATAGGGTCTGTATTTATAGATTGTAACTTATCTTGGCAATTACTAGTGGATTTCAAATTGCACTGAGGTTGTTAGGTTGGCGAATGGATTTAGGCTTGGGGATAAAACAAAATTACTATAATCTGTCGTGTGCTATCTTTGGATAGCTCCAAGCGCACCTGATATTATTTGCTTTTATTAATTTTCAAGTTTTGTTTGCTAATTTTTGCAAGAGTTTTTCCAGTTTAGAAAAAAAAAAAAAACCTATTCATTCGGGTTGAGCAACGGTGTAGTTCCAACCCCAGAACATGACCAAACTAGCTAGTTTTGGGTGGTTCTCAGTTACCAAAATTTGGAACTGGCGATAATCAAACTGGTTTTTGATTCTAAGTGCAGAACCAAACTACATTGACCATGCCGATATGTTTGTTTTGATAATCGTTTTTTCTTCTAAAGAATAAAGAGCAAAGGAATCTCCTTCTCTCAATTTCTTCTCTCAGCTTAGTTCACGCTCCCTCACTGTCAATTTTTCATTTTTCTCTTTGCACACTTTCGTCATTATTTGGATCTAGAACCGACAAGACCGATTTGAAGCTCATTTCTAAAACCAACGGGGCTCGTGATCACTTCATAACTCCAGTCTACAACTAATGGGAATGAAGGAGCTGCTTTGAAGCTCATAGAACTGGACCTGTGGTTGGCAGCCTCTTCGAAGCTTAGATTTAGAACTGACGATGCCTGAGGGACCAGTATTTCCTCTGCAAAGCTTTTAGGGATGAAATCGAGACCTTAAATCACCAGGTTTCGGTCTCAACGCCCTCCAAATGGTCAAGCATGTTGGGCAGATCATTTGGGATGCACTTTGCCACGGGGAGCTAAGTTTCGAGTTGGCTGAGTCGAGATTTGTCTTGAATCTATGCTGTGGTCTTCTTCGACGAGCCCCTCGATGGTAAGCACTTATCCATTTTTCTTCGTAGCACTGTGTAATCTTGAGTTTTGGGAAATTGAGCTTCTTAGTTTTGTTTTAGCTGCAATTGACGTATTGTGGAAGCTGTTCCAATGCCTGAAATGCTTCGCAAGGCTAGCTTCTACTGCCTCCCACCCTTCGCCCTTCTCAGGCCAACTATATAGCCTGGATCTTGGGTGGACCTAGGAATCAGTGATCTAGCACTGAAATTATTTGGTCTGATTCCTGGTTCCAAACTTTTGAAATTGCAAAATCACTAGATCGGTTCCCAATTCTAAACTGGGAGCTGGACACTCAAGAATTGATCATCATTAACATTTTACCCCCTCTAAATTGTATTGTTAGTCTCAATATCCATTAGAATGCAAAGTTTCGAAGGTAAAAAGCAAAGTAATCGCAAGCTGAACAAAAGAAGAATTAAAACTCATTAGAATCCTTTAAAGTTACGACGGATAAAGTGGGTCCCAACTTTGTTCAAACTCGATTGGGAGAGGAAAATAATTATTAAAATCATGTTGATATGTAATCGGTTGTTATTCGTTTATGGTTACTTTCTTTTTCTCTTTCTTCTTTTTGATCTTTGATTTTTTCTTTTTGGTACTAGTATGCGTTTCAGAGGTGATTCACTCCTGGGTGGCCTGGTTCCCGACCAGCGACTCTTGATTCCAAAATTTTGGAATTGGGAATCAAACTGAATGGTTCTGGAATCAAACTGGAATGGCTGATTCTAGTCTGTCTCCTAGTTCTCAACAGTTGCCCTAAGAGGGGTCATGCGTGGGAGGCAGTGAAAGCCAGCCATACAAAACATCTCAAACATTGGAACACCGTTGATGTTTCTCTCACATCAATTGCTAGATAAATCAAATTGAGATGATCAATTTCCCAATATGCAATATCACACAGTGTTGCGAAGAAAATGCACAAGTATTTACTATCGAAGGGCTCGTCCAAGAAGATTGTTGCAAAGGCTTGAGGGCTTGTCGAATAAGACCATAGCATGGGCTCTAAGATGAATCTTAACTCGGTCAACTTCGAATCTTTGCTCGTTGGAGACGAAGTGCATCCCAAACAACTTGCCCCAAACGACCTGCTCAACATGCTTGACAAGTTGGAGGGTGTCATAAACTGAGATACGGTGATTCAAGGTCTCGATTTTGTCATCAAAAGCTTCGAGGGGGAAATACTCATCCCTCAAGTGTTGTCAGTTCTAGATATGAGCTTCAAAGCGGCCCTGTCAGTCCCATCAATTGTAGACTTGAGTTTTCAAGCGGACCCAACCCAGTCAATTCTAGATCGGAGCTTCGAACCAGTCTAGTCGATTTGAGAACTGAATAATGAAAGAAGGGTGCAAAAAATTAAATTGAAAATATGGGAGTGATTGAGTCAGAATTGAGCTGGGACCATAAACTAAGAGAGAGAGACTCTTTTACTTTTTATTCTTCAAGATGGAAAGGATTATAAAAAAACATATAGGCCCGCTCCAGACGGTTTAGTTCTACACCTGGAACTGGGCTGATTTTCATGGGAACTACCTAGAATTGATTGATTTAGTCTGATTCCTTAATTAGCATTGAACCGTTGATCGTCCCATTGCGTTTCATATAATATCATAGGCAAACAGTCCCCACTCTCCTTTACAATCGGAAAAACAAGTTTTTTTTAAAAATTTTTTTTTTTATGAATAATTAAATAGTTAAAATATGTTTGCCACTTTTTTGAGCTTAATGGGGCTGTCCTTTTCTCATTTCCCTATTCTTTTTTTCTTGTCAAGGGACAGAAGCTGAAATATAATTAAACTAATAGACTATTCGCATGTGAACCTTTTATCAATTCAATGACAAGACCTTTTCTTTTTCTCATTTCTTAATCTTAAAAAAATGCGATGCCGAATAATAAGATGCTTGTTGAATGCTTGTGTATTCTGATTTGGTCCACTCGACAGTCTTTTTCAGTGACCTTGCTACTTTCTAAATTAAATACGGACCATGACATCTGTTTGGGAAGTAGATAAGACTCATATGTCACCCACCATTTTCAATGATTTAGATTCAATTTTGAATACATATATTAAATTATTTAGCCATTTCTCATGATGGTGGGGATATGGACATCAACAATTTGGAAATTAAAAGTCAGACAATCTCTCTGCCTATTGCACCTTGGTCGCAATGAACTCGTAGACAGAGACCGCACCTTGGTTCCTAAGTGGTTCCGCCTTAAGTGATTCTGTTGGAGGATATGCTTGTCCGATTGATACCTTGAATCATTCTGGGATTGTAATTGATTACTGTATCAATTTCGGATTAGATTTTATACTTTAGGTATATTCTTTCCTTTCATTATTCATCTTATGTATTATATATTGGTTACTGTACGTTGAGATTGTCATAAATGCAATACACAAAATACAATCTTCTCCCACATTCTTTTTCTCCATTTTTGTCATGATATCAAAGCTTCCTTTTCCTGGTAAAGCTTCCACACTTTCTTGGTTGCCTTTCGATTTTCTTTTGCTTCCTCATTGTTGCTAAAAAGACTAAATTGCAAAACAATGAGAAAAGAACTTCAGTGTAAGAATCAATATTTGAATATTATCCAACCCTCAAATTTTATTAATACCTTTTACCTTCATCTCTTACCGATACCATTACGAAAGATCATTCATCTGCCTCTGAGAAAAGAACTCCAGAGGAGTCGTCTCTACGAAGAACTTCACCAGAGTAAAACCGGCCTACTAGAGACGTCGTGAATCAGAAGCAAATTGTCCAAACCTAGCTGATCCAATGGATTCCTTTTTAGGCCTTGCTGAATCAGGGATAGCCCATCATGGGCTAGCCCACTTTAAGCAAACCCAATCCAAGCCAATTTGTCTAATGGCTACTTGTCTAGGTACCATTTGGTCCATTAACTTTTGGGCCGACCCAAAATTTTCCATGGTCATATAATCAAATCCACAAAGAGCAGATCTAGCCTAATGGTGGCCCACCAGTCGGAATCGGGGCAAATCAATCCATTAGGCCAGAAGGAGTCCATGCTGGTCAAACATTCAAACCGAGTTAGAGGGGGAATTCCTACTCGATTCCCCAACCCAGCATTTTCAATCCTAGCTGCTAATGGCCGTTTGAAACCCGGCAACCCTCTTCACACTTCTAGCGTTGATGGGCCTGAGCTTCGGCTTATCACCACCAACTCACCAGCTTGAAAAATTACTAGACATGGTCACAAGAATTTCGATGGGCCCTCGTCATGTAGGACAAGGATGGATCCCTCGACGAAACTGTCCCTGTTGCAATCAACGAACACTTAGCTTGACTCTGGAAAAAAAGTAACCAGCTAGTCTGAATCTAAATAGAGGAACTATATAGCCCAAGATGTGGCGGCTAGACTACCTCTGATGGAAGACTCGAGGTTATGTGGGAAAACATAAAAAAGATGTGGAAAACTGGATCGGGAAAAGCTATTTTCCATCACCTAGGCGATATCTGAATTAAAGCAAGGAAACATCCCATCATGACATGCTTCAACAAACTTTCAGCGGTCTGGAATGAATTGGAAGCCGCTGAAGAAAAGCTCGAGGGACCGGACTCAACATTATAGTAGTATAAGGTGATTATAGAGGGAAAATGTCACCTGCTTCCTCCTTATTTTGAATGACACTTACCTCACCTTTCAATCTTAGGTGCTGGCCATGGATTCGGTGCCCTCGCTTGGCTGGATCTACTAGCTAGCTGTGTAGGAAGAGAACCAACATCGAAATACATCAAGGCAGGGGAGAGTATTTTACTTGCGGCTCAGACCAACCCACAATAAAGGGCTTCGGCAAACAGGGCACAAAACGAAGGAAAGAGGCGAATTACCCTAAGGCAAACGAAAGAAGAAGGAAGAAACTTTAAGAACCCTGGGATTGATAGCCTAGATTTGGCGCTGTGATCGGACGGTCCGTGTCTATCTTTTTCAACTGGTGGATCAAATAGTCACCATGAGGTCACATTAGCCCCAATCTTTAAGTCTTCGAATGGGCTGAATTCGCCAGCTCATATAGAAAATGGTGGCCCAAGTTCTAAAGGAAAGGGTAAATTATTTTGTGATTATTGCAAGAGTCCATATCATATTGTTGACACATGTTAGAAGTTGCAAGGGATGCCCGATGATAAAGATAAAAAAGGAAAGGAATCTGCAGTTGCTTATCAAGTCATTGACCAATGTGCTAATAAAATTCATCAGCCAATTACTCATGACCAATACCAACAACTCATGAAGGCCTTGAAGAAATTGGAATTTTTTAAGGTACTTCTTATTGTTTGACGAGCTCGAAACCAAATGATGCATGGATAATTGATTCAGGAGCTAGTGAGCACATTATCTACAACACATGTTTCTTTTCTCATGTTTATAAGCAATTATCTCATCATATCACCATTCGCCTTCCAAATGGAAATGTTACGTGTGTCACCATGACAGGAACAATAAATCTTTGCCCCTTCGTTATGCTCCAAAATGTCTTCTTTGTTCTAGATTTCCATTTCAATCTTATTTCTGTTTCCAGAGTTTGTGAGGACAATTCTTGTTGTGTCATTTTCAACTATAATAATTGTTTCTTTCAGGTCCTTTCAATTGGCAAACTAATGAGCTTGGGTAGTACTTTAGAAGGGCTCTATTTTTAGACTAGTTTTCCACATAATTTTGATTTGTCTAGTACTTCCTTGAATAAACGATCATTGCATAATTCTGCTACTAATGATAAAAATTTCATTTCTTATCAAAAATTGGGTCATAGTGCTTTTAACCTTTATCTTCAGTGCCACATTTGCCCTCTAGCAAAACAATTGCATGTTTCTTTTCCCACAAGTAGAAATCGTGCTGATAGTATTTTCTCATTGATCCATGCTGATGTTTGGGGACCATATCATACACTACATTGTGATGGTTCATGATTTTTTTTTTCACGATTGTAGACGATTATTCCTGTGTTACTTGGGTTTTCCTCATGCAATCCAAGAGTCAAGTATCCCTTCATTTGAAGATGTTTCTTTCCTTATCCAAAAATCAATTTGGAAAATTTGTCCAAAAAATTCGAATTGACAATGGAAGAGAATTCTTCAATAGTGAATGTGGATCCTTATTCTCTTCTCATAGAATGAGAGTTCTTATACTTACGCCCCATAGCAAAACGGTGTAGTTGATCGTAAACGTCGTCATTTGTTAGAAGTTGCATGTGCCCTTAAATTCTAAGCTTCTATTCTTAAAATATTTTGGGGAGATTATGTGGTCATGCTAGCTTACTTAATCAATTGCATGCCGACTCAAGTTCTCAACGGATGAACCCCCTTCGAGTTGTTTTTCGAGAAGAAACCAAAACTTCCCCATCTTAAAGTTTTTGGTTGCTTATGTTACGTCATGACGGTAAGACCTTGGGATAAGATGGGTCCTCATGCTCGCTAGTGCATATTCATGGGGTATCCAAGTCTTCAAAAGGAGTATCATGTTTATGAACCATTCACATGTATTTTTTTTATAAGCAGGGATGTTATTTTCCATGAGGACAAGTTTCCTTTCCATGATGAGGTGTATTTGACCGAAAATTTTGGCACAGGAACGGCTTCTCATCGATTTCTTCATGAAGAGGACCTATCTAAAGACCATCAATATATCATTATTGCCCCTCCATAAGGTCCAGAGCCACCTCCAATATTACATGAGGTTCCTAGTGCCACATCAACTTCAAATAATTCGATCGAGGATATGATGATGCCAATTGAAGAGATTTCTTATCCTTCCTCAACAGAATTTCCCTTAGACTATTGATGAGTCATCTTCTCTGCCTCAGCATGATCCACCACAATGCTCTAGTCGCATTACTCGTCCACCCACTTGGACCAAAGATTATGTCTATGCAGCCTTGAATTCACCATGTACTCATTATCTAGTTTCCTCCTATGTCTCCTTTCATAGACTGTTGTCATAACATATGTGTTGTATTAGTTGGATATCAGAGGAATGGGAACCTTCTTGTTATGATGAGGTAGTCAATGACTCACGTTGGCAACAAGTTATGGCAACGGGATTACATGCTATCATGGAAAATTAGACATGGGACTTGTGCCACTTCCATCTCATCGCAAACTAATCGGCTAAAAGTGGGTCCACAAGAATAACTACAAAGTAGATGGATCCATTGAAAGTTACAAGGCTCGGTTGGTGGCAAAAGGATTCACATAGTTAGGAGGTTTTGACTGCCATGAGACTTTTTTGCCCATCGCAAAGGACGTAATTGTCAAATCTTTCTTATCTATTGCTGCTTTTCATGCCTAGCCACCGCATCAAATGGATGTTTACAATGCCTTCCTTCATGGTGATTTGGACGAAGAGAATTATATAGATCTTCCACAAGGTTTATGGAGACAGGGGACTCTAGGATATGTTGTCTCCGCAAATCCCTATATGGTCTCAAATGGGCTTCTCGACAACAGTACGCTAAATTCACCACTGTACTTACAGCTGTAGGATTCAAACAATCTAGACATGATTATGTTTTATTCACATGGACAAAAGGTATGTCATCTATCTATTTGATGATATATGTCGATGATATACTCATTATGGGAAGTGATGAATCGGTTGTCAAAGGTCTTAAATAGTACCTACATTCCACCTTTGTTCACCTAAATCTTTCCTTGGAATTGAAATTGCTCGATTAGACCAAGGAATCTCTTTTAGTCAGCAGAAATTTGTGCTAGAAATCATATCAAAAGTAGATCTATCAAGATGCAAGCTAGCTGTTATTCCCTTCGAGCAAAATGTCAAGCTGACTATAGTAGATTATGATATGAATTTATCTCCAAGTGATGGTTTGTTGCTTAAGGATCCATCAAGCTGTCAAAGACTTGTTAAAAAACTTATATATCTCACAATGACTAGACTTGACGTATGTTATGAAGTTCAAACACTCAGTCAATCCATGCATAGTCCAAAATAGTCTCACATGAATGTTGCTCTGAAGGTTATGAAGTATTTGAAGATATGCCTAGGACTGGGGATACTCCTTTCTTGGAAGTGTAACATGGAGATGTTAGCCTATTGCGACATGGACTATGCCACTTGTCCTATGACCTGAAGGTCCATTACGGGGTTCTACATTAAACTTGGAGAATCACTACTTTTGTGGAAAACAAAGAAGTAGTCAACTGTGTCGTTATCATAAGCTAAAGATGAGTATCGAGCTATGGCCAAGATAGTTTGTGAAGTAATATGGATACGAGGTCTACTTCTGGACCTTGGGGTACAAGTCAAAGGTCCAACCTTACTATTTTGTGACAACAATTCAACACTCAAATTGGCGGCAAATCTTATAGTAGATGAAAGAACAAAGCATATAGAAGTTGATTGCCATTTCACCCATGACAAGGTTCAATAACGGATAATCGAGACAAGAGGAATTAGAATCATAGAGCAATCGGGGGATATCTTTACTAAGCTTCTATGCCAAAGACAACATGCGTATCTTCTAAGCAAGCTGGGCGTCTTAGACACATATAAGCTGCCAGCTTGAGGGTGAGTGTTGGAAGATATGCTTGTCCGATTAATACCTTGAAACATTTCGAGATTGTAATTGATTGCTGTATTAATTCAAGATTAGATTTGATATTTAGGGAATAATCTCTCCTTTCATTATTCACCCTTTGTATTAAATATTGGGTATTGTACATTGAGATTGTCATAAATGAAATACACAAAATACAATCTTCTTCCACATTCTTTTTCTCATTTTCTGTCGGATTCTATTCTCAGCCTAAAATCGAGAATTGCTTGTGGTTCCAAAAGCTAAACCACCCCACCAATTGATCTGAATAATGAAAGAAGAGTACAAAGAGTTAAGTTAAAAATGAGAATGAGGGAGCCATAATTGAGCTGAGAGAATAAATTGAGAGAGGGAGACTCCTAAACTCTTTATTTTTTAAGATGAAAATATTTATAAAACAATATATTGGTCCGGTTTGAGTGGTTTAGATAATTCTACTGTGAGAGAATAAATTGAGAGAGGGAGACTCCTAAACTCTTTATTTTTTAAGATGAAAATATTTATAAAACAATATATTGGTCCGGTTTGAGTGGTTTAGATAATTCTACTGTGCACCGGGAATGTGGAACATTTTTTGTTGGTTCAAAATTTAAGGAATCGAATACTTGATTAATCTTCAAGAACCATTCAAAATCGATTGATTCAATCCAATTTTATTTTATTTTTTGTTAAAACTGGATTGTTGCTCACCCTTCACGCGATTCATATAAAATCATAGCCACGCAACGCTCGATCTCCTTTGCAATCGGATAAATAAGTCAGCCAATTTCTGACGAATAATTTTATGGCTAGAAAATGTATGTCAATTCGAGCTTAATGGGACCGTCCTTTTCATATATTTTGTTTTTCAATGTGAACCTTATCTGTTGTCTTCTCAAGGGACAAAAGCGGAAATATAAGTGAACTGATAGACTATTCGCATGGGAGCTTTCGTCAGTTCAATGACAAGCCCTTTTTGTCGTTTCCATAATCTTTGAAAAAAGTTCTGTTGACACCTAAATTTTCGCCCAAAATCATTTCCAAAAAAATTGGAACTTGTTTTTCCACAAAAATATTTTAAGTTATATTCTTGCATATAGATTATCTAGGCATTTAGTATAGTGTTTTAAATAGAATATGTTTTTCCTTAAAAAATTTTAAAAAAATTAAATTAAATATATAAAAAAGATTAATTTTTTTTAAAAAAAAAAAAGGAAAAGGTTGGGGCCAATGATCTAAATGTGACTAGCCAAGCCCGGGAGGTCAGATTGGAATTAAAATGGCAAATTGGGGCCAAAATGCAATTTTCAAAAGTTGAGGGACCAATTCGCAAATTTTGCAAAATTTGCGGCCAAGCCCATAAATCATCACCTTGGTCACCAATTAAGTTGAAATTGAATTTGGGCCAACTCGAATCAATCAAATCGGGCCAAAAAGACCAAGTTGGTATTGAATTGGATATTTTCGGATAAGAAATGGCCAATTTTGAGGGACTTTCTTGCAAATTTGGTTGGGAAAAATTGCGAAATCTGGTAGAGATCTTAAACTAATATGCATGAGCTTTCTAATTGATAAAAAATCGCAGCCAAATTGATGGATTAAAGCACTCAAACGAGCTACCAAAACCCAGCCCACGGTTTAGCCTCAATTCGGAGTTGCTGAGTAAGCAACTTGGTGGCCCCACCATATCCCACTCAGCCGCCCATCAAGCCTGATCTTTGCACGTGATTGAAGACCATAATGAGTAGTGCTAGTGGAAGAAAATCGGCCAGGGATAAGCTGCTGAAATCACGGGAAAGTCGCAGCAAAGTCCGGACACTCAACAGCTGCAAGAGTGGAAATTTGGCTAAGTCAGAAAGTTGTTGAAGTAGCCATGTTGACAGGCTTGGTAGGTGGACAAAAAACCAACCAAAACTCCTCTAATTCAGTGGATAAGATCACGGAAGCAAGCTCTTTCAGGAGAGGAGAGGGAGAAGACGAGGGAGAGAGGAGAGAGCTCACGGTCGTCCCCCAAAGAGGCCTTCAGAAGCAACTCCAGAAAAGCAAACCCATAAATTCCAGACCGACCTAGAGAGAGAAAAGTGAGATTTTCACACACCTGAGGCAACAATTAGCCAAAACCTTCAACTAGAGAGTTAAACTTCACTAAAAGATCTTTCCAACCATAGGTCGCACTTTCCAAATGGAGATCGGGAAGGCCTCCTAAAGCCCCCCGAAAAACTACCCTCCTGGCGGGCCAAAGAAAGTCTGAATTTTTCTAAGTGTTGAGCCCGGTTAGTCACGATTGAGAGAAAGCGAGTGGTTTTGAGAAAATTGAGAGACAAATGAGGAAAGACATGACCTACAAGCCAAACTAGAATACATATAGTTTGGTTTTGTTTTAATTTGGCCAACAAAGAGGTTCTGAAGCTTGATTTTGGAGGTTAATGAAAACCTTCGTTATCAGTTCTTTCTTTGCAGATCTTGTTTTCCAGTTGAAGAAGCCAACTTCCACGGGCCCCCGAGGATACTTTCTTGGTTTCTTGAGCGAAGAAACACTTGAAAGGGAAACTAAGAAGCAAGGTAAGCATCATAGATGTATTTTATTTCGAGTTTGAGTACGTTTTATCATGAAAATCAAGAGGAAAACTAGCCCGGAAAACTGATTTCTGAGGCTGAAATTTTTTAAGTGTTTGGAATTTCTTCAAGAATTTTGCAAGTGTGCTTCTTGGAGAGGTCGTTTTGATGTCTTTCGGTGGGCCATTCTCTATGATTTTTGTTGCATTTGAAAGCTCATGTTACATACTTTCACTCGGATTAAGTAGTGTTTCTCGTAGATCTTGCATGTGATAAGTGTCGGGGCTTGAACATGGGCATGCAACCTGTTTGTTTGACTTGGGTTCAAACCCAGATTTGTGAAATCAGATCAAACCCGTATATTTGAGGATGATTTTAGCTTAGTTATTTTGTGTTTTAAGCTATGATTTCTATCTAATCTTGCTCCTTGCATGTGGTAGTATAATCTTGATACTTTATTTCCGCATGAGATTGCTTGTGATTTGAGATTGAAGGCCACAAACATGGCCCAACGAAGCTGATTTGGGTAGATTGATGCACGCCAAGTGTTCGAAGAAATGCGCAAAACCAAGTTTCGATCTTCAAACGATCGATTTGAGCTCGGTTCTTATTATTCATGTACTGGGCAGTCCCATATTAGTGTAAATCGGCATATATCGGTTTAGGGAATTAATTTTAAAAAAAATAAAAAATATGAAAAAATATGAAAATTTCAAAAATATCAAAAAATGTTAGATAGTATCAAATTAGGGCAAAAATGACATCTAGGAAATTTTCCTAATTTTTAAAAGTCATTTTCTTAATTTAATGATATTTTGGTATTTTATAACCATTTTTGTAAATAATCTATTTTGCGTAGATTAAAATTAATTAGAGTAATTTCATGCATTTAGAATAATTTCATGCATATTTAAATTCTCATTTTGCTCATGGGGTCCTGTCCCGGGCGTGATAACAAGGCCATGTAATATTATTTGCCCGACTTGTATCGGGTTTTCATTTTCCGCATTTATTTTCAAGTTATTTCAATTTCTTGGATGTTTACTTATGCACCGTTTTCATTAATTTGAGTGTAAATTTCTTTTCTAGATTATGTTAGGATTAGTCTAGATATTAAAAAAAAAAAACCTACAAAAACATTTGCATGGATGCTTAGCGGTTTTATAAGGATAATAATTGGTAATTAAGATTGTGTGGCCATTTGGATGAACAATCTTTCAAGTTAGTGGTACCGTAAGGGCGCTAATAGAAACATTAGCGTAAACAAGTCCCCGTTCCTAGAAATCTCTGGTTGCGTAGGAATCGAGACAACACTCCCGTGCCTCGATTGGTTTCTAGCCGACCCCAATAGGCTAGTGGCGACTCCTAGAAATATTTAGGTTGTTAAGAACTAAAAACGAAATCCAACGTCGCGCGAGGTATGGGCTTGGAGAGCCGCGCCTAATTTAGGGCAATTGGTCCGCCTCTTTAGGCAAATACCCCTAAACTATTCTTTCTTTTCCCCGAACGGAAAAAGAGGTCGTGACAGCTTGGCGACTCCGGGGACTTGGTTGCAAACCTTAGAGGACTTAGGCCGTAATAAATTGATTGGTTGTTCACTAATATGGTCTTCATTTGATAGCGCGTGTCAAAGTCGCGTGGAAAACAAGGTTAGTCCGCTAACAATGTGTTAAATGTTTTTGTAGGTTTGGAGTAATAAGGGGTGAAGTGTCTGTTGACGCATTTCTTTTGCAGGGAGGTGTAGGAATGTATGTCTATATGGATGAAATTGAAGTGTTGTTTGGATATCAATTGTTGTGCATGCCTTCATACTTGCACTACACATTTACACACACAACCCGCGATCTAAAACCCCGATCGCACCAGGAAGCCCATAGGAGGTGCCAAAAGATGGAACCCGTGCGGGAATGACCCATGGTTATCCACTTTTGGTCCCGCTCATTATGATTAATGATAAAGAGAACTATCCGACGTAAGTGCGGAGTGGGAAAACTCTTTTGATCTAATCAAAATGGGGACTTTAAGCCTTTAGAATTCCACCTTTATGCGTCAAACCTCACAAGTTTACATCCGCATGTCTATGTGATTAAAAAAAAAAAAAAAAGTCTCTTCACCCACTGTAAGTACGTTTCTCCATCTACTTGCTCACTTCGGATTGAAATTTTCATTTTTTGAGATTCACGGAAATCAATGGAATGCCCTTGAAAATATAGGCTTGCCACTCACTCTTGATAAACAAACATTTCAAATGCATCTGATCTGGCCTAGATTAGAACATATGTTTTTGTTTAAATTTTCAATTACAAACTCAAAGTCACATTTTATATAGAAATTCTTCCAAGTCAAGATTACATTTTGGGGCATAGAATTAAAATCAAATTTTCAAGAAAATTCTTGATCGCATTTTGAAATTCAAATCACATTTTGTGTATTGATTTCTCAAAATAAAAATCACCTCACCTTTGCATGAGTGAAATCGCAAATTAATCTTTCAAAATCAATGCCCCATTTGTGTATGAAACTTTTGGAACAAAGTGGGCATTCAATTGATAGCCGTGGATCGATCTTTTAATGAAATCTCCTCTTACTAATAAAATCTTGACTAAATACCAAATTCTCGTAAGTGGATACTACGGAGAAGGTATCGTCGCCTTTCGCAGGTCATGCGTGACAACCATTCCTTGAACTCCTCTTGCTTGACCATGCCAAAAGTGGACTTTAAAGCTAGGATGAGAATTGTGCTTATTACGCTCCTCTATGAAAGAGCTTCTTGTACTTTGTCCTCGTCATTATTCCTATTAGGAACCATGTTTTGCGTTTTGGGTTTTGATTGTGGACCCAATCGAATGCTTTTGTAAATCATACAACTCACATTTTTTAATAATGAAGTTAGAGTTCGTAAAAATCATATCCTTTAAAACAATTGAAGTGTTTTAAACGGACCATTTGGGCTTTTTATGCCTTAGCTTCAACATGTTTGAAAAAGAGTTTCAAGAACTTGCAAAATAGTTTATCTCTTCATTTAATCGCTTTTGTAGGTTGATCCACATGATGATGCTTCAAAGGGGTAAGGTTGTAATCGTTCCAATAGGGATTTCTTATGCAACCACTAACTTGACCATCCATTTTTGTCAAACAGGTAAAATGATGGTTTTGTTCAAGATTGACATTTACTTCCTTTGGAAAGACAAAAGCGCGGGCTTGTCCCTAATAGACATATGAATTCAAACATTGCGATTAAGTGTGAAAAGAACCGTCAAAGCCTCGAAGATCACAAATCTACCAGCCTAACGACAATCTTTATTGCTTCGAAAGTGGCTTCCACAGAAGTTCCACATCCTAGACGACCTTATATTAATTTGACATTCTTTGTGGAAAAAGAAATCTATAGACATTCTTTGCCATCAAACTATTTCATCGGTTGCAAACAAGAAGCAATTGCAATTCCTACACTGCCAATGGTGTCTTGGCATCCAATCCTATATGGAGATAATTATTGGTGGTCTGCAAGACAACACTTCAAGATGTAGATGTACAAAAACAAGAATCGGTCATCAAATGTTGCCTTCAAATAAAAGGTGGTAATCGTTTCAAGTTAACTTCGATTTATTTTAGGAATGACTTGTCCTTGTACTTTGTGCAGATTTTAGTGAGGCAAATTACTGGCAAGCAACAAGATTACATGGGGAGGACAACCTGGTCCAGAATCACACGATCTCTAAAAGAAAAGGCAAAAATGGCGAAAAATCACCTAGCCTAAAAGGGGTATGCAGGAAATTGAATAAAGCATGAAAGGTTCAAATGAAACAGAGATTCATCAATCCAACATGATAGAGCTGCATATGGACAAGTTATCTAACCTAGTGTGGCATGCATTTGACCATAAGGACAATGTCTTGCCTTCTTCCACAAAGCTACAATGAGATGCTGAATTGCCCGACTTTGAAAAAGGGTGTACTTCGTTCCTAAACTTAATGTACCTAAGAGTAGAAATAATACATTGTTCCCACATGTGTAGGGAATTTTAATTGGGGCAGTTGGCAACAAAATGGATCGGGGGCACGCAATGCCTAAGTCATCCGACTTCTAAAAAGGGAAAGATTCAAATGGAATAAACATTTGCCAAGTGAATTGTTGTCAATCACAAGAGCAAATCCCTCTCCATAGCCAAGAAAACGGGATGGGACACGGTCATCGATATGCCGTAAAAGGGAGTATACCGTTCCTAAAATGAATCATATCGAATATGAAAATAACATATTACATCTCTTTTTCCTTGCAGTTGATAAATGGGGCAAGTCACTCAAAGTAGAGTAACTCTCACCTGTGAAGCAAGATGAAACAAAGTCAATTGATTCAGCACAAAAAGGGAGTATCGTTCCTAAATTAGTCCAATTCAATTTTGGAATATAAGTAACATGCCCCATCTCTTGTAGGAAAAGGTGTACATTGACCACTGAAGCAACACCTTATACCAAGAAGGCATGCTAAGGCCCAACCATCCATTTTGATGGAATAAATGGAGGAAAACATACAAGGAGCAATGCCCTCACATATCTTCAAGGAAATGTTAACACATGAGGAGCAAAGGCACATGAAGATGAAACACAAGACATTTAAAGTCAGATATAAGAGAAGGGTATTCGGTATCATTTCCAAAATGCCCCCTCTAACTTCATTTTTTATGTAGTTCTCTTGTTTGATAGGAAACATCGGTATTTGAGGAACAAACTTGAGAAATTGATTGAAGCATAATCTATATGGACCAAGCAAGCATATGGAGGTAACACATGTCAAATTCATCTAACTTGGTGGAGTTCAAGAGCCAGTTCAATTAAATAAAAGGAAGCGCCCCATGGACACTACCGGCGCTTCGCCTGGTGGTATAGGGAATGAATGAACGGGTCCGAGAGGTCCGGGTTCGATCCTCGGAAACGGCAACAAGGTTGCCATGTAAAAAAATAATAATAATAAAAAAAAACTTTTTGCATCTCTTACTTTTGCAAAATGAGGAAAATGCTTGAACTAATGAGACCAAAGACGTGAGAATCTCTTCAAGTCTTAAAACAATAGGTTCATGCTGCTGTTTTTGCCGCCAAATGGTGAAACCGACCAAGGGTAATGTTGTATCGTCTCCGTTTTACGATCCCCGAGGATTCATGTACTAACACATTCCCTTTTGTTCTTTGTAGGGTCGCGACTACTAAGGCACAGGTAAGCACCCTTCTTCTCAAAATCAAATGGAAAATAAATGGAGAATTGCCATCGCAAAAAAAAAGAAGAACATTTAGTGTTTTTCTAGAAACAAGCGCAAAAAATGGAAATTGAAGAAACAAGTTTTCCATAAGGTTTGCAAAAATCTTTTTACCTTTAAATTGTCCATCCACTCGATGGATCACTCATTTGGAATCAAAGTTCTCTATGGAGATTAATCCACTCAGATGATCTCAACAAAATGAAAGACGATGTTGCTTATGCCAAGCGAGAAACACTTAGGATGAGGAAAGGCAACCCATTTCCAAACATGTCCTTTAAGCACTCTGAGATTCGAGCGAAAAAGAAAACCCATGTCGTTTAAGGTCAATGAATTCATTCGCAAGTGGTACATAGATCAAGATGATAAGAGGCATTTCCTTCCTCTATCATACACACTACAGGTGACAATAGTTAGCCCATTTGAGCCTTTTAATGTGAAGAATTTTTTACAAAATACCCCTGTCAAGAACCACCCCACGATGGGGCAATTATGGAGGTTTGGGTTGATATTATTTGGAGATGAAAGATGAGAAAGGTTTCTTTGCTCTCACTTGCATAAATCTTTTGTGGTAACTTCAGGTGAATTCTTATGGAAGCTCGAAGCATCCCAAGGTGAAGAAGAGCATTCTTTTCTCTACCCAAACAACGATACCCTTTGCTTAAACCATATTGAGCCTAACTATTCATTTCTAAAACCCGAGTGGTGATTATCTCCCCACATTTGGGGCAAGGCATATGATTTGCCAAGGCAAGTGATGCTTACATGAGAATCTGAAAAGCATCTTGAGAGTCCCAAGAGCTCAAAAAGTTCAAAAGAACAAAAGTCAAGTGAAAATTAAGGGGCATGAAAAAGTAGTGTGCCTGGTAAAAGCAAGGCCAATGCTCGAAAAAAAAAAAGGGAGAGAGAGTGGAAGAAAAACAATTGCATCAAGAGGAATATCTCTATGAAAGCAAAAATGGCAAAAAAATGCCTACATTAAAAAGAAAATCATTGCAAATGCAAAAGCCATTATGTTAAGATGATTAGTCAAAGGACTGTCGAAACAATTTCAATTTTAAAAGTCGAGTGCTTTAAAAAAAAAAGGGGGGGGGGGATGATATGGTAATGATGCCATGATAATCACCAACTCTCAAATCTCCCATCGACAAAAAGATCTAAGCCTTTGGAGCCTTTCACTGAACCAACATTACAACCTATTCCCAAAGTCTCTTGATTGGGATAATTTGAGTGGAAATTAGGATTTCTAAAGAAGATGCCGCTTGAAGAAGTGAGGGCAAGGTTTTCTTATCTCATCTTAAGGTTTCTTGACTTGTAAACCTGGTGAAGATGTCGATCAGTGATCAATTCATTTCATAGCCAATGATGCTTATCCATTGCTAAAACCATGACCAAACCTGCACTACGGTCCTTCTAAAAGACCTCTTAGATTGGTCAATGTGTACTTATTGCGAATGATTCAAAGCCTTGCACACTGGAAGAGTGAGATTGAGTGATCAGTTTATTTCCCACATGAATAGATGGGATCAAATAGCCATTTTCTTGAGAATATGTGAGAAGCCCTTTCTGACTAGGTGTCCTCGCTCGGCATACTTAATAGACATTTCTCATAAGTCAAGGTCATTTCAACAAGGATTTTTCTCCCAAGAGAATTTGACGATTAATGATATCATCCGAGTGTGATGACAGTTTCGTGAGTTTGTCAAGTGGTCGGGATTAGTTTGATTTGTTTATGCAATCATTGCATTCTCATTACCAATACACTTTTGATATTGTTTATGATGACATGTGCTGAAATCGATCTCATCTAGTATGCTTTCGCTACTAGAATAGTTGTTATAATGGATTCTATTTGATGTGCAGTATCCATTTCAGAATATTCTCGAATGACAGGTTCCTCCAGTGAAACCATGCAATTTCAAAGGGTTCATGAGTTAGCCTTAAACCATGCATTTTCAAAAGGTTCTTGGTTATCCTTAAACCTTGCAATTTCAAAAGGTTCATGGGTTAGCCTTAAACCATGCATTTTCAAAAGGTTCTTGGTTATCCTTAAACCTTGCAATTTCAAAGGGTTCTTGGTTATCCTTAAACCTTGCAATTTCAAAGGGTTCATGGGTTAGCCTTAAACCATGCATTTTCAAAAGGTTCTTGGTTATCCTTAAACCTTGCAATTTCAAAGGGTTCATGGGTTAGCCTTAAACCATGTATTTTCAAGAAGTTCTTGGTCATCCTCAAACCATACACTTCACGGTTAGTGAGACTGCCTTAAACCACAAGGTTAGTGGGACTGCCTTAAACCACACGGTTAATGGGTCTGCCTTAAACCACACGGTTAGTGGGACTCCCTTAAACCACAAGGTTCGTGGGACTGTCTTAAACCACACGGTTAGTGGGACTGCCTTAAACCACAAGGTTTGTGGGACTACCTTAAACCACACGGTTAGTGGGACTGCCTTAAACCACACTTTTCAAAGTATTCATAGGTACATCCCTAAACTACGCTCTTTACATTAAGCTCACTTGCATTTTCATTTTACTATTAAAAAAAAAAAACAAAAAACAAAAAACAAAAAACAAAAAACAAAAAAACAAAAAATTAGGTGTCACCTTATCTTTGAAAGAAATCTCTTTGAGCTTCCTTCCAAAGAGGGCAAAAATTGACACCTAAATTTTTGCCCAAAATCATTTCCAAAAAATTGGAACTTGTTTTTCCACAAAAATATTTCAAGTTAAATTCTTGCATATAGATTATCTAGGCATTTAGTATAGTGTTTTAAATAGAATATGTTTTTCCTTAAAAAAAATTAAAAAAAAAGGAAAAAGTTGGGGCCAATGATCTAAATGTGACTAGCCAAGCCCGGGAGGTCAGATTGGAATTAAAATGGCAAATTGGGGCCAAAATGCAATTTTCAAAAGTTGAGGGACCAATTCGCAAATTTTGCAAAATTTGCGGCCAAGCCCGTAAATCATCACCTTGGTCACCAATTAAGTTGAAATTGAATTTGGGCCAACTCGAATCAATCAAATCGGGCCAAAAAGACCAAGTTGGTATTGAATTGGATATTTTCGGATAAGAAATGGCCAATTTTGAGGGACTTTCTTGCAAATTTGGTTGGGCAAAATTGCGAAATCTGGTAGAGATCTTAAACTACTATGCATGAGCTTGCTAATTGATAAAAAATCGCAGCCAAATTGATGGATTAAAGCACTCAAACGAGCTACCAAAACCCAGCCCACGGTTTAGCCTCAATCCGGAGTTGCTAAGTAAGCAACTTGGTGGCCCCACCATATCCCACTCAGCCGCCCATCAAGCCTGATCTTTGCACGTGATTGAAGACCATAACGAGTAGTGCTAGTGGACGAAAATCGGTCAGGGATAAGCTGCTGAAATCACGGGAAAGTCGCAGCAAAGTCCGGACACTCAACAGCTGCAAGAGTGGAAATTTGTCTAAGTCAGAAAGTTGTTGAAGTAGCCATGTTGACAGGCTTGGTAGGTGGACAAAAAACCAACCAAAACTCCTCTAATTCAGTGGATAAGATCACGGAAGCAAGCTCTTTCAGGAGAGGAGAGGGAGAAGACGAGGGAGAGAGGAGAGAGCTCACGGTCGTCCCCCAAAGAGGCCCTCAGAAGCAACTCCAGAAAAGCAAACCCAGAAATATTAATTAGAGTAATTTCATGCATTTAGAATAATTTCATGCATATTTAAATTCTCATTTTGCTCACGGGGGTCCTGTCCCGGAGCGTGATAACAAGGCCATGTAATATTATTTGCCCGACTTGTATCGGGTTTTTATTTTCCGCATTTATTTTCAAGTTATTTCAATTTCTTGGATGTTTACTTATGCACCGGTTTTCATTAATTTGATTGTAAATTTCTTTTCTAGATTATGTTAGGATTAGTCTAGATATTAAAAAAAAAAAAAACCTACAAAAACATTTGCATGGATGCTTAGCGGTTTTATAAGGATTATAATTGGTAATTAAGATTGTGTAGCCATTTGGATGAACAATCTTTCAAGTTAGTGGTACCGTAAGGGCGCTAATAGAAACATTAGCGTAAACAAGTCCCCGTTCCTAGAAATCTCTGGTTGCGTAGGAATCGAGACAACACTCCCGTGCCTCGATTGGTTTCTAGCCGACCCCAATAGGCTAGTGGCGACTCCTCAAAATATTTAGGTTGTTAAGAACTAAAAAACGAAATCCAACGTCGCGCGAGGTATGGGCTTGGGAGAGCCCGCGCCTAATTTAGGGCAATTGGTCCGCCTCTTTAGGCAAATACCCCTAAACTATTCTTTCTTTTCCCCCGAACGGAAAAAAGAGGTCGTGACAAGTTCAATGCCGAATTATAAGATGCTTATTGAACGCTTGTGTTTTCTGATATGGCCACTCAACAGTCTTTTTCAGTGACCTTGCTACTTTCTAAATTAAATATGGACCATGACATCTGTTTGGGAAGTAAATAAGACTTATATGTCACTCACCATTTTCAACGATTTAGATTCAATTTTGAATACATATATTAAATTATTTAACAATTTCTCATAATGGTGGGGATATGGACATTAACAGTTTGGAAATTAAAAGTGAGACAATCTATCCGCCTGGTGCACCTTGGTCGCATAACGAAGCCGCCGTTTTCTGATTCACAAAAATTTTTCCTAGTATTTACTTCAGCATCGTCGGTCAAAATACATCTTCACCACAGCATTACTTGTATCCTATTTAGACCGCGAGCCGTTTCTTTTGGTCCAAACAATTATGCCAAAAAAATAAAATAAAATAACGCCCTCCAGCTTTTCAGCTCCAAATCAACCGAGAGGTCCTGCGAAATTCTTCCATTTCCTCATACTTTCCCATATTTTCTCGGAAACAAACAAAGACTTAAGTTCCTTTTATTTCGCGAAAAATGTGCCATTTCTAATTTTTATGAAATCAATTTTCAAGAAAATGACAATGTTTTCCAGCATTTGCCTGAAATCTGAAAAAGAACTGGATAATAATTTTTGTCGTTTAGTGAGAAATATTTGCCTTATTTTTGTTGGATAAATTCTCTTAAAGTATTTTGAAGTTGACAAAACATTTTCATCAGTCTAGTCTGAAGACTTACAGACTCTATTGACAAAGTCTGAAGATCAAAGTCTGAAGCTAGCAAGACTCAAGACTCATATTTCAAAGTCTACTCTCATGGACAGTTTCCAGACCAACGTTTATTCTAATCTTATATGATCTTTATTCTAATGGCTAGAGAATATCCTTCTACTGGATTCAGCACTAGGAGATCTAACTTTCGTATTCGAATATGTATAGATTCTCTAAAGATTTCGCAACTTATTTTTGGAAGGATCTACTTATGGAAACTGAGATCCTGATTGTATGGGCGAGCATGATTGATGGGCTATCAACACTTACCTTAAAGAGCTCGAGATCTCTCTAATTGATTCTGTCCAACGGGTTGATTGGAAGAACTTCTTTGGAAGGTGCCAACGGTATGTAAGGCATGAAGAAGTATATAAGAGAGATGCTCTAGTTGTTGAAGTGTGCGGATAGAAGAATTCCAAAGTCTGAATCTCATTTTTCTATTTTGCGATATCATTCTTCGAGCGATATATGTAATCAAAAGAGAGATCATATTGTAGTGAGACCTTGAGGAAGTGTAGTAGAGTTTTCTACACTGTGGACTCAAGAGCGTGAGACTGTAATCACTCTTATTGATTCTTAGTGAAATCCGGCCCGGAAGGGCTGTCAGTGCGGGAGAGTGGACGTAGGCTTGGTCTAAGCCGAACCACTATAAATCTGGAGTCTTGATTCTCTATCCCTAATCCTTTTATCATTAACTGCTTTCATTTGCTGCAATTGTTGGTTTTAATTTATTAACCTCGCATTCGGATTACATTGTTAAAATTGCTTTAAACACCTATTCACCCCCCTCTAGGTGCTAATTCTAGTCCTAACAATTGGTATCAGAGCTTGTGTACTTGCTTATAAGAAGTGTCTTTACTTCTAAGTAAAAGATCTATGGCTAGTATGTTGCCTACAGGGTTGGTTGAAGGTCAAAGCAATACCGGACCTCCATACTTTGATGGAAAAGACTACAAAGATATGGAAAAATAAGATGAAGGCATTCCTAAGATCAAAAGATCCTTTGGAATGGGAAGTGGTTGATAAGGGAATCATTCCTGCTGCTGCATCAGAATCGAGAGAGGAAAAGAAACCGCTGTTCCTACTCTTCGACTCAAGAAGAAATCACCAAGAGACGACTCTTGACGCCAAAGCTATTTACTCTTTATATTGTGCTTTATCCCCTACTAAGTATAACAGAATATCTTCTTGTGATACAAAGAAAAGAAGTCTCGGGATAGGCTTCACATTACCTATGAAGGAACCGATCGTGTGAAAGAAACGAGGATCAACATTCTTTTGGGACAATATGAAGTCTTCAAAATGAGATCGGGAGAATCAATAACCGACATGTTTAGTCGCTTTCTTTGAAATTGTGAATGGTCTTGAATTTCGGGGACATCCAATCTCGGGACATATGAAGGTCAACAAATTCCTTCGAGGACTCTCAAAAGACTGGAATTACATAAAAACCTCAATAAGAGAGACACAGAGGATTGCTCCACTCTCTGTAGACGAACTAGTTGGGACTCTTCAATCCTATGAAGTGGAACAGACCAACGAAGAGGAAGACTCAAAAGGTAAGAAATCTATTGCCTTAAAGTCTAATGACTATTCTGATGTTATAGACTCTGAAGAAGATCTAGATGATGAAGAACTGGCACTCATGATAAAGAGATTTAGAAAGTTGAACAGAAAGGGAAGGAAATTTAATTGGAATAAACAAAATTCTCAAAGGTTTCAAAACAGGTCAACAGAGGAAGATGATTCTAACAACGAAGTGACTTGCTTTGAATGCAAGAAAAAGGGACACATCAGACCCAACTGTTCTCTGTTAAAGAAGAGAAAAGGAAAGACTGAGAAAAACAGGAAGGCACTCAAAGCAGAGACTTGGAGTGATACTGAATGTGAAGAAAGTGACGATGATTATGCCAATATCTGTTTGATGGCAAAATCAGACTCAGACTCGACCTTGATTCGAGACACGAGACTCAAACAAATAACTCGAGGTTGGTAACCTGAAAATTCCCGTTAAGGTTTCTAAATATATTGATGAACTTTGTCTTAGTCTGAAAACCTCTCTTAAGAGGATCTCCGAAATAAAAAGGGAAAATTCTACATTGAAACAACATGATAAACTTTTGAAAGAAAAGTTTGAAAAGCTGGAAAAAGATTTTGTTGCTGTGAAAGAAAACTCAGACATTATTTCAAATGAAAATAATCTTTTGAAAAATGATATCACTAACATATCAAAAGATTTTCAAATGGTTCTGAAAAGTTGGATAAGATTCTTTCGATACAAAGACCATACTTTGATAAGTTAGGTCTTGGTATGACTTCGAAACTATTCCACTAATTGATTTTCCGAAGGTTAAAGAAAGAATTAAACAGAGACTAGCTAGAATCGCTTATAATAATCATTTCGAAAAGTTTTTGTAAAACCCGCTGGCGAAATGCGTTGAGATGTTCCAAGTGTAAAAGCTTAGAACATTTTGAAAAAGAATGTCCTTTGGTTTGGAGACTCGTTAAAAAGAGCTAGGCTAAGACTTGTCTATTGTTCTAACACTTCTGGACCCAAGATGGTATGGGTACCAAAAAGAGCTTGAATTCATGTTAATTGTAGGTTACTATCAAAAAGAAGATTAAATGGTATCTTGATAGTGGCTGCTCAAGACACATGACATGAGACTCAAGTGCTTCATAAAACTTGTCCGAGATAGACGGAGGAAAAGTTTCCTTTGGTGGTAACAACAAAGGAAGAATTACTGGTCGAGGAACAAGAAAGATTGGAAGTTTGTCAATCAATAATGTTTCCTTAGTTGAAGGATTAAATTACAACCTCGCTTAGCATAAGTCGGTTGGGCGATACCGGTTTCAAGATCAACTTCCGGAAGAAACGTGCTCGGAATCGGTAAAGACTTTACTCAATCTTTTACTGGACGAAGACATGGAAATATCTACCTTATGGATGTGAATCAAGAAAGATCACAAAGTGCTTAATATCGGTACAAGATGAAGCAAATCAATGGCACGAAAGCTAGGTCATACCAATATGAAGCAAATCAACAAGATCTCTACCAAGAAACTTGTTCGAGGGTTGCCTATTCTCAATTACTCAAAGTCGATCTATGTACACCATGCGTCTTTGGGTAAACAGGTTAGAAATTCTTACAAATCAATAAATAAAGTTTCCACTAATCATGTATTGCAACTTCTGCATATGGATTTGTTTGGACCTACCAGAACGCAAAGCATTGGTGGAAAAAGGTTATGTCTGGTAATCGTGGATGATTACTCACGATTTACTTGGGTCTACTTTCTTTCAAGTAAGTCATCTTTTCAAAGTTTGCTAAGAAAGTGCAGAATGAGAAAGGTCACACTATCTCAAGCATTCGTACAGACCATGGAGGTGAGTTTAAAAATCAAGACTTTACTAAATTTTGTGATGAATTTGGTTTTCAGCACAAATTCTCCTCTCCATATACACCAGAACGTAATGGGGTTGTGGAAAGGAAGAATAGGTCTTTACAAGAAATGGCAAGAACTCTTTTAATTGGAAATCAAATTTTTCAAGGTTTTGGGCTGAAGCTATTTCAACCTTGCTATATTATAAACCGAGTGTTTTTAAGGCCAATTCTTGAGAAAACTCCTTATGAAATTTTTAAAGGAAAGAAACCAATAGTTTCTTATTTTCAAATATTTAGTTGCAAATGTTTTATTCTAAAGAATGCAAATGATCGTGTTGGTAAGTTTGAAGAAAAATCAGATGAATGATTCTTTCTTGGTTACTCAACTACAAGCAAAGCTTTTAGAGTATTCAACAAAAAGACTCGATCGTGGAAGAATTAATGAATGTCAAATTTCAAGACTCTCCACAAGTTCAGCAAATTCAGACGAAGATTCGAGAATCTGCTCCAGCATTTGCTAGATCTAACTCCACCGAAGCGTTTACTAATTCGGAATCGGTACAACAAGCTACCGATGAAGAATCTACTCAAGAAGAAGATCAACAATCTATCGACGACCCAACTGGAAGCACAAGTCTAGTCATCCCGAAGAACTCATTATTGGGAACATTAATGAGGAAATTCGAACAAGATCCAAAAGGCGAGAAGAGTCTAGTGCTTTGTTGCTCTTATTTCTGAAATAGAACCCAAAAATATTGAAGAAGCTTTAGCTGATGAAAGCTGGATTGAAGCAATGCAAGAAGAGCTCGAGACAATTCGGTATTAACGACGTATGGGAATTAACTCCCAAGCCAAAAGGTAAATAAGTTATTGGAGCTAAATGGGTTTTCAGGAACAAAGTTGACGAAAAAGGCAAAGTAACGAGAAACAAAGCAAGACTCGTGGCTAAAGGATACACGCAAGAGGAAGGGATAGACTATGATGAGACTTACGCTCCAAGAGTAGCAAGGTTAGAGGCAATCGATTACTACTTGCTTTTGCTTGCTATAAGAATTTCAGGTTGTTTCAAATGGATGTCAAAAGTGCATTCCTGAATGGATTTATTCAATAAGAAGTCTACGTGGAACAACCTCCTGGATTCGAAGACTCAAAGAAACCAGACTCAGTGTTCAGACTGAAGAAAGCTTTATATGGATTGAAACAAGCTCCTTGAGCTTGGTATGAAAGGCTAAGTAATTTCTTAATTCATAATGGCTTTTCTAAAGGAAAGGTAGACACTACTTTGTTTATTAAAAAGGAAGGTAAAAGTTTTCTACTTGTTCAGATTTATGTAGATGACATCATATTCGAATCATCTAATGAGACTTTGTGCAAGAAATTTTCTAAGTCTATGCAGGATGAATTCGAGATGAGCATGATGGGTGAACTATCCTTTTTCCTTGGTCTACAAGTTAAACAACTAAAGGAGGGAATATTCATTCATCAAGAGAAATATACAAAAGAACTTGTTAAAAAGTTCGGTCCGGAAAATTGCAAAAAGACCGACATACCAATGTCAAGTTCCTTGAAGATAGACAAAGATGAAGCAGGGAAGAAAATCGACCAAAAGTTATACAGGAGTATCATTGGTTCACTTCTTTATCTTACTGCATCCAAACCTGACATATTATTTAGTGTTTGCATATGCGCTAGGTTTCAATCTGATCCTAGAGAATCTCATCTAAGTGCTGTTAAACGTATTATTAAATATGTTGCTACTACTGCTAAGATCGGTCTATGGTATCCCAAAGAAGGAGACTTTACACTTCTTGGCTATTCAGATGCAGATCTTGCAGATTGTAGAGTTGAAAGAAAAAGCACTTCAGGTACTTGTCAATTGCTTGGAAACATGGCAGTATCTTGGTTTTCAAGGAAACAAAGTATCTTGTGGCTCTTTCAACGGCTGAAGCGTAATACGTAGCCCTTGGAAGTTGCTGTTCTCAAATACCGTGGATAAAACAACAACCGCAAGACTTTGGCATTGAAGACTCTTGCACAGAAATAAGATGTGACAACACCAGCGCAATCAATCTTACAAAGAATCCTATCCTACATTCAAGCGCAAAACATATTGAGATTCGACATCACTTTATAAGAGATCATGTTCGAACAAAGAGGTCTTGATACCGTTCATAGACTCAAAGAATCAACTGGCGAGACATCTTCACAAAGCCACTTGAGAAAAGCTTGTTTGAGTCTATTCGCTCAAGACTCAATATATTATCTCTTGAAGAATGTTGAAGCTCGGACTCGAAACTAAAGTCGACGGGCATCATCGACTCAAAGATTGAAGATCGAGAATATGAATCGACACGACTGTAAGTTATTTATTTAAACTGTCATATCGATAAGGTAAGACTGTCTGTTTATCTCTAATTGAGCTTATTAAGGCAGTTATTTATTTTCAAAAGGAAATTCTTAAGATTTCCAAAATTTGCAACGCTTGGATTTCCCCCGTATCTGTTATCTTTTATACACTTCTTCTTCGTTTTCACTTTACCCAGAAACCCTAGAACAAAAAGCTTTTTACTACTCTGTATTTATCTCTCCAAAACTTCTTTGTCTCAAATTTTTTAACTTTCTTGCGACACAAGTGAGAAAGCTTATCCAAAGAAAGCAACAATGTCGTATCAAAGGAAGTCATCCAGAATAGCAAACAGGGGACCACAAGGATCTAGTGAGGGGCCTACGCACTTCGATCTTACCGAAGAAAGTGACTTCCCATCTGAGCAAACTCCTCAACGATCTCAACAGCGGTCTTCCCCAACTAGACCTCAAGGTCATCGCCCTCAAGATGCGAAACGGTGGTTGAAGATATTGAACCAAAGAACTCTTAAGCTTGCCTTTGTTTATAGGCTTTACTCGCTTTAAAGGAAGGAGGTTCTGCAATGACCTTCATTGATGAATTTCTGAAAGAGAAGGGTTACAGAAATGAGACTCATTTTCTCACCGTCATGGAAAGGTCAGAAATTGTTCCTGAAGGAACGGCTGCAAAAGCATTTGCAAACTTTCCTAGTGACCCTAGGTTTGGTAGTATGAATCAGCCAGAGGGAAATGATGATGATGAACAGATGTTCATACACTTTAAACCATGGATGGGTGTGGCTGCAAACCTTCGAGGAAAGAAGGATGAACCTGCTCCGCTCGGACGGACATAGGAAGAAGTATGAAAAGTTGCTGAAGCGTGGGGTGATGAATCCACGGACTGTGGATTTCGATTTTCTGAACTTATTGAGCAAAAATCTGAGAGAGAAGTTTGGAAAACTTCAACTTTATCAGTTCTGTCTCGACCGTGATTTGGCACATTCTGAATTAACAAACGTACTTCTACTCCAATCTCGGTTTATTGATGCAAACGGCTTTTCTTTCAAGGTGTGAGGGATAAAGAGTATATTGTTAATAAGGACATTCTGGCAGATGTACTTGGTGTGGAAAGAGGGGCTTTCCAATCAATTAGTGTGTCTGTAAGCCATGCTACTCTTGAACTCGCAAAAGACAGAATTGCTGAAGGTCGTCTCTCCTACTCAAGGATGAATGCAACAAATACTTTGCTTCACAAGATTGTGATCAACTGTCTGAGACCCAAATCAACATCCAAGACACATGTATCCATCTCAGAGGCTAAGTTGATGTTTGCAATCAAGACTGGTCTTAACTTCTCTTTGCCGCACACCATTATATTTCACATGTACAAATGCATGGCAAAGGACAAAGGAAAACTTCCTTATGCTGCTCTTATCACTCGTATTTTTAAACATCTGAACATTCAGCCTCCTCACATTCTCTCTGTGAAGACCATTGATAAAATGGTCATCGGGCTGAGGATGATTACCAAGATGCGTCCGAAAGAACTCAAAGAAGAAGTTAGAGAAGTTCAAGGAGAAGACTCCTATCAAGTTCGAGACCCTGACTCATCAGCGGCCAAAAGAAAAGGGAAAGAACCAAAGGTTAGTTCTACCAAGAAGAGAAGGGCAATCATCTTGGAAGATGAAGATGATGAGGATGCTCTACCCATCTCTGCTCTTGTTTCTCAATTTTCTGCATCTACTCCAGCTGTTTCAGAACAACAATTTGCAGAAACAGAAAAAGAGAAAGAGAAAGAGAAAGAGGAAGAGGAAGAGAAAGAGGAAGAGAAAGAAGAAGAGAAAGAAGAAGAGAAAGAGGAAGAGAAAGGAAGAGAGGAAGAGGAAGAGAAAGAAAGGAAGAAAGAGGAAGAAAGAGAAGAAGAAGAAAAAGCAGAACAAGCGGAGGAACCAGCAAACACAGTTTCTCCAATAGAGAAAGAGGATCTACAACAGCCTGTCACTGAGGAAACTCCTCAGAACGAAGAGTTCTTTTCTCCTACAGAATACATGGAAACAGGGGGAGATACAAACAGAGAACATACCCCTCTTCTACTGACTTTTGGAGAAGAAGATATACAAACAGGTGTTAGTCGATCACCTCGTGATGCTGAAGATGTTCATGCTGCACAGTTTCCTGAAGGAGAGGCATCATCTCCACATACTGAAATTCCTGCTGACATTCATACTGGCTTGACTCCACCATCAGACCGAGCTGAAACAAGCACTCAGACTGACAATTCTGGAGATTTTCGAAGGCTGCTTGAAATCATCTTGGAACTCAAAGGCCAAATTTATGCCATGGGATATGAATTTCAGACCTTGTAGAATGAAAATCATGCAATGTTCATCACTCTGCATGATCAGCTTAAAGATGTTCAGCGTAAGATTCAGGATACTGCAAAGGGCACTACTCTCACCCAAGTACAAGAAGATTTGAGGAAGCTAGAAGGAACTGTCAAGTTTATGGAGGACTTTCAACTTGTTCGCATTCCTCGTGCTCCTTGATTTTTTTATGCTGACAAAAAGGGGGAGAAGACTTTGCAGATTTTCAAGCACTTCAACTTCAGACTCATTCCTCAAACCAAACCAAATCTTTTCTTCAAGTTTTAAACATTTTTTAGTTGTTATTTTGACTTTATCTTGAGTTTTTAATTGTGTGCAGTTTTTGAATGTGTGCTCATTATTGCATTACTTTAAGCTTTTAAATTAGATAAAGATAGTATTGTCTGTTCATGACTAATGAGATTTCGGTGAATGCAGATCTGTGTACGGTAAGTCTCGTATACGGGATATATCTGTGTACAGGATAACTTCTACTATTTTTATTCTAATCTTTATGAGATATCAATGCTTGCTTAAAAGTTGTATTGCAGGGCAATAATATTCAAATCTGCAGAAAAGTTTTGTCACCATAAAAAATGGGGAGATTGTTGGATAAATTCTCTTAAAGTATTTTGAAGTTGACAAAACATTTTCATCGTCTAGTCTCAAGACTTACGACTCTATTGACAAAGTCTGAAGATCAAAGTCTGAAGCTAGCAAGACTCAAGACTCATATTTCAAAGTCTACTCTCATGGACAGTTTCCAGACCAACGTTTATTCTGATCTTATATGATCTTTATTCTAACGGCTAGAGAATATCCTTCTACTGGATTCAGCACTAGAAGATCTAACTTTCGTATTCGAATATGTATAGATTCTCTAAAGATTTCGCAACTAATTTTTGGAAGGATCTACTTATGGAAACCGAGATCCTGATTGTATGGGCGAGCAGGATTGATGGGCTATCAACACTTACCTTAAAGAGCTCGAGATCTCTCTAATTGATCCTGTCCAATGGGTTGATTGGAAGAACTTCGTTGGAAGGTGCCAACGGTATGGAAGGCATGAAGAAGTATATAAGAGAGATGCTCTAGTTGTTGAAGTGTGCGGATAGAAGAATTCCAAAGTCTGAATCTCATTTTTCTATTTTGCGATATCATTCTTCGAGCGATATATGTAATCAAAAGAGAGATCATATTGTAGTGAGACCTTGAGGAAGTGTAGTAGAGTTTTCTACACTGTGGACTCAAGAGCGTGAGACTGTAATTACTCTTATTGATTCTTAGTGAAATCCAGCCAGAAGGGTTATCCGTGCGGGAGAGTGGACGTAGGCTTGGTCTAAGCCGAACCACTATAAATCTGGAGTCTTGATTCTCTATCCCTAATCCTTTTATCATTAACTTTCATTTGCTGCAATTGTTGGTTTTAATTTATTAACCTCTCATTCGGATTACATTGTTAAAATTGCTTTAAACACCTATTCACCCCCCTCTAGGTGCTAATTCTAGTCCTAACAATTTTTCCAAGATTAATATGCATAATTCAGACGTTAGTAATTTGGGCAAGGGTTGCGGGAAACTGAGTACAGGCCCTAGGGTCTCTGACTGCCTAGGCTCGGGTCCCTTGAGGCCATGCCTGAGACCTTGATGCTTAGACTTGAGTCTATAGAGGCTAGGCTCGAGCCCATCAAGGTTAGGCCGGGTCCACGAAGGTCGGGCGGACCATATTTTGACGCTAATGTATATTTTGGCCACTATTAATCAACAAATATGAGTCGAAAAATTGGTTTATCACGTTTTCACAGTGCCACACTCATATTTCTCAAGAAGCAGCATTAACCAGCGAGGCAAATTCAATCTCATGTTTCACTACACAAGAGGATGATGCACGAGAATAGTTCTTCATTTTGACGATCACAAATACCCTACTTATTTCTCCTCCTTACACTTCGTTTCGCTCCACTATATATGATTAATCTGAGTGAGAGAAAGAGAGAGAGAGCTTGTGCCAGAGTGAGCTAATAAGCAAAATAGTTACACATATGAAGACAACACAGTGATTTGACCAAATGATATTAATATAAAAAGTCTCAAAGTGATGACAATAACAAAATAAAAAGAAAGAACACATATAAGTCTTTTGTCAACAGAGCTTAATTAAATGCATTATGAATTATATCCTTTGCTTAAAAATTTATTGATCCACATTTTTCAAAAATT
>CM024581.1:14751941-14818730 GCA_014182395.1 Eucalyptus sp. ANBG9806169 | reverse complement strand
TTGACTTCCGTTGACCGTTGACTGTTGACCGACGACCGTTGACTTCCGTTGACCGTTGACCGACGACCGTTGACCGTTGGACTGTTGACCCAAAAAAAAAAAAAGGATTTTTTTTTCAATTATGTCTATGTGGATTATATGTAATCCAATATTGTTCTGCATTTTGTTGCAGGAACAATGCCTCCCCTTCGATTACGTACGCCTATTCGCGTGATTACCGATAAACAAAAGGCAAAGCTTTCTAAGTTGATAGCCGAGTTGGACTGATTATCGATGGGAGAAAGGAGACTTAATTGATCATGTTCTGAAGTCAACGGGAAGATTCAACAGAGTCATATGGAATGGTCATCCCATGTCATGATCGAGATGGTGCGATTTTTCATTAACACTCTTCCATCAGAATGGCAAGATGTGTTGAATCGCATATGGGATGTCAACGGTGCTGCTTCATATAAGAAAATTGTGATAGATTTTGTAAACGAATATTACTGCATTGTTGCAAGGGAAAATGTCAAGAAATTGACCAAAATAGGATCTTTCCCAGTTCGTGTGAAGGTTATTTGTAAGATGTATTAGCTGTTTTTGTTGAGTGTGCTATGTGGACATCCTATGTAAATGTTATCTACCTGATTGTTGTTGATGTAGCAACCTATATGTTAGCCATATTATATGAAAGCCTTATTGTTATATGTCAATTATCCGTTGCTTTCTTCTGTGATTGCTGATTGCTGTGGGTAGGTAGCTGTGGGTAGTAATATAAGTTTTTGTAGCTTCATAGAATTGATTTTGCATATGACAATCATATTAATGATAGTTTTAAGTTAGGATCTTTGGAGGATGATTGGAAACATAGTGACCTTTTGATTCCGAAACCTTACTTAAAATTATTAATTAATATGATGGGTTTGTGCAAAATAGATGCATAAATAATAAGCATTAATAACTCGTGCATATATGTCTCGATGTGTTGGATCAATGGCTTCAGCCACAAAGAGCATAGTTGCCGAGCTGAACAAAGGTGAAAAGCTCAATGGTGACAACTATGAAATCGGCAAATGAAAATCCAAGATGTGCTGGAAGAGCAAGAAGCACTTGAGACTCTTATCCCGACCATGGTAGAACCTCGAAGAAGGAACCACCGCATGCACATAAGAGAGACAAAGAAGCATTTGCATGGAAAGAAAGAACTCTCTTGCTCGCATCACGTTGCTGAGCAAAAGATGGAAAATGACGTCATGCGAGAGTTTAGGCGTTTTTGAAAATGCCAAAGACATGTGGGAAGCATTGGCGGCAAGATTTGGTCATACTTCGGTGACTAGACTAAGGCAGCTCACTATTAGGTTTGACTCTTATAAGAAGCCTCATGATCACCATGAAGCAACATCTTAGAAAGATGTCAAACATGATTAATGAGCTTAAAGATGCTGGCCATGTCCCGACAGATGAGCAGCAAGTGCAAGCAAGGATTCGTTCCTTGCCTCTGAGTTGGGAGCATATGAAGGTGCACCCGACTCATAAATGAGAATATCAAACCTTTGAGGATGCATTGCGTCATCTTGAGCTGGAAGATGACCGCCTGTTGGCAGCCAGCCAGGAAGCTGAACTCTATCATGCTAGTTCTAGCTCAAATGGAGCTTCGGGCTCCAAGCGCAAGCGCCCCTAACTGGTTTGATAAAGGGAAAGGCAAGGAAGCAGGTCATTCGGGAAGAAACCCAAGTTTAACCAACATGAAAGAGGAAAGCGTCCTCGCATGAAAAAAGCTAACAAGGGTGAAATGCTACAAACCGTGGCAAGAAGGGTCACTATGCTCGCGATTGTCGTGAGCCAAAGAAGGTAAGCACCCTTGTATTTTTCAGAACTTTGCATATGTGTCAAGTTCGTATTCATGACTGAATCTAATCCTCGTGGACTGTGGATTCGGAGCGACAGACCATGTAGCGAAGGATAGAGGATCCTTCGTGGAATTTCGACGAATACCAACTGAACTAAGTGGATCTATGTGGGAAACAACTCAGCAGCTGAAGTGAAAGGAATTGGCACATGCCAACTGAATATGCGTGGTGGACGCACTTTGTTCCTTCATGATGTATTGTATACTCCGGAGATTCGTCGGAATTTAGTGTCTGTTTTTAGTATTGGTTAAATTAGGTTTTAATTTGAACTTCTATGATAGAGGTGTGGATTTGTTTTTGAATACAAATTACTATGGTTGTGGATATTTTCTGATGGTTTCATTGTATTAGATATTAATTATGTTAATACAAATGTTTGTTATTCCCTTCTCACGTCTCCTAACACATATGATAAGGATGTGAATGTATGGCATGCTAGACTTGGTCACATTGGCCAACAACAGTATGAATAGACTAGCCAAATAGGGCTTGTTGGGCAATATTGAAAAAGTCGATTTGCCTATCCGTAAGCATTGCCTAGAAGGGAAAACGACAAGGAAACCATTTGGAAAAGGTAAAAGAGCTGAGTTTCCTCCGCATTTAATCCATTCCGATATCTCGTGGTCCAATGAATGTGAGAGGAAGGCATGAGGCTGTTTATTTCATCACTTTTATAGATAATTATACTCGATTCGGATATGTCTATTTAATTTCTCACAAATCTGAAGCAATAAGTTGTTTCAAAAGGTTTATGAACCTGGTAGAGAATCAATTAGACAAGAAAATAAAAGCATTGAGATCCGATCGAGGTCGAGAATATTTATCTGATGAGTTCAGAAAATTATGTGATGAAAAAGGAATAGAAAGACAGCTTATCTATTCAATATACTCCTCAACAAAATGGTGTTGCGTATAGAGAAGAAACGTAACCCTACTAGAAATGGTTAGGTCCATGATGGCGCATGCTAACTTGCCTATCACCTTTTGGAGTGATGCGCTGTTATCCGCTGCCTATATACTTAACCGTGTGCCTTCCAAATCAGCGTTTGCTTCCACTCCATATGAGTTATGGACAGGTAGAAACCAGACTTAAGTTTTATTAAGCCATGGGGTTGTGCTGCCTATACACTTGATTCCTCTCACAAGTTTGGGAAATTGGGTCCCAGAGGAAAGAAGAGTATTTTCATAAGATACTCGAGTAACACTCAAAAGGGTATGTGTTCATAGGTGAGCAGGAAAGTGGGAGTATAACTGAATTTGAATCACGGGATGTCACATTCTTAGAGGATGAATTTCCTAAGAAGGGCGAAATAGGGAAGACAACACCCTATTTGAAACCTCGGATCAAGATAATGATCTTAGTGGAGTTCGTCCAAGTGGGAGTAATATGAGAAGTGATGAATTGAATTCGACTCATTCTCAATTGCAACCACATGATGAGACGACATCATTATCTAATCCCAGTGGGAGCATAATGGGGAATGATGTGCAAAGAGCACAAACTCCCATATGGCGAACAAGTCGCCAAAGTATTCCCGTCGACGTTTTGACATTGAAGGGGAAACTTTTATGGTTGCTCCACAAGATGAGGATGAGCCTAGAAATATTAATGAGGCTCTAAATTGCCCTAGTAAGGAAAAATGGATTCATGCAATGGAAGAGGAAATGGAGTCAATGAAATCAAACCAAGTCTGGGAACCGGTTGATCTTCCAAAAGGACGCAGAGCTATTTGGAACAAATGGGTTCTCAAAGTAAACGAAAGGCTGATGGCTCGATAGAAAGGCATAAGGCTCGCCTTGTAGCGAAGGGGTATAATCAACGGGGAAGGGATTGATTATGAAGATACGTTTCTCCCGTAGTTAGATTTACCTCGATTCGCATTATTCGGCAATAGTATCTAGTTTGGATCTTGAATTACATCGGATGGATGTAAAGACTGCTTTTCCTCAATGGAGAATTAGAGGAAGAAATATATATGGAACAACCAACCTGGTTTCATGGTAAAAGGCCAAGAAGAAAAGGTGTGTCGACTTTTGAGGTCGATATACGGCCTTAAGCGATCATCGAGACAATGGTATATACGTTTTCATAATGCCATAATGGCATATGATTTTACAATGATTGATGAGGATCATTGTGTATATATCAAAAGATCCAAGGATCATTTTGTGATCATATCATTATATGTTGATGATATACGATTGCGGAAGCAATATGGAGTTTGTTCATACTGTCAAGAGTTGGTTGTCTTCCAACTTTGAAATGAAGGATATGGGTGAGGCTGCATACATTCTTGGAGTTAAGATTTCAAGAGATCGTTGTCTCTTTCGCAAGAAACATATATAAATAAAGTTCTTGAACGATTTCGTATGCAAGATCGTAAACCCATAGACACTCCTATTGCGAAAGGTGAAGGATTGAGCCCAGATCGTGTCCGAGGACTCCACAAGAAAAGGAAATGATGAAACATGTTCCTTATGCTAGTGCAGTTGGGAGCTTGATGTACGCTATGATGTGTACAAGACCCGACATATGTTTTGCAGTTGGAATGGTGAGTAGATACCAATCCAATCCGGGTCCAGCACATTGGAAAGCGTAAAGAGAATACCGAGGTATCCGAAGGGAACCGCTGATTTCAAGTTGAATTATCAAGGAAAGGATCTGCGACTTGAAGGCTATTCGATGTCGATTGGGGAGAGATTTAGATGAAAGGAAATCTACCTCTGGTTTTGCTTTCTTCTTGAACAATGGCGCCATATCATGAAGCGGTAGAAGCAAACGTGTATAGCCTTATCCACGATGGAAGCTGAGTTCGTGGCATTATCGGCAGCAAGTATAAGAAGGAGTATGGCTTAAGAGATTTTTGGATCATTTAGGTATTGTTGAGAAAGCTGCATATCCGTTATTGGTTAAGCTGTGATAGCCAAGCAGCTATAGCATACACTAAAGATCCAAAATATCATGGCAAGACCAAACATATAGATACCAAGTATAACTTTGTAAAAGATATGGTTGCACGAAAGGATGTGAACTTGCGGTACATATCTACGCATAGAATGGTAGCAGATCCTATGACAAAGCCAATACCTAGAGATGTGTTTTGTGGTCATGTGAAATCTCTAGAATTGCGTAGAGTCTGATGTACTGAATTGTAATTTCCCTAAGTTGTTCACATGTAAGAACTAGTGTTGTTTCATTATTAATGCCTATGAATCTTTTTGTTTGATCTTTATGCATCTTAATGCTTAGTACATTATATTATGTTGAGGAAGTATGTCGGACAGATAAGAGATTAGCCCACTCACACGGGTAATCGCCTCTATTTACTATGTGATAAATAGAGATGAGACGGTTTTTTTTTTTTTAAGCTTATTATCTAGGTGATAATCGAGAGCCCAAGCTTAAAATACGTATGTCGCCTTAACTGAGTGTTAAGATGAGGACATAATACTTACGATGTCCGAAAGTAAAATAACCCATACATTTTACTTTATCTGTCTAAGATGCCGGATGTGAGTTTCGATGAATTTTGTGAATGAGTAAATACGTGAACTCAAGTTAGACATTGGATATGTCTGAACTATCATCTGTACGGTATTGATTGTGTAGACATACGCTCCATGGGAAATGAGTTAATACCGTAATACGTATTTCATACTACGTATGCATGAGACGACCTAAAAGAGTGACAAAAGTTTGATCTCAACTTTTATGACGTGTGAGACTCTTGAGGAATAGAGTTCCTCAATTTTTTAGTGCCCTCATGACTCTTACTTATTCTCAAGATTTCTATTTAGTGTTTGCTATCTTAGAATGTTGCCAATGGTCATGAGATGATTCGATCTAATGGGACATTTCTAGAAAAGCAAGTTGAACTGAAATTGAGAGTTTGAAGGAAAGGAAGATCGGATTTGTAGAATCACATTGTGGTTTGTATTCACAGTCGACCAATTATGACTGTCTTTGGGATAATCATAATTGTGAATACAATATATATATCATTGTTTAAATGAGATTAAGAGAGATATAAATGTGATCGATCGATCTAGGGTACTGCATACTATTTTTACTCGGAAAATAATGTCCATTATGAGCTGCTATATATTCCTAACATTTGGGATGTATAAAGAACGAGCTCTCAAAGTATGCTGGTCGCACGGATTATTCGCCAGTATGAATGTTGAAAGAGGAAAAGAGGGATTTTCGGTTGATGGGCTAAGTTGGGCTATCCACCCATGCTGGTTTTGGAACCACCATGTGCGAGTGGGAGATGAAGGATTTAATCATGATGGGCTAAGTCGGCCCGGCCTCGATGGGCCTAAGGGCCCGGCCCACGGGAATTAGGCCCGTGGAAAAGGGTACCTATAAAAGGGATGAGAAAGAGAATGAACGTACCTTTTCGCATTTAGTACGTTCAATTTTTCTCTCCCAAGATTCTCTCTCTCTCGAAGGCCAAGAGGCGACGCCATCTCCACTCCACGGCGAATCTTCGACATCGGATCGAACGGAATTGAAATCTCTTCCTCAATACAGCATCGGTATCTAATCTGTGGCTAACAAGGTACGCTCGAATCCGTGGCGTGCTTTTGATCGGTGATACGTGACATTCACGGGCTTATCTTCCGCATATGATTTAGGGGTTCGGTTTAGGTGCCGAATCCGGTTTTCGGGGATCCGAACGATCCCAACAGGAATCAAACTGAATGGTTCTGGAATCAAACTGGAATGGCTGATTCTAGTCTGTCTCCTAGTTCTCAACAGTTGCCCTAAGAGGGGTGATGCGTGGGAGGCAGTGAAAGCCAGCCATACAAAACATCTCAAACATTGGAACACCGTTGATGTTTCTCTCACATCAATTGCTAGATAAATCAAATTGAGATGCTCAATTTCCCAATATGCAATATCACACAGTGTTGCGAAGAAAATGCACAAGTATTTACTATCGAAGGGCTCGTCCAAGAAGATTGTTGCAAAGGCTTGAGGCTTGTCGAATAAGACCATAGCATGGGCTCTAAGATGAATCTTAACTCGGTCAACTTCGAATCTTTGCTCGTTGGAGACGAAGTGCATCCCAAACAACTTGCCCGAAACGACCTGCTCAACATGCTTGACAAGTTGGAGGGTGTCATAAACTGAGATACGGTGATTCAAGGTCTCGATTTTGTCATCAAAAGCTTCGAGGGGGAAATACTCATCCCTCAAGTGTTGTCAGTTCTAGATATGAGCTTCAAAGCGGGCCCTGTCAGTCCCATCAATTGTAGACTTGAGTTTTCAAGCGGACCCAACCCAGTCAATTCTAGGTCGGAGCTTCGAACCAGTCTAGTCGATTTGAGAACTGAATAATGAAAGAAGGGTGCAAAGAATTAAATTGAAAATATGGGAGTGATTGAGTCAGAATTGAGCTGGGAGCATAAACTAAGAGAGAGAGAGACTCTTTTACTTTTTTTTCTTCAAGATGGAAAGGATTATAAAAAAACATATAGGCCCGCTCCAGACGGTTTAGTTCTACACCTGGAACTGGGCTGATTTTCATGGGAACTACCTAGAATTGATTGATTTAGTCTGATTCCTTAATTAGCATTGAACCGTTGATCGTCCCATTGCGTTTCATATAATATCATAGGCAAACAGTCCCCACTCTCCTTTACAATCGGATAAGCAACTTTTTTTTTAAAATTTTTTTTATGAATAATTAAATAGTTAAAATATGTTTGTCACTTTTTTGAGCTTAATGGGGCTGTCCTTTTCTCATTTCCCTATTCTTTTTTTCTTGTCAAGGGACAGAAGCTGAAATATAATTAAAATAATAGACTATTCGCATGTGAACCTTTTATCAATTCAATGACAAGACCTTTTCTTTTTCTCATTTCTTAATCTTAAAAAAAATGCGATGCCGAATAATAAGATGCTTGTTGAATGCTTGTGTATTCTGATTTGGTCCACTCGACAGTCTTTTTCAGTGACCTTGCTACTTTCTAAATTAAATACAGACCATGACATCTGTTTGGGAAGTAGATAAGACTCATATGTCACCCACCATTTTCAATGATTTAGATTCAATTTTGAATACATATATTAAATTAATTAGCCATTTCTCATGATGGTGGGGATATGGACATCAACAATTTGGAAATTAAAAGTCAGACAATCTCTCTGCCTATTGCACCTTGGTCGCAATGAACTCGTAGACAGAGACCGCACCTTGGTTCTTAAGTGGTTCCGCCTTAAGTGATTCTGTTGGAGGATATGCTTGTCTGATTGATACCTTGAATCATTCTAGGATTGTAATTGATTACTGTATCAATTTAGGATTAGATTTGATACTTTAGAGAATATTCTTTCCTTTCATTATTTACCCCTTGTATTATATATTTGGTACCGTACATTGAGATTGTCATAAATGCGATACACAAAATACAATCTTCTCCTATATTTTTTTCTCCATTTTTGTCATGATATCAAAGCTTCCTTTTCCTGGTAAAGCTTCCACTTTCTCGGTTGCCTTTCGATTTTCTTTTGCTTCCTCATTGTTGCTAAAAAGACTAAATTGCAAAACAAGGTTAGCACTTCAGTGTAAGAATCAATATTTGAATATTATCCAACCCTCAAATTTTATTAATACCTTTTACCTTCATCTCTTACCGATACCATTATGAAAGATCATTCATCTGCCTCTGAGAAAAGAACTCCAGAGGAGTCGTCTCTACGAAGAACTCCACCAGAGTAAAACCGGCCTACTAGAGACGTCGTGAATCAGGAGCAAATTGTCCAAACCCAAACGATCCAATGGATTCCCTTTCAAGCCTTGCCGAATCAGGGATAGCCCATCATGGGCTAGCCCACCTCAGGCCAAACCCAATCAAGCCAATTTGTCTAATGGCTACTTGTCCAGGTACCATTTGGTCCATTAACATTTGGGCCGACCCAAAATTTTCCATGGTCATATAATCAAATCCATGGAGAGCAGATCTAGCCTAATGGTGGCCCACCAGTCGGAATCGGGGCAAATCAATCCATTAGGCCAGAAGGAGTCCATGCTGGTCAAACATTCAAACCGAGTTAGAGGGGGAATTCCTACTCGATTCCCCAACCCAGCATTTTGCCATTTTCAATCCTAGCTGCTAATGGCCGTTTGAAACCCGGCAACCCTCTTCACACTTCTAGCGTTGATGGGCCTGAGCTTCGGCTTATCACCACCAACTCACCAGCTTGAAAAATTACTAGACATGGTCACAAGAATTTCGATGGGCCCTCGTCACGAAGGACAAGGACGGATCCTGAGGGATCCGTCCCCATTCCAATCAATGAACACTTAGCTCGACTCTGGAAAAAAAGTAACCAGCTAGTCTGAATCTAAATAGAGGAACTATATAGCCCAAGATGTGGCGGCTAGACTACCTTTGATGGAAGACTCGAGGTTATGTGGGAAAGCATAAAAGAAATGAATGGAAAATTAGATCAGGCAAAGTTATTCTCCATCACCAGGCCATATCCGAATTAAAGCAAGGAAACATGCCAATCACGACATGCTTCAACAAGCTTTCAGCGGTCTGGAATGAATTGGAAGCCGCTGAAGAAAAGCTCGAGGGACCAGACTCAACATTATAGTAGTATAAGGTGCTTATAGAGGGAAAATGTCACCTGCTTCCTCCTTATTTTGAATGACACTTACCTCACCTTTCAGTCTTAGGTTCTGGCCATGGATTCGGTGCCCTCGCTTGGCTGGATCTACTAGCTAGCCGTGTAGGAAGAGAACCAGCATCGAAATACATCAAGGAGGGGGAGAGTATTTTACTTGCGGCTCAGACCAACCCACAATAAAGGGCTTCGGCAAACAGGGCACAAAACGAAGGAAAGAGGCGAATTACCCTAAGGCAAATGAAAGAAGAAGGAAGAAACTTTAAGAACCCTGAGATCGATAGCCTAGATTTGGCGCTGCGATCAAATGGTCCATCTATCTTTTTCAACTGGTGGATCAAATAGTCACCATGAGGTCACATTAGCCCCAATCTTTAAGTCTTCGAATGGGCTGAATTCGCCAGCTCATATAGAAAATGGTGGCCCAAGTTCTAAGGGAAATGGTAAATTATTTTGTGATTATTGCAAGAGTCCATATCATATTGTTGACACATGTTAGAAGTTGCAAGGGATGCCTGATGATAAAGATAAAAAAGGAAAGGAATCTGCAGTTGCTTATCAAGTCATTGACCAATGTGCTAATAAAATTCATCAGCCAATTACTCATGACCAATACCAACAACTCATGAAGGTCTTGAAGAAATTGGATACCTTTGAAAAAACTGGAATTTTTTAAGGTACTTCTTATTGTCTGATGAGCTCGAAACCAAATGATGCATGAATAATTGATTCAGGAGCTAGCGATCACATTATCTGCAACAAAAGTTTCTTTTCACATGTTCATGCACAATTATCTCATCCTATCACCATCTGTCTTCCAAATGGAAATGTCACATTTATCACTATGACAGGAATAGTAAATCTTGCCCCTTATTATGCTCCAAAATGTCTTCTTTGTTCTAGATTTCCATTTCAATCTTATTTCTGTTTCCAGAGTCTGTGAGGACAATTCTTGTTGTGTCATTTTCCATCTAATAATTGTTTCTTTCAGGTCCTTTCAATTGGCAAACTAATGAGCTTGGGTAGTACTTAGAAGGGCTCTATTTTTTAGACTAGTTTTCCACATAATTTTGATTTGTCTAGTACTTCCTTGAATAAATGATCATTGCATAATTCTGCTACTAATGATAAACATTTCATTTCTTATAAAAAATTGGGTCATAGTGCTTTTATCCTTTATCTTCAGTGCCACATTTGCCCTCTAGCAAAACAATTGCATGTTTCTTTTACCACAAGCAAAAATCGTGCCGATGGTATTTTCTCATTTATCCATACTGATGTTTGGGGACCATAGCATATACAATATCATGATGGTTCACGATTTTTTCTCACAATTGTAGATGATTATTCCTGTGTTACATGGGTGTTCTTCATGCAATCCAAGAGTCAAGTATCTCTTCATTTGAAGATGTTTCTTTCCTTATCCAAAAATTAGTTTGAAAAATCTGTCCAAAAATTTCAAACTAACAATGGAAAAGAATTCTTCGATAGTGAATGCAGATCCTTCTTCTCTTGGAATCCTTCATGAGAATTCTTGTACTTACACCCCACAGCTAAACAAGGTAGTTGAACGTAAACATCATCATTTGCTCGAAGTCGCACATGCCTTTAAATTTCAAGCTTCTATTCTTAAAATATTTTGGGGAGATTATGTGGTCATGCTAGCTTACTTAATCAATTGCATGCCGACTCAAGTTCTCAACGGATGAACCCCTTCGAGTTGCTTTTCGAGAAGAAACCAGAACTTCACCATCTCAAAGTTTTCGGTTGCTTATGTTACATCACAATAGTAGGACCTCGAGATAAGATAGGTCCTCGTGCTCACTGGTGTGTATTCATAGGGTATCCCAGCCTTCAGAAGGGGTATCATGTTTATGATTCATCCACAAGTAATTTTTTTTGTAAGTAGGATGTCATTTTCTATGAGGACAAATATCCTTTCCACGATGAGGCGTCTTCAACTGAAAATTCTGGCATAGGAACGGCTTCTCATCAATTTCTCCATGAAGAGAACCTATCTGAAGACCATTAATATATCATTATTGCTCCTCCAGAAGGTCTAGAGCCACCTCTGGTATTAACTGAGGTTCCTAATGCCACATCAACTTCGAATAATTCAATTGAGGACACGATGATGCCAATCGAAGAGATTTCCGGTCCTTCCTCAACAGAACTTCCCTCGACACATATCACTGTTGATGAGTCATCTTCTCGCCTCAGCATGATCCACCACAATGCTCTAGTCGCATGACTCAATCCACCCACTAGACCAAAGATTATGTCTATGCAGCCTTGAATTCACCATGTACTCATTATCCAGTTTCTTCCTATGTTTCCTTTCATAGACTGTCGTCGGAATATATGTGTTGTATTAGAGGAATATGAGAAGAGCAGGAACCTTCTTGTTATGATGAGGCAGTCAATAATCCACGTTGGCAACAAGCTATGGTAGCAGAATTACATGCTCGCATGGAAAATCAGACATGGGACATGGTGCCACTTCCAACTCATCGTAAACCAATCAGTTGCAAGTGGGTCTACAAGATTAAATACAAAGCAGATGGATCCGTTGAACGTTACAATGTTCGATTGGTGGCAAAATGGTCCGCACAACGAGAAGGTTTTAACTATCATGTGACTTTTTTGCCCGTTGCGAAGGATGTAACTGTCAGATCTTTCTTATCTATTGCTACTTTTCATGACTGGCCACTATATCAAATGGATGTTCATAACAACTTCCTTCATGGAGATTTGGACGAAGAGATTTATATGGATCTTCCATAGGGTTTACAAAGACAGAGGGAGTCGAGGGTATGTCGTCTCCGTAAATTCATATATGGTCTCAAACAAGCTTCTTAGTAGTGGTACGTTAAATTCACCACTACACTTACAACTATAGGATTCAGGCAATCCATACATGATTATGCTTTACTCACATGGACAAACAGTATGTCATTTATCTATTTGATGATATATGTCAATGGTATACTCATTATGGGAAGTGATGAATCGGTTGTCAAAGGTCTTAAATAGTACCTACATTCCACCTTTCATATTAAAGATTTATGATCACCTAAATCTTTCCTTGGAATTGAAATTGCTCAATTAGACCAAGGAATCTCTTTTAGTCAGCAGAAATTTGTGCTGGAAATCATATCAAAAGTAGATCTATCAAGATGCAAGCCAGTTGTTTTCCCTATCAAGCAAAATGTCAAGCTAACTACAATTATTATTATGCGAATTTATCTTCGAGTGATGATCCGTTCCTCAAGGATCCATCAAGCTATCAAAGACTTGTTGGAAAACTTATATATCTCACCATGGCTAGACCTGACATATACTATGCAATTCAAACACTCAATCAATTCATACATAGTCCCAAACAATCTCATATGAATGCCACTCTTAAGGTTGTCAAGTATTTAAAGAAATGTCTAGGAATTAGGATACTCCTTTCTTGGAAGTGCAGCATGATGATGTCAACGTATTGCGACACGGACTATGCCACTTGTCCTATGACCTGAAGGTCCATTATGGGGTTCTGCATAAAACTTGGAGAATCACCACTTTCGTGGAAAACAAAGTAGTCAATTGTGTTGTTATCATCAGTTGAAACTGAGTATGGAGCTATGGTCAAGACAGCTTGTGAAGTAATATGGATATGAGGTCTACTTTTAGACCTTGGGGTACAAGTCAAAGGTCCAACCTTACTATAATGCCGCACTCAAATTGGTAGCAAATTCCATAGTACATGAAAGAACAAAGCATATAGAATTTGATTGTCATTTCACCCCTGACAAGATTCAAGAAGGGATAATCAAGATGAGAGGAATTAGAACTACAGAGCAACCGGCGGATATCTTTACTAAGCCTCTATGCCAAAAAAAATATGCATATCTTCTAAGCAAGTTGGGCGTCTTGGACATATATAAGCCGTTAGTTTGAGGGAGAGTGTTAGAAGATATGCTTGTCTGATTGATACCTTGAAACATTTCGAGATTGTAATTGATTGCTGTATGAATTCAAGATTAGATTTGATATTTAGGGAATAATCTTTCCTTTCATTATTCACCCTTTTATCTTAAATATTTGGTATTGTACATTGTGATTGTCATAAATGAAATACACAAAATACAATCTTCTTCCACATTCCTTTTCTCATTTTCTGTCAGATTCTATTCTCAGCCTAAAATCGAGAATTGCTTGTGGTTCCAAAAACTAAACCACCCCACCAATTCTAGATCTGAATAATGAAAGAAGAGTACAAAGAGTTAAATTAAAAATGAGAATGAGGGAGCCATAATTGAGCTGAGAGAATAAATTGAGAGAGGGAGACTCCTAAACTCTTTATTCTTTAAGATGAAAATATTTATAAAACAATATATTGGTCCGGTTTGAGTGGTTTAGATAATTCTGCTGTGCACCAGGAATGTGGACCATTTTTTGTTGGTTCAAAATTTAAGGAATCGAATACTTGATTAATCTTCAAGAACCATTCAAAATCGATTGATTCAGTCCAATTTTTTTTTTTGTTAAAACTGGATTGTTGCTCACCCTTCACGAGTTTCATATAAAATCGTAGCCACACAACCCTCGATCTCCTTTGCAATCGGATAAATAAGTCAGCCAATTTCTGACGAATAATTTTATGGCTAGAAAATGTATGTCAATTCGAGCTTAATGGGACCGTCCTTTTCATATATTTTGTTTTTCAATGTCAACCTTATCTGTTGTCTTCTCGAGGGACAGAAGCGGAAATATAAGTGAACTGATAGACTATTCGCATGGGAGCTTTCGTCAGTTCAATGACAAGCCCTTTTTGTCGTTTCCATAATCTTAGAAAAAAATTCAATGCCGAATTATAAGATGCTTATTGAACGCTTGTGTTTTCTGATATGGCCACTCAACAGTCTTTTTCAGTGACCTTGCTACTTTCTAAATTAAATATGGACCATGACATCTGTTTGGGAAGTAAATAAGACTTATATGTCACTCACCATTTTCAACGATTTAGATTCAATTTTGAATACATATATTAAATTATTTAACAATTTCTCATAATGGTGGGGATATGGACATTAACAGTTTGGAAATTAAAAGTGAGACAATCTACCCGCCTGGTGCACCTTGGTCGCATAACGAAGCTGCCGTTTTCTGATTCACAAAAAATTTTCCCTAGTATTTACTTCAGTATCGTCGGTCAAAATACATCTTCACCACAGCATTACTTGTATCCTATTTAGACCGCGAGCCGTTTCTTTTGGTCCAAACAATTATACCAAAAAAAAAAAAAAAAAATAACGCCCTCCAGCTTTTCAGCTCCAAATCAACCGAGAGGTCCTGCGAAATTCTTCCATTTCCTCATACTTTCCCATATTTTCTCGGAAACAAACAGAGACTTAACTTCCTTTTATTTCGCGAAAAATGTGCCATTTCTAATTTTTATGAAATCAATTTTCAAGAAAATGACAATGTTTTCCAGCATTTGCCTGAAATCTGAAAAACAACTGGATAATAATTTTTGTCGTTTAGTGAGAAAAATTTGCCTTATTTTTCCAAGATTAATATGCATAATTCAGACGCTAGTAATTTGAGCAAGGATTGCAGGAAACTGAGTACAGGCCCTAGGGTCTCTGACTGCCTAGGCTCGGGTCCCTTGAGGCTATGCCTGAGACCTTGATGCTTAGACTTGAGTCTATAGAGGCTAGGCTCGAGCCCATCAAGGTTAGGCCGGGTCCACGAAGGTCGGGCGGACCAAACTTTGATGCTAATGTATATTTTGGCCACTATTAATAAGAAATATGAGTCGAAAAATGTGTTTATCACGTTTTCACAGTGCCACACTCATATTTCTCAAGAAGCAGCATTAACCAGCAAGGCAAATTCAATCTCATGTTTCACTACACAAGAGGATGATGCACGAGAATAGTTCTTCACTTTGACGATCACAAATACACTACTTATTTCTCCTCCTTACACTTCGTTTCGCTCCACTATATATGATTAATCTGAGTGAGAGAAAGAGAGAGAGCTTGTGCCAGAGTGAGCTAATAAGCGAAATAGTTACACATATGCAGACAACACAGTGATTTGACCAAATGATATTAACATAAAAAGTCTCAAAGTGATAACAATAACAAAATAAAAAGAAAGAACTCATATCAATCTTTTGTCAACAGAGCTTAATTAAATGCATTATGAATTATATCCTTTGCTTAAAAATTTATTGATCCACATTTTTTGAAAATTTGCACTCTTCTCTATGAATGCCTTTCCAATTTTTTTAGTCTCAACTAGATAGTTAAAAAACTGATCCAAGGGTAACTTCGTCATATCAATCCACTTTCATCACCTTGATGTAGAAAAAAGAGTAATTGACAATGCCTTGACCCAACAAATTAATTGACGATACCATCTCTCCAAATTGCTTTGAAAGTGTTGAAAACTTATTGTCATTGTTGGAACATTTTCGTCTTTTGTGAGAACTCTTTTTTGAAGCACAGTAGATGAAAATATTTTTTATCCCTTCATTAGCTCATCAAAATCATTGCCTAAATCAACAAGTGAGGAGGCAACTTTTTGTCACATCGTTATCTACAAGCTGCTTAGCAGAGCTTCCGATGACTATATCTCTCCCAATCACTAGAGCCATCTCATCATACACATTAATCATCCTATTCAAATACTTTTCATGAAAATGGACCTATTAGTGCAAATAATCCATAAAAAGTCAAACGAAATAATTTAGTTCGTCGTAATATGCACAACACTCAGTGAGTTATGAGGGTGCTCTATATAGAACTAGCACAATAAAATCTATTAAAATATTTGCTAACACACAGAAGGGGTACATTACAAACTGTAGAAACAAAATGAAACATCTTTTAAACAACATATACCAACACAACAGGGAAATCATATTGAGATTTATCTAAAATCCACAGTTGCATCGGTAGATATACCAAAGTTGTGCTATATAGATAAGCAAAATTTAGATACAGCAACAGCCACCCCCTAATTCCTTTCAGAACCAAAGTTGCTAGAAACAAATAAAAATTTGCAGTTTCAGCGGAATAGAATTTGGCTATTCATATTCTTTCTCTATCCACCTCCCAAATTTTGTCTACCACAGGAAAGAAGCGCAGGTCAATGCAGGCAGTCATTTCCTTTCTCTGTCCAACCCCACAAATAAAAAGGGAAAACAGAGACATTTCAACTTGTACGATTCGGGGGAAAAAAAACACTTGTAGGAGACGCTAAAGTCGCTTCAGGCCAGTCCTTCTCTTCAAACACCTCGTCCTAGAAACTCTAGCATCATAATTACTCTGCTATAACCAGAGCCATGGCATTCGACAAAATTTGTAAAAATCTTTCAATCTGAGCTAAAATCAGAAGGAAAAGAACTCCAAATTCTCTGCCTTCACTAGCAAAAACAAAAAGAATTGCTCATCAAGCAAAATCCAGATTACTCTACTTCTCATTTAATCACCAGATCTGATTCCAATTCTGACAATTGTAAGAACATTTTTTTTATGAAAAGTGATGAAAAAATTACCGTCGCATGTTGACCAAATTCCCAATTATGACTATTTTCAACTTGTCATCCCAATTGAATCTACTATTACCTCATACAATTTGATTTATCTTCCAGTTGGTTTTAATCATCTTCAAATGATTTTTAATGTGGTCAGGTTCACAACTAATGCCAAGCCTCTCATTATTGTATTGACAACGCAGGCAATTGGTGAGAGTTTGTATGTGCTCGAAGGCTTGTTTCTTTTACTTGCTTTATCGGCAAAGACTTTCAAATAGAACACATTCAATATGTTTAGATCACCTAACCTTCTCATTATTTTCCTTGCTTTTATCCATCACGATAATTACGTAACAACTTCATGTTAGGGTTAGAACTATCACCTAAAGGGGCTGGATAGGTGAATATGTAGAATTAAAAAGATAATCAAATTTAATATTGCAATAGGACAATGTCTACTAACAAGTTGTGCAATTGTCATATCTTATCAATGTCTAATAATCTATCACAAGAAATAAATGAGAGTCTAAAGGATAAAAAATGCACACAACAATTACAGTAGTTTGACTTATGATAAGCTTACGTCAACTCTTTGGCACTAATAGTTTATTGGCTGGATTTCACTAAAGAAACAATTAGAGATTACAACAATTGTGTACTCCCCACTCAAGTACGTGTGATTCAATATTCTAATCTCACACTCCAACAACAACTGCTAAGTGTTTATAGATTTAAGTTCACAAAGACGAATGAGTAAGGATGAAACTCTTATGAAACTTTGCAATTTTTAGACTTCGAAAACTCTATCTTTCTCTTTAGCATCGCAATCTTCTTAAATACTCCTCAATGTCCAAGTTGACCATTGGACATAAATTCTGATGATCATTCATCCAATCAACTTGCTGGACCTGAATGATGCTAGAAGTTTGATTACCTCGAGAATACCGAGAATGAAGTTCACATTTGTTGGGAAAAAGAACGATATTTGCGAGAAGGCTTGGATAATTTTCCCACTACTATTTCTGTGAAAATTAATTAGGATAAACTATTGGATGAAAGCAGTAAAGATAAATAGTAAATAATACTAGAATTTTAATGTGGAAAACCCTCCAAGGTGAAGGGAAAAAAACCATGGGACCGTAGTCCACTTCAAATTCCACTATGATAAATAATAGAATATAACTTTACCCTAAGGTGGATCTCTTATTGTCTTCAATTTGTGGATCTAAACCTCTCACAAACTGGATAACTCACTTAATATTGTCTTGGAAGAAGTAGACCGTTTCTTCCACTACGCTACGTTGCTCTAATATTCTTGCTTTCTTGTATGTTCTTCGCCATTGAGGAGGACTCCTATTTATAGAAGCAAAGACAATCTCAATTGAAATTTTATGATATGAAAATCACGTTTATTTATCTCTTAATCTCTCTTGATTTTCTAGATGTGGAAAGGTCGCTTTGATTCGTTTCTTGATCTCTCGATTTTCTTTCTTCCTTTTTTTTTTTCCTTTTACATACTCGCTACTACACATATTCTACTATAGATATACATAATTTAATTGGTCTCATCAATTGGGAGTGACCCACTTAACACCTTTTGATGCTGTTGCCTATACAATAGGTTGGATTTCCATAAGTTGAATTCTTCGTGTAGAAAAAACATTTCGTCTCTGATTGATTTATCAAAAAATTTCGATTTAGAAAGATTATGATATTCTTTCCTTTTGGATAATCAATAGATATAGGAAGAAATACAAGCAAATCTACTAGTCGTTGCACGACAATTTTAGATCTCCTTAACACGTTTGATCATAATCCTTATCACGTTGATTCTAATTATAAAGGATATGATTAATATATCTTCAACCTGACTATGAATCCTAATAAAATCTAATCATTTATTCTAGAAATACTATTGAGAAAACATTTCCTAAATGGTTTCGATGATTGACAAAACTTAGAGACTTTGTTTATGATAAAAAGTATTTTCAAGTGGGAAGTTTGATGGAGGATTAGACGATATTAGTCAAAATCAAAGTCGTGGTTTATTCTTCCTTCCTTACATATTATAATCAAACGGCTAGGAATGAGTCAAATACACTCATGCAATAGCTAGTGGCGATTGGTTGGATTCCTTGTCATTTTTATAAAAAGTTTCAAAAGGAAAGTCTTCTAAATATCTATCGGAGATTCAATCTTCTTGGAATTTCTTATTATAGATGAAACATTCTTTCCATTCGTAAACACTCAACTTTTGGAAACCTGAACTGCTGTATAGGCGGCAAAACATACGGGAAGCCTCACCCTTGACGATCCCGAGGCAATCGGATCTTCTTAACCTAATCTAGGACCAATAGATAGATTGGCTAGATAAGTCCTCTTGGAGATATGTCCAACGGTTAGCTTGGACTAGGAGGAGTATAAGAAGAGGTTTTAAAGCTGAAAGGGACCAAGAATTCGCATTCACAAGAGCTGAAGCTTTTAATTCCAGAGTTTGAAAAGTGTTTTGTGATCTTATACATTTGCCTCTGTTGAGCGATATTGTGTAAACCTTTTAGAGGCTAAGAGTATGAGGATTGTTCACACAAACTTGAGTGCTCAAAGCTTAGGACTTGGAACCTCTAATCGGTTTTTCTAGTGGATTCCAGCTAATAAGCTGTAACATGGGAGAGTGGACGTAGGCTTGCAAAAGCCGAACTACTATAATCTTGAGTGTGCAATTCTCTATCTCCTATTTTGTTATTTATTGTGGTAGAATTATGCACCGATAAGATTTGACCACTTCATTAGAAATTGTCTCGCTGCAATATTTATTTAAATTCATTCATTTCCACACAATCACTAATTCACCCCCTTTATGTGATAGATCTAGCCATAACAATTGGTATCAGAGCATGATTACTCTTAATTGAAGTGCTTTATTATTTCTGAGTTAACGATCTTTCGATGGCTAGTAATATTGCATTAGGTCTAAAGGAAGGTCAGAGTGATACAATGCCTTCTTACTTTGATGGAAAAGATTACAATATTTGGAAAAACAAGATGAAAGCATTCATCAGATCGAAGGATCCCTTGGAATGGGATGTTGTTCTAAGGGGCGTAAAACTTGAACCTCCCTCAACCAAAGAAGAAGGCAAAAAACTAGAAACTTCAGTCCTATCGATGTGGACATTGTCAAAAGAGAAGCACTAGATGCTAAAACCATCTATTCATTATATTGCGCGTTATCTCCATTTGAATATAATTGAATTTCCTCTTATGAATTAGCAAAAGAAATTTGGGATAGATTGTAGGTGACATACGAAGGAACTGATTGTGTCAAAGAAACGAAGATAAACATTCTTCTTCAACAGTATGAAGCTTTCAAAATGAAACTTGAAAAATCCATAACAGACATGTTTAATAACTTTATTGGCATTGTCAATGGACTGACGTATCAAGGGCAACCCATATTAGACCCAATGAAGGTGAACACGATTCTTCGAGGATTGTTAAAGGAATGGAACGACATCAAAACATCCATTTGATTTTTTTGTGGATGAACTCGTGGGAACAATTCAATCTTATGAAGAAGAACGTCTGAATGAGGAAGACACTAGAGATAAGAAATTAATAGCTTTAAAATATAATCTTGACTCTGATGATTCAAATTCAGACAAAGATGACAAGGAAGACGAAGAAATTGGCCTTATGGTGAAAAGCTTCAACAAATGGCCAGAAGAGGAAGAAGTTTAAAGGAAAGAAATCCTTCAAATCATTTGAGCAAAAGAGAAACTTCAACGACAAAAAGGAAAATAAAGATGTTATTTGCTTTGAATGCAAGAAGCGAGGACACATCAAACCGAATTGCCCTCTTTTGAAGAAAAGAAAGAACAAGTATGAGAAGACAAAGAAAGCACTAAAGGCCGAAATGTGGAGCGACACTGAGTGCAAAGAAAGCAATCAAGAATATGCTATATTTGTCTTATGGCAAAATCTAATTCGGAAGAAGAATTTGAGTTAAGTAATTTCGATATTCCGGTTGAAGTATCCAATTATATAGAAGAATTGCTTATCGATTACAAGGCCGTGTTTAGAAACTTCTCAGAGTTAACGAAGGAAAACTCAAGATGGAGACAACAGGATTCTTTCCAAAATGAAAAGATTAAGTGTCTTGAAAAGAATCTTCTTCAAACAAAAGAAAATATAATTATGTCTTAAAAGAAAACGACTCTAAAAAAGGAAATTTTAGATGTATCAAAAAGATTTTTAATTGGGTCAAAAACTTTGGAACATATTTTGTTCATCCAAATCCCATGTTATAATAAATGAGGACTTGGATGTAAAAATAAAAAAGGTTTTAGAAAATAATTTTCCAACCCACAAAGAAAGGAAGAGGCAAAAGCCTCCAAGAGTCTTCTATGAAAATTATTTTAGAAAATAGTTTGTAAAAGTTGTTGGTAAAAACCTTTTTAAATGTTTAATCTATGGCAGTTGTGATCATTATGGAAATGACTGTTCCAGAGGTTGGAAGCTAATTTAGAGAAAATTTCTAAGCATAGTTGATCCTTCTAACCAAAGAGGGCCTAGACAGATATGGGTAATAAAGAAGACTTGAATTTATCTTAATCTTTGTAGGTACCAAAGAAAAAGAGAAATAAATGGTACCTCAATAGTGGTTGTTCAAGACATATGACCAGTGATTTGAGCAAGTTCGTTGAACTCTCAGATTCAATGGTGGAAACGTTTCCTTTGGAGGAAACAATAAAGGAAAGATCATTGGTAAGGGAAAAATTGAAATTGGAAGCTTGACCATAAGAGATGTATCTCTTGTCAAAGGTTTGAACTATAATCTAATCAATATCAACTAGTTATGTGATGCTGGATACAAAATCTACTTTCAAGAAGAAAAATGTTTAGGCACAAGTAAAGATATGAAGTTGTTGTTTACTGGAAGGAGATACAGGAATGTCCATCTACTGGACATAACTGTTGATGACGTTCAGTGTCTGATCTCCATCAAAGACGAATCAGATCTCGGGCATAGGAAGCTTGGACACATAAGCACCAAGCAAATATTGAAACTCTCCTTAGAGAAATTAGTATGAGGATTACCAGATCTTAAGTTTGAAAGATCTGAAGTTTGTTCAATTTGTGCACTAGATAAATAGGTAAAAAGTTCTTTCAAACCTATCAATTATGTCAATACTAACAACGCTTTGTAGTTCCTTCATATGGACATCTTCATACCTATAAGAATGCAAAGTTTAGGAGGTAAAATGTACTACTTGGTAATAGTTGATGATTATACAAGGTATACATAGTTTTCTTCCTTGCACACAAGCATGAAGCATTTTCTCACTTTTCAAAATTTGCCAAAAAGATTCAAAAAGAAAAAGGTTATTCTATTTCTTCCATCAAAACTGATCATGAGGGAGAGTTCGAAAATCAGATTTTTCAAAATTTTTGTGAAGCAAGCTATTTTGAGCATCAGTTTTCAACTCCATTTATTTATAAACAAAATGGTGTTGTAGAGAGGAAACATAGGTTCTTACAAAAAATGGCAAGAACCCTTCTTATCGAGAGCAAAATTGGGTCACACTTTTGGGTTGAAGTCGTTTCAATAGTATGCTACATCATAAATCGAGTTTTCCTCAAACCCTCTTTAAAAGACCTCCATGGGTTTTTCAAAAGTAGGAAACCAATCATTTCATATTTCCAAGTTTTTGGCTATAAATGCTTTATTTTAAGAAATACTAATGACCAATTTGATAAGTTTGATGAAAGATCAGATGAAGGTATATTTCTGGGTTATTCAACTACCAATAAGGCCTTCAGAGTTTACAATAAGAGATCTCACACAATAGAGTAATCCATCAATGTGAAGTTAGATAAAAAATCTCAAATCCATAAAGACTCTGATCAAGCAGAGCAATCATCTGACGCAATTAAAGTACAAGAAGAAATCAAGAATTCAAAACTAGATGAATAGTCTCAGCAACAAGATACCGATTCACCATAAATTGGAAACATAAGTCAAGTCATCAAAAGGATTTAATCATCGATGACATTGACAACAAGATTAGAACAAGATCATCTCCAAAAGACATTGTCAGTACTTTGGCATTTATTTCAGAAATTGAACCAAAAAGTACTGAAAAAGCTCTATTAGATGAAAATTGGATTCAAGCAATGTAGGAGGAAATTTAACAATTTCATATAAATGAAGTATGGGAATTGTTTCCCAGACCACAAGATCATCCGGTGATAGGAACAAAATGGGTATATAGGAACAAGCTTGATGATCAAGGAAAAGTCATCGAGAATAAAGCAAGACTGGTCGCCAAAGGCTACTCGTAAGAAGAATGAATCGACTATGATGAAACTTATGTGTTAGTAGTAAGGTTAGAAGCGATCAGACTTCTACTCGCTTACATGTGTTTTCATGATTTCAAACTTTTCTAGATGAACATGAAGAACGCTTTCTTGAACGGATTCATCAAGGTAAAAGTGTTCATAGAACAACCTCTACGCTTTGAAGAACCACGAAAGCCTAATCATGTCTACAAGCTCAAGAAGGCTCTATATGGTTTGAAACAAACCTCTCATGCATGATATGAAAGGTTAACAACTTTCCTCATTCAGAATGGTTTCGAGAAAGTTAATGTTGATACTACTTTATTTATTTGGAGAGAAGGTAAGGAAATTTTATTAGTGCAAATTTATGTCGATGACATTATATTTGGATCTCTTAAGGAAAATCTTTGCAAGAATTTTGCTAAGTTGATGTAGGACGAGTCTGAGATAAACATGATGGGAACATTAATTTTTTTTCCTCGGATTGCAAATCCAGCAAACAGAAGAAGGAATCTTTGTTTTTCAAGAAAAGTATGCCAACAAGCTTGTGAAGAAATTTCACATTGAAAATTCAAAGAAATAGAAAATCCCATGTCTTTCTCCTCAAAACTCAACAAAGATGAGAATGGCAAAAAGGTTTATCAAAAGCTTTACAAGAGCATGATTGGCTCTTTACTTTATCTCACCGCTTCAAGATTTGATATCTTTTTTAATGTATGCATGTGGGCTACATTTCAATCAGACCCTAAGGAGTCTCATCTTTCTATAGTGAAAAAAATTATCAAATACATGAATACTTACCCTTCTCTTTGGAATCCTAAGAGATTGGGGTTTATGTTATCTGAGTATTCCAATGCTGATTTTGCAGGATGTAAGATTGACAGAAAAACTACATCTGGAACTTGTCAATTGTTGGGCAACAAGCCTATATCTTGGTTCTCCAAAAAGTAATCAATCGAAGGACTATGGAGTAGTGAACTCTAATACAATGATCAGATGTGACAATGCAAGTGCCATCAACCTAATGAAAAATCCAATCTTACACTCCAAGGCCAAGCACATAGAGATCAAGCACCATTTTATACGTGATCATGTTAATAACTATGAAGTAAATATTCAATTTGTTGATTCTCAAAATCAATTGGCTAACATTTTTACAAAACCTCTTAACAAAAAGGCTTTTGATTTTATTCGAGAAAAACTTGGTATTACTAATCCATTTGCTTCAAGTGTCTAAAGACATGGTACATTAGAAGATGTTGAGTAGATCCACTATTGTTTTCAAATTTTAGTGGTAAGAATATTTTTGGAAGCATATCAGGTATATACACACTTCCTGCATTCTCTTCTCTATTGCAAAAAAAGATCAAAACTTTTCTTCACTTTTAGAACCATGGCACCAAAAATTGCTCTGAAGTCGAAGCCTAGACCTTCTGGTTCATGGCAATCAAATCGCATTATGGGCTTGCAATCTAGAGTTAGAGGAAGCCCTTTATTTTTCGATTTGTCCAATTCTTCTAATAGCATTGAAGGTGTAGAAACTTCTTTAGACTTTTCTCAGTTAAGATTGACGATTGGCACCCTTAAGTCATTGGGAGATAGTGAGGATGTAATTTCTCGGCTGTTGGCTAAGTATGTTTTTAATAGTGAAAATGTACTAGAGCTAATATTCATTAATCCCATCATAAGCACGCCACCCACTAGTGTTGGTGATTCGAGTGTTGCTAAATCAAGGAAATGGAAGGAGAAAGTATCTAAAACATCTCTCAGTAAGAAAATGACTGAGGATGATGGGCGAAGGGGGCGGTAACGATGAAAAAATGTATGCCGGCTTTAAAAGGAAAGTTATTGCATATTGATGCAAGTTGTGGAAACAAACTGCTTAAATCTAAAGAGCATCAGTAACACTTCAGATCTTTGATGAACAAAGGAGTAATTAAATAGAGGACTAAGGATTTTGATTTTTTCAAGTCTATTAGTATTTATCTTAAGCAATTTTTTATGATTGACTTTTGATTGATATTTGTGTTATTGAATATCCTGCATTCCCTATCTTGATTGCATATTTCTATTCAACGTTGTCATTTTACTCAATTGATACTATTGAGTTTATAGTGTTTGATAAGCCATATTTAATTCAAGTATGGATTTGGCAAAGATTTTGGGAGTTAGGTATTCATAATTTGAAGCTATAGATGTTGATCCTGATGTTGCCTATAGACAACTCTCTAGAATTCCTAATTTTACCAAAGATGATAAGTCGCATGTGTCCCATCAATTGTTTCCCTTGAGACCAACTGTTCTTCACGAGATTATTATCAATTGCTTGAGACCAAAATGCTATTTTACAATTGATATTTCTTGGTATGAAGCCAAACTGATATGGGCTATTTTGAATAGTCGCTCATTTTCTATTACTCATTTTATTATCCTGCATATATAACAATTATGAAGAACAAGGAGTAATTACCTTATGGATCTCTGATCACAAATTTTTTCGTGAATTGAACATTGAGATTCCAAGGAAATTGAGCAAGATTCAATTGCCTCTACTAAAGATAGATGAGAAATGATATGAAAAATGAGTTTTAGGTACACTGCTGAAGGTTGGAAAAACACAAAATGTAAACTGTTGAAAGTGGATGCAAATGAACCTATGCCAGACCCAATTGATCGACCCACCAAGAGAAGACAAATTGTTGAATAGAGACAAAACTCTCAAGCCTTCTTACAAAGGCTCAATGAAGAAATGTTGGAGGAATTTGAAAAAGATACAGTTGATTTGGATGACATCATTGATGCCTATCAACCTGACACTGATAATGATATTGATGACGAGGATGAAGTCGAAGAAGAGACAAGAACATGGACAATTGTTGATCAGACAAGGTAGTCATTAATGAAGAACAACTGCAAAAGTATGCTGAAAATCAACTCATAACGATAGATGATCAGGCAAGTATGAGAGATGTTGATCTGACTAATGATTAGGAGAATGCTGATATTGGTGCTGAGCATTAAGAGCCTACTAGAGATCAAGGACATCACTGAGCAACAAGAACCTACTCAAGAACAAACCATTGCTGGTGAGCAAGGTTCAGTATCAAATGTAGACATTGCTTAAGCCGATTCTTCCCAAGTTGGAGCACCTATTCGGGGAAGCCCGATAATGTGGAAGATCCTATGGAACCTTTATTTGAAAACATTCCCATGGAATCCAATCATGTAGAAGATCCTATTGATGTTGACAAAGAAGCTACTGTTGATAAATGAGCCATTGATAGTGCCGATGTTGTTAAAAAAGATCTAGAAATACCTGATGTAATGACTGGAGTTCTTCCTTGATCTTCTATTTACATAGGAAATTCATACGGACACTCCTCTAGCTCCAGAACCTACTAGGGAAAATGCTCTTGTAGCTGAATTACCTTCTACCCATGTTGGAACTCTTAGCATAACTGGTGAGCACATTGCCGATCCTGTTCATTTTTTTGACCTAGCTGTGCAGGATAAAGGGAAATGAATTACAAATCTTGAGGGGGGGTTTGAAGCTGCTAGAGAGAGGCAAAAGGACATCAATGTGGTGATGAAACTTGGGGTAGAAATTGACCCTTCAAGAATTCTCGTCATTGATAGCACTAAAGACAGACCATTTCTATAGACTCTACTTAGAATAATGGAGCATAAGGATAGGATGGAGAGGAGGAATGAATACTTGAAGTACCAAAACTTGGCACGGAGGGACACTTAAGTGCAAAAAGTTTGGAAAGTGACACTTAAGTGCCAAAATTGGAGCAAAATGGATCACTTAAGTGTCACCTGACCAAAATTCGACCAAAATGCCGACGTGGTGATTTTCCGGCGAAGTGAAAAACGACGCCGTTTTGGTGCTAACGTGGTAAAAATTATAAAAATTAATAAAATAAAATTTGAAACTAAATTTATTTAAAATATTTAAAAATAAAATAAAAATATTAAGAAAACAAATTTAAAAGGGGCAAGCGGAGGCGAGGGCTCAATCCTCGGCCACCGCCCCCTTGCCTTTTTTTTATAGTTTTTTTTAATATTTTTATATTATTTTTAAATGTTTGAAATAAATTTAGTTTTAAATTTAATTTTATTAATTTTTACCACATCAGCACCAAAACGATGCCATTTTTATATTGTCTAGCCACATCAGTGTGCAAAACGGCGTCGGTTTGTACTTCCTCCGCCTGAAAATCGCCATGTCGGCATTCTGGCCGAATTTTGGCTGGAATAGCACTTAAGTGATCCATTTTACTCCGATTTTGGCACTTAAGTGTCACTGTCCAAGCTTTTGGCACTTAAGTGTTCCTCTGTGCCAAGTTTTGGCACCTGGGGTGTACTTTTGTTGGATGGAGAGAGAATTGAAGAACTTAAATGTCTTCCTCCGAACTTAGGTTGAAGTGTTGGATACCATAATGACAAACATGGAGCGTATTTTAGAAAATATGCAGTATTATATTCTTGTTCAACTGCCTCCATAACATACAGTTCCATCTCCAACTCCCATTCCAGACCCTGACCCAAACCAACCGTCGTCCTCCAAATAATTTTATATGATTGCATTTTTTCTCAAAGTTTGGATTGTTTTATCGTTTGGTTTGTAATGGTTATGGATTGTTTTTTGTTGAACTAACCTTCATACTTTGGTTTGCTTATAATATTGTGCTTTATCTAGTATCTTTTTTATTGTTGACAAAAAGGGGGAGAAGGTAGACTAGTAGAACTAAGATTGCAGACTTTATTGCACTAACACTTTCTCTATAGGTTCTTTAAAGACTCTGAGCATCGCAAAAGCTAAGAGGGTTGGTTAAATTGTTCTTATCTCTTACCTTTAATTTTAGAGCATTAGCTATAAGAGTTTCATTAAAATTCATTTGATTAAGATATTCTTATAGTTTGATTGTGCCTCATTTCAAAAGTGGCTTTACTCAAGAGCTACTTAAATTTCAAAAATTTCATCTCCTTAAAAGTTCTGATTGTGCAAGTATTGTCATCATCAAAAAGGGAGATATTGTTGAGAAAATATTCCCTAAGTGGTTTTGATGATTGACAAAACTTAGAGACTTTGTTTATGATAAAAAGCATTTTAAGGTGAAAAGTCTAATGGAATAGGATCAAACAACATCAATCAGAATCAAAGTTGTAATTTATTCTTCATTCCTTACATATTTTAATCAAATGGCTAGGAAAGAGTCAAATACACTCGTGCAACAGCTAGTGGCGATTGGTTGGATTCCTTGCCATTTTTATAAGAAGTTTCAAAAGGAAAGTATCTTAAATATCTATTGGAGATTCAATCTTGTTGGAATTTCTTATTAGAGGCGAAACATTCTTTCCATTTGTAAACATTCAACTTTTGAAAACCCGAATTGCTGTATGGGTGGTAGAGCATATGGGAAGCTTCACCCCCAGCGATCCTGAGGTAATTAGATCTTCTCGACCATATCCAAAACCAACAAGTAGATTGGCTGGATAAGTCCTCTTGGAGATATGTCCAACAATCAGCTTGGATTAGGAGGAGTATAAGAGGAGGTTTCCAAGTTGAAAGGACTAAGAATTCGCATTCATGAGAACTGAAGCTTTTAATTCCAAAGTCTAAAAGTGTTTTGTGATCTTATACAATTGCCTCTATTGAGTGATATTTTGTAAACCTTTTAAAGGCTAAGAATGTGAGGAGTTGTTCACACAAACTTGAGTGCTTGAAGCTCAAGACTTGTAACCTCTGATCGGTTTTTGTAGTGGATTCCAACTAATAGGTTGTAGCATGGGAGAGTGGATATAAACTTGCAAAAGTCAAATCACCATAATTTTGAGTGCGCAATTCTCTATCCCTTACTATGTTATTTATTGTGGTATAATTGCAAACCGGTAAGATCTTACAATTTCATCAAAAATTGTCTTGCTGCAATATTTGTTTAAATTCGTTCGTTTCCACACAATCACCTATTCAACATTCTCTAGGTGATAGATCTAGTTATAACAAATACCACTTGGAAATACTTAACATCAGAACTATAAGTCAATTAAGAAAAGTATTATCAATTGAAAATCATCTAGAAGAGTTTCCACAACACTTCAAACAACATAATAAGAAAAATAATATTACAAAGAGGTGTGGTAAATATTTAAATAATGATTACATCAAAGGAATGGAAACTAAATGTTCAAAATGAAGCACTAAAAAGAAAAAACAAAGGAAAAATTATTGACTTCTTTTAATATTTTGATAACTAATCCACATTATATGTGCAATCTATCCCATTTTGATGCGCATGTCCTATTTTCCTCCGTTTCTTCTATTTAAGAGAACTATTGACTCTAAACCTCACAATATGTCCAATGAAATAGTAAATACCAAAACTTGCTCCCTAATAGAAAAATTTACTATAGAATGCAACATGTTATTTACACTAAGTGTCTTACAAAGTTATAAAAAAAGCATTCAACGTCATCCGTATTTGGTTTACACAATGAATATCTATTGTATAATAAACAATCATGTACAATTCTCTCTTGAGATCTCCGTTCATATGAAGCTCTCTCGATATGTAGTTCTTAGAGTTATTATAATTATCTATAGCTAGTATGACAACAATCATAACTCCTATAGCCACACCTGCTACACCGCTGCTTGAATTTTGTCATTATCCATCTATATTAGTGCACACTAATCATGAAACACAAAGTGTAGGTGAAGTACTAGAAATGCAATACATTGGGTACCTAAATTTTCTTCCTTATCCACATTTATAAACAAACTGCAGGTTCAATACTTTAGAGGAGTCATTATTTGGGTGAACACCACCGCCAAGCACAACATGAATTAATAATCTCCCAAAAGAGCAGAATCTTTTATAACAAATTAGAAGCTAAACAATATCCAGACCCTGGTCTATATTTGTATGAATTTGCACCTTTATACAATATATGCAATTACGCATGCTTGTTGCATAAGCTTATGGAAAACAGAAAAGCACCATCACATTTTCCTCGAGTGGACTGCCAAGCATCCAAATTGGCGGCAGTCTCAATCCATTAAATTGACTAATGAACTTTGTCAAAATTGACATTTAGCGCGCTCTCTAGATTTTTTATAATATAATCATGCTTGCATTTATACAAGAAAAATAATTCCAAATTCATCTCATTACCTTAGAAGCCAATGAGATCGTCTCTAAGACCTACACTCCCAATTAAACAAGATGCTTGAAGAAGTTAAGTCAAATTTTAAACATCTACTTTGCTCGTTGTTGTGGCTAGGAGAGAAGCAAGAGGCGACCACGAGGGACGTAAAAGCTCTGGAGGCAAAGCACAATGAGTGAGAAGGCAAAGAGATAACTAGAAGGTGTATGGCGACAAGGAACGTATGGGAAATAGATTCCTGAAAAATGAACCGATACTTGAATGATCGAATACCGAAAATAAAATGTGGAAACGTGCCTGGAAACATGTAACACCGATCGAAAAATATATTACAAAGATGGACATACCTTGTTTGCCATAAATTAAGTACTCGTTGTAGTTTCAGAAGAATCGATTGAAGCTTTGGAGTTATGTTATTCAAAATGGAGTACACTATTGTCTCAAGGGAAGGAAATGAAAGTATTGTTTCATTTTATCTCTCAATGTTCCACCTTTTTTATATATATAGTAGTTATTTTCACTTAAAAATAACTGCTCTCTTCCTCTTATGGCCTATCCCTTATGGGCCGGGTTTGGCCCAACATGAGCGGACATGCTTGACTTGGCTTATCAAATAAAAAACCCATCATCTTCCACTCGCACATGGTGGACCAAACATAACTCTTTCATCTCATCTACAACGTTCATACTAGTAAATAATCCGTGCAACCAACATAATTTGAGAGCTTGTTGCCATACATCTATTAGGAATATATAATAGTTCATAATGGGATCACATTTTTGAGTAAATATAGTATGGGGTACCCTAAATCGATCAATCACATTTATATCTCTCTTGATCTCTTTTTAATAATGATATATTGTATTCATAATTATAATTATCCCAAAAATAATCATAATTGGTTGACTAGTGAATACAAAGTTAAAATATGATATCCCAAGCTCGATCTTTTTCTTTCCTTAAAACTCTCAATTTCAGTTCAACTTGCTTTTCTAGAAATGTTCTATTTGATCAAATCAATTCATGATCATCGGTAACATTCTAAAATAGCAAATATTTGAATAGAAATCTTGAGAATAAATAAGAGTTATGAGGGCACTTAATTGAGAAACTATTTTCCTTAAGAGTCTCACACGGCATAAAAGTTGAGAGCAAAACTTTTGTCACTCTTATTGATCATCTCATGCGTACGTAGTATGAAATACGTATTACTGTATTAACTTTTTTCCATGGAGCTTACATCTATAATTTCAATACCGTACATATGATAGTTTAGATATACCTAATGTCTAACTTGAGTTTATGTATCTACTCACTCAAAAAAATTCATCAAAACTCACATTTAGCATCAAAGATGGATAAAGTAAAATATGTGAGTTATTTTACTTTTGGACAAAGTAAATATTATGTCATTGTCTTAATACTCAATTAAGGTAACATTTATATTCTAAGCTTGAACTCTCGATTATCACATAGATAATAAGTTTTAAAAAAAATCGTCTTATCACTATTTATCACATAGAGCCTGTTTGGTTCGGCTTTGGGAAAATGCCCTTGGGAGAATGCAAATACTTTTGAGGTAAATGGGTTTTCTGAAATGCAAGACTGTTTGGTAAACTATAATTGAAAAGTGTTTTAGGGAAATGCAAGATTGTTTGGCAAACATATATTTGAAAAGCTCTTTAGTGTGACCAAATTAAGTTTTTTAGTTTTAATATTTTTAAAATTGCAAAAAAAGAAACAATGACTATATAACCTTTTACATTTTCATGTTGAAAATAATGTAAAAGATATATATTAGTAAATTTATTTAAAAATTATATTAAAAGAATTTGATTATAGATTAGATGCAAAGCTCAACTTTTGGCCAAGGTTCTTTTAGGTTTTTTTCAACTTTGAATGATTTTTTTTTTAATTATTGTAGCATTAATCATCTTTGTTAATTAATGATCATTCTAATGTATTGATAAAAAGTTGGGCTATTGATTGTCAAAAGATAAAAATGACAAAAAAAAAAAAAAAGGTGAACCCAACATTTGCAAATGGTTTTTATTATTTTTTTAATAAATAAAAATAAAATCCGATGAAACTCCGTTGCCGATCAACGGCAGTGGGGTGTGGGGAAGATGATTAGATTTAAAAAAAAGAGTCAATGGATGAATAGTAGAGGTGGACTTACATTTCCAAAATGTTGAAGCCCAAAGTAGGTCCCCCTGCTTTGGGCTTTCAGCATTTCAAAGGCCAGCATTTGGCCAATGACACCTCCAAATGCTTAACCAAACACCTAAAAATTTTTCCGATGGACTTTTGGGGTTGAAGCCCATTGGGAATGCTGAACCAAATGGGGCCATAGTAAAATAGAGGCAATTACCTGCATGTAAGTGGGCTAATCTCTTATCTGTCCGACATGTGTTCTCAATTTTATATGATGCACCAAGCATTAAGATGCATAAACGTCAAAACAAAAAACCTTAGGCATTAATAATAAAAGAAAACTTCATTAAATGTGAACACTTAGGGAAATACATCAGCTTCTTAGCAGTCCTAGTGATTTTATATGGCCATAAAGCACATCTCTAGGTATTGGCTTCATTATAAAAAAATTCTATCATTCTATGTATAGATATGTACTATAAGTTTACATCTTTTCGTGTAACCATATTTTTTATAAAATTATACTTAGTATCTATATGTTTAGTCTTACCATGATATTTTGGATATTTGGTATACGCTATTATTGCTTGGCTATCATATTTAATGAGCAATGAGTTTGCAGCATTTTTACAACACCTAAATGATCTAAAAATCTCTTTAGTCAAACACCTTCTCATATTGCTGTTAATAATGCCACAAATTTAGCTTCCATCGTGGACAATGCTATACATGTTTATTTCTTTATGCTCCAAGATATGACGCTATTACTCGGTAAGAAAACAAATCAAGAGATAGGTTTCTTTTCATCTAAATCTCCCAAATCAGTATCTAAATAGCCTTTAAGTCGTAAATCATTTCATTGATAACTCACGTATAATCAATAGTTCCCTTCAGACACCTCAGTATTCTTTTCACGGCTTTCCAATGTGTTTGACCTGGATTTGATTGGTATCTACTTATCATTCTAACTACAAAACATATGTCAGGTTTTATACACATTATAACGTATATTAAGCTTCCAACGGCACTAGCATAAGGAATATGTTGCATTTATTCATTTTCTTGTGGAGTTTTGGACATATTTTATAGCTCAATCCTTCATTTTTTGTAATAGGATATCTATGGGTTTGTAATCTTGCATACAAAATCGTTTAAGGACTTTATTTATATACGTTTCTTGTGAGATAGACAATGATCTCTTCAAACAATTCATTTAAATATTAACTCCAAGAATGTATGCAGCTTCACCTATGTCTTTCATCTCAAAGTTAGAAGATAACCAACTTTTAACTGTATCAACAAACTCCATATTGCTTCTAGCATTCAGCATATCATCAACCTATAATGATATGATCACAAATTGATCTTTAGATCTTTTGATATATATATATATATACAGACACACAAACACACACATACAATGATCCTCATCAATCATTTTAAAATCATATGCTATTATGGTATTATGAAAACGTATATACTATTGTCTTGATGACTACTTAAGGCCATATATTGATCTCAAAAGTCAACATACATTTTGTTCTTGGCCTTTCAAAATAAAACCAACGGGTTATTCTATATAAATTTCTTCTTCTAATTATCCATTGAGAAAAGCAGTCTTTATATCCATTTGATGTATGTCAAGATCCATACTAGCTATGATTGTCAAAATAATAAATTGAGATAAATCTCATTACAAGATAAAATGTTTGCTCATAATCAATTTTTTCTTGTTGATTATATCTTTTTGCCATAATACGAGCCTCGTGTTTCTTTATTGAGCCATCATCTTTGCGCTTTATTTTGATAATCCATTTATTCCCAATAGCTTTGCGTCCTTTTGGAAGATCAACTAGTTCCTAAACTTGGTTTGACTTCATTGACTCAATTTCCTCTTCCATTGCATGCATCTATTTTTCCTTGTTAGGGCAATTTAGAGCCTCATTTACATTCCTTGGCTCATCTTCATCTTGTAGAGCAATCATAAAAGTTTCCTATTTAATGTCAAAACATTGACGATAAATACTTTTGCGACTTGTTCGTCATACGGGAGATTGTAGACTTTGCACATTATTGTCCATTATGCTTCCACTCGGATTAGATAATGATGACATTGTCTCATTAGGTGGTTGTAATTGAGAATAAGTCAAATTTAATTCATCACTTCTCATATTACTCTCACATGGATGAACTTTATTAAGTTCATTATCTTGATCCAATGTTTCAAATATGAAGTAGTCATCACCTATTTTGCCCATTTTAGCAAATTCAATCTCTAAGAATGTGACAACTTGTAACATCCTGGATTCCAGACCATAAGAATAAGGTATAAGGGTCAATCATGGGAATCAATGACATAAACCTTAGATGGACCGCATGGCATGTTCGACCATGGACCTGGTCCACTTGATCAAGACCGGTTAGGGCAAATAACCAAGACCAATCACGATGTTTATTTTAGGGATAAGTGTTGCGGAAGTCCTAAAACTTGTTGCGAAAATGCATTTGAGTTCTAAAACTTGCAAAAAGTGCAAATAAGTCCTAAAACTTGTCAAAATAGTTCAATTGAGTCCTAAAACTAACATCGTTAGCATTTCGTTAAAAATGCTGGCGTGGCATTTTAAATTATTTTTTATTTTCCAGCTGGCTTTTTAAAATATTTTTTTATTCAAAATTTTTTTTTAAAAAATATTTAAAAACTAAAATTTATTTTTTTTAAAACTATTAAAAAAAAGAAAAAAAAAAAGAAAATGGTAGAGGAGGTGGCCGCCCATCGCCGAAGGGGCCGGCGATGGTTGCCGGCCCGGCCCAACCAAGGTGAGGCCTCGCCGGCCCTAGGCGAGGGCCGGCGACCCTCGCCCGGTGCGGGCGAGCCCTCGCGACCCTTGCAGGCGTGGGCGGGTGCCCAAATCCGGGCACGCCGGTCCTCGCTTGGGGGTCGGCAACCGTTGCCAGCCCTGGGCGAGGCCTTGGTGGCCGTTGCCGAGGGTTGGCGAGGCTCGCCTAGATCTAGCCAAGCACAGAGACGCGGAAGTCACTAGGTCGCGGGCGGAGGTCGTCGATGAGGGGACTCGGAACAGCGATGGCGGCGGCCCGGCAACTAGCTTGGATTTGCTAGCGTCAAGCACAAGGAAGCACGGGAGTGGGCTGCCTCTTCTTCCCTTTTCTTTTTTTTTTTTTTAACAGTTTTTAAAAATTGAATATTAGTTTTTAAATATAATTTTTTAAAAATTTTGAATAAAAATTATTTTAAAAAACCAGCTGGAAAATAAAAAATATTTAAAATACTACATTAGCGCCACGTTAGCATTTTCCGTCAATAAAACTGACGGCGTCAATTTTAGGACTCAAATGAAACATTTTGATAAGTTTTAGGACTCAAATGCATTTTCGCGATAAGTTTTAGGACTTCAGTAGCACTTATCCCTTTATTTTAAGACATCAAATGGACCAATTCTGATTGAAAATGGTCATGGATAAATTTAAGAAGGCTACTGACTTAGTCACACTCATTTGGTTAAAATTTAGTAAATTTTGGCATGAACCTCGATTCTCATAGAACCGTCGATCGTGTACAAATATGAATGACTTCCCCAATTAGGCGACACCCTATGTTAGTCTCATGATTGCCTTGTATGAGATTTTAACACAAATCAATTAATGTGGAGATAAATTATTGGACAAGTGTCAAGAGGTAATTGAGGTTCTAGAATCTTCTATAACCTTTGACAATAGTCTATCCTTATCCATTATATGCGACATGTCAATTGGGGGGGGGGGGGGAGAGAGAAAACTTGTTTCTCAAGTAGCTTTGTAAAAATATCTAGGCCTCATTTAATGATTTTAAACTTAAATTCATTAATGGCGTGGATGAATCACCTACTTATGTGTCCTCTAGAATCTTAGGAAAATCTTCGGGTATGATGGCCCTAGATTATAGCCTTGGTGAACAAGTCAAGAACTAGCCAATTAGAAGAGGACATGATATATCAAAAGGCTTATGTGTCTCTTGGGTGCCATCGGCAATAGCGAACCTAAAATGAGCCTTGGAGAGCAAGCAAATAAGTGGATCAATCACAAGCCAACACCAAATGACCTAGGCGTCAACTCGAGAAGATAGGTAGGCCAACTCGTCATTTAGGCATCATCATGAGTTTGCATAAAAAACTAAAAGGACAAGGCCTATAAATAGGAGAAGGTATCCTCACATTTTAAGGATAAGCCATTCTCTCATTTCCTCTCCCTTTCTCTCCTCTCTTTCACGCCTTCCTCACCAAGCTACCTTAGGAGCCGTCCAGTCACCAAGGTACTGCATGGTAAAATTTCTATTTCTCAGTTTCTCAATTTCTCTGTTCCCCGGAACAGAGAAATTGGAGAAACCCGTTTGATAACACAAACTGATTTCTCTATTTCTGAAACTGATTTCTGTTTCAGAAATTGTTTTGGAGGAGAAATGAGAAGCTAGAAATTGTAGCTTCTCTATTTCTGAAGTAGAAATAGAAAACTATTTCTCCACTTCTTCCTTCCAGACTCCTCTCCTCTCCTCACTATCGTGCTTTCCCCCATTCCTTCTCCTCACGACACCGTTTTATTTAAAAAAAAAAATTAAAAACTAAAAAACAAATTAAAAAAATTAAAAAAAAAATTAAAAATTTTTTTTAAAAAAAAACCTAGAACCTAGTTTAAAAACTCCTTGTTTTATTGAGAAAATAAAATTTGGCGTCCAAACCCGACACTGCATTTATTTTCTATTTTCTTGCTTAACCACCCTTTTTGGAAATAATCTCGCGCAACTTTTGTTTTTCTCTAAAGTTTTCGGAAATAAATTCGTACGTGCTTCCGTACTCAAAATTAATCGATCAAAATTTGCACGCACCTAGTTTAAAACATCATTGTTTTATTGAGAAAATAAAATTTGGCGTCCAAACCCGACACCACATTTATTTTCTATTTTCTTGCCTAACCACCCTTTTTGGAAATAATCTCGCGCAACTTTTTTTTTTTTTCTCTAAAGCTTTCGGAAATAAATTCGTACGTGCTCCTGTACTCAAAATTAATCGATCAAACTTTGCACGCACCTAGTTTAAAACATCCTTGTTTTATTGAGAAAATAAAATTTTGCGTTCAAACCCGACACCCCATTTATTTTCTATTTTCTTGCCTAACCACCCTTTTTGGAAATAATCTCGCAACTTTTTTTCTCTAAAGCTTTCGGAAATAAATTCGCACGTGCTCCCGTACGAAATAAATCCGAAAGCTTTAGAGAAAAAAAAAAGTTGCGCGAGATTATTTCCAAAAAGGGAGGTTAGGCAAGAAAATAGAAAATAAATGTGGTGTCGGGTTTGGGCGCCAAATTTTATTTTCTCAATAAAACAATGAGGTTTTAAACTAGGTTCTAGGTTTTTTTTTTTTTTAATTTTTTAATTTCTTTTTAATTTTTTTTTTTTTAAAAACGGCGTCGTTTTGTTTTCAGGCATCCATGTCAGCGCCGGTCCATCCACGTAGGACGGCCGGCGCTAGCTTTGTATCCACGTAGGCATTTTCCGAGCTAAATTTGCCGGAAGGACTAAATCGGCACCAAATAGAAAGGTTTAGGACTAAATCGGTACCAAAAAAGGTTTAGGACTAAATTCGCACAAAGACAAAAGGTTTAGGATTTTTTTGGCACTTCTCCCTAAATTAAAGTGATTTACCAACTTTTATCAAATTAAATTACCATCACAAGCACCAAGAAGAGTGAAGTAAAAGGATGGGGACAACATGATTCATAGAAATAGAAATTTTTTCTGTTATCAAACGGATTTCTGTTTCAGAAATATAAATTTTGAGTGGTTATCAAACAGGTTTCTTTACTCAAAAACTTGGCTGGGGAATAGAAATTGAGAAATTGATTTCTGGCCAGAAATCAATTTCTGTTTCAGAAATTTTGTCATGCGCTACCCAAATGAGCATCTTGGAGCTAGGTTCAAAAGTTGTAAGTAGACTTTCCTAACTCTTCAATAGGGAGATGTGCTACGCATATTGATTTTAGGATCAAGTCATCATTTACTTGTGTTGGCTTTTTATGGTTATGCTTGTTGTGTTTCCATTTGTTTGTTGTTGCACCGAGTAAATTCATGGTCTCGCATGGATGTCGAGCACACTCGAATGTCGAGGAAATGTCTCATGTGACTTTGGACATGTGGTGAGATGTGTGCAAGATCCACACTTGATTGCGGGACCACATTGAGACATGTTGTTACTCGAGACAAGTCACGGTCGATGCCGAAGCCGGAGCAAATGATTCCAAGTCAAGACCATGAGCTAGAATTGCATCTGGCATGAGTCTAGTAATAGAGCACAAAAGTCATTGATTCAGTTTGTATGGCATGCCTTTGGGCCTTTCATTCGGCTAATGATTCAAGATAACAAAATGGATTGATTGATGCTTGAACACATGGACACACAGTGGACTTTTATCGCTGAAGCTAGGGTATGCCGGGTTGTTGCTTGGGGTAAAGCCTTGGATGTTGTCCTGATATTGAGATTGTGGACGATGTCGGCCTAAGTGAGGCCGATGCCTAGGGATCGCCTTGGATGCTGTTTTGATAATGAGATTGGGATGATGCCATTTGTGAAGGGGGGGATAGATGCCCACCTGATACTAGAAGAGTCGATAGATTTCGACTAACTGAGCATATTGAAATAAACTGGAAGTCCAAGTGTGGTTCATGACTAATGCATTTGTGATGCTTGAATTGATGCTTGCATCGATACTAGAATTGAGGCTTGCAAAAGTTGGATTTGTTTGATATACATTGTTGAGTCCTTGCATCAATTTGAGTATATGTTTGCATTGGGTCACTTAGTGCTTGAATGAGTTTGATGTGATGCACGCATCCCTCTTAGTGACTAGAATGATCATAAGCCACATATATTTGGAAGGCTTGTTTTTATGCACTAACTCCCTGTCTTTGATGCTTGAAAGCACATAGCTAATTGAGAGCCCTTCATATGCATAATCAAGGTAAGACACGAACCTTACTATTGATTTGCTATCGACAAGTGGGTAGTGATCTTGTATCTAAGGATTGATGGTGAGATGTCCTCCTATAGGAGAATTAGGGATTTCTACTTACTAAGTCATTGATTCACTTTTGTTGTTTTCACCATTTCAGGTGTGGGATGGGTGAACCAACCCTATTGCCCATCTATCCCGTCTTCCGATTGATATGGTTACTATTGTGATGAATATAGTAGATTTAGAAGAGGACATCACCTACTAGAAGTATATTACCACTATATGAGTCCAAGAAGGGGTAAACACCTTGGTTCCCCATGTGTACAAGGCTTGGTGCCTCATTTTTTATGAGGACGTTTTAGGTCCCATCGAGGTCTCATCCTTCTAGTGGATCCTATAGGAGCATCGTAGAAGAAGGGTCTAGGATGGGGGTCATTTTTGGAGGAGCTCGATAGAGGAGCTAGGCTACCACAGCCTTTTAATCATCGATGTGTGGTAATAAAGATAGGTAGCCCAAGACTAAGATGGGCATGTAATCATAATAACTTTTGGTAAGTGTATATATGTATGAATATATGTTGCTATTGTTTGCTTGGCTTGTATACATGTTGCCCGACTTCCATGTTTGTTTGTGTACGGAAATTGTTTTTAATTCTTCCGCATATGCTTAATCAAAGATAAAATATTTTTAGGATGATCGACGCTTGGGATGTCAATGCTGACCCGCTAGGTCACGCTTTTGTACCAGAGGTGGGGCGGGAGTGTAACACATGTCGTAATTCAAATTTAGTTATACTCCTACTTTCCCGCTCACCTATAAATACATATCATTTCGAGTGTATCTTATGAAAATACTCTTTTTACTTTTAAGATCCAGTTTCCTATACTTGTGAGAAGGTTCATGATAATATAGGTAGCACAATTTTACGATTTAAGAAAACTTAAGTCTGGTTTTCTACTTATCCATAGCTCATATGGAGTGGAAGTAAATGATTTGGAAGGCACGTGATTAAGTATATAGACATGAATTAATAAAGCATCAGCCCAAAAGGTGATAGGTAAGTTAGTATGCACCATCATAAACCTAACCATTTCTAGTAGGGTTTTGTTTCTCATTTCCGTAATACCATTTTGTTGATAAGTATAGGGAATAAACAACCGTCTTTCTATTTCTTTTTCATCATATAAATTCATGAACTGATCATATAGTTATTTTTGTTCTCGATTGGATCTAAATGTTTTTTTTTTTTTTGTTATCTAGTTGATTTTTTATGAAGCTCATAAACTTCTTGAAACAATTAAATGCTTTAGATTTAAGAGAAATCAAATAGATATGTTTGAATCTAGTATAATCATCTATAAATGTGATGAAATAAATAACCCCATGCTTTCCTCTCACATTCATTGGACTACAAATGTCTGAATAGATTATTTGTGAAGAAAATTCAGCTATTTTACATTTTTCAAATGGTTTCTTTGTTGTTTTCCCTACTAGGCAATGCTCATAGAAGGATAAATCGACTTTTTTAATGTTGTCTAACAAGCCCTCTTTAGCTAGTCTATTCATGCATTATTGGCCAATATGATCAAGTCTAGCATGCCATACATTCACATCATTATCATATGAATTAGAAGATGTGAAGAGGAAATAACAAATATTGACATTACCATAGTCAATATCCAATACAATAAAACTATCTAGAAAATAACAATTACCATAGTAGTTTGTATTTAAATATAAATCTACCATATTATTATGGAAGTTCAAACTAAAACCAAGTTTAACCAACACTAACACAGACACTAAATTTCGACGAATCTCCGAAGCATATATAACATTATGTTGGAACAAAGTGCGTCCACTATGCATATTTAATTAGCAGGTGCCCATCTCTTTTACTTTAGCTCTAAAGTTGTTTCCTACATAGATCTATTTCGTTCCAGTTGGTACTCATTGGAATTCTACAAAGGATTCTCTATCTTTTGCTACATGGTCTGTTGCTCCCGAATTTACAGTTTACAAAAGATTAAATTTAGTTAAGAATATAGAAGTTGATACGCAAGTAAAGTTCTCAAGAATACAAGAGGTGTTTACATTCTTTGGCTCGCGACAATCGCGAGCATAGTGACCCTTTTTGCCATAGTTATAACACTTCACCATTGACAAATTCTTCACTCGATGACGCTTTTATCTCTCATGTTGATCAACTCTTGGTTTCTTTCCCAAAGGGCTCACTCCCTTATCTTTCCACCTTTTGAATGAATAAGAATGTTTGCGTTTGAAGCTTGAAACTCATTGTGAACTAGAACCAACATAATAAATGTCAGTTTCAACTTAGCCACCAAAAGGTGGTCCTCTTCTAACTCAAAGTGGTGCACTTCATCCTCAAGGGTTTTAATGTTCTCATTGTGTGTCAAGTGCACCTTCATATACTCCCAATTTTGAGGCAATGAATAGATCATTGCCTGCACTTACTGCTCGTTAGTCAGAACATGGCCAACATCCTTCAACTCATTAATCATATTTGACATTTTTCTTAGGTGTCTTTCATGATTTGACCATGAGATTTCTTATAATAGTCAAACCTTATATTGAGCTATCTCAATTTGGTCACCATTATATGACCAAATCTTGCTGCCAATGCTTCTTACATTTCTTTGGCATTTTTAAAACATTTGAACTCTTGCATGACACCATTCTTTATGCTGCTCAACAACATAATGCAAGCAAGGGAGTTCTTTCTTTTCCATGAAGCAAATGCATTCTTATATATTTTTTTTTTATGTTGTGCAATGTTCCAATCCTTAGGTTATTCAATAATCAAGAGCTTTAGTGCCTCTTGTTCTTCTAGCACATATTAGATTTTCATATACCATATTTCATAATTATCGTCGTTCAACATCTCACTTTTGTTTTGTTCAATGGCTATGTTCCTAGTTACTAAAGCCATTAGATCTGAACATATTAGACATACATGCATGGATTATTAATGTCTATCATTTATGCATCTATTTTGCATAAACTCATCATATTAATAAATAATTTCAAATAAGATTTTAGAATCAAAAGGTCACAATCGTTTCCAAATATCATCCAAAATCCAAAATTGAAATTGTCATTAATATAATCTTCTATGCAAAATACGTTTTTTGAAGCTAAAAAAACTTCTATAAACCACCCACAACAATTAATAATAATTGAAGTAATTGACATTGAATATCCATTAATGAGAAAAAATATATTTCCTCATAATGTAACCAACACATCAATGGCTACAACAACATCAATATGGCTGGAATTATTTACATAAGATATCCATAAAGCATACTAAGTAAACACAAATGAAAACAACTAATGTCAAGTTAATCAATGAACAAGGAAAGATTTTTTTTTAATTTCTTAGTAATTTTCTTTGAAAATTCTATAGGCATATAAAAATAGACAGAAATCCCTTAGGATTTATCCCTCGCACATTCATCCCTACTGGTTGAACTCATTCCTTGGGTTGAAGTCTTTGTGGCTTCAAATCTATAATAATTCTTCAAAAAAGCCACTACAAGCTTCTTATAATCATGAACCGTGTTGTCCTTCCATAGGCGATTCAACACTTCTTGCTATTTAGATGAAAGAGTGTTATTCAAGAGACGCACGATCTCGAAAACTGGCATGGAATCACCCTTCCAAATGACTTGTTATATCTTCTTATTGAACTCGAGAATATGTTCAATTATATCTCCACTTTTCCATTAATAATTAACCAACTCAGCTATTATCCTTGCAAGTCTCGCTTTTTATCTTTTTGACGGTGCACAAATAGGTGTATGCATACAAAGGGGAGGCATTGTTTTTGCAACAAATGTAGAACAAAAAAAGGATTACTTATAACCCATAGGGACATAATTAAAAAAGAAACACATTATCTATTTATTTTTTTTTGGCTAAATGGTCAACGGTCAATGTCGGTCAACGTAGGTTAACACCGGTCAACGGTTAATGCCGGCCAATGGATGACCGAGTTGGGTCAAGTGGGTCGGGTCAAATTGACTAACTCAACTAGATGACATCATTAGTACATGTCCCGCATGTGCGTGGGCAACAGTTGAATGGCGTCATGATGACGTTAGCAGGTGCATGTGGCATATGCGCGGGGTAATTACTGGTGCCAGCCATGCACGTGGGTGTGGTTACTGCATGCGTGCCATGCATGCGCTTGCGGTTGCCACATGCACATGCAGCACACGTGCCTATGGAAACTTCCTTTATTCATGCATTGCATGCACCAACGAGGCAAAAACTTTCAGCCAAGCATGGCGGGGCATCCGGCTGCCCCTGGCAGTGAGCCACTCATCGTTTTTCTCGTCTTGAAGAGAACTAAGACCCTGCACTTTCAAAAATGAGTTTTGACTCACGTAAAATCAAAAAAGGAGGGGTAAAGAGTACATGGGTGTTGGGATTTCTATCCTCGAGTGTCCGAATGCAACATTTCTCAAAATTTCAGCAAAAAACAAATTATAAACGTCAACAATGATCGGGAACTATGAACAACATCCTTCTAATGCTAATGTGGGAAATAGATTCCTAAAAAAGAAATCGATAATTGAATGATCAAATATCGAAAACAAAACACGGAGTCGTGCCCGAGAAACATATAACACTGATCGAAAGATATATTACAGAGACGGACATACCTTGTTTGCCATAGATTAAGTACTTATTGCAGTTTTAGAGAAATCGATTGAAGCCTTGGAGTTCTGTTCTTCAAAAAGGAGTACTGCTTTGTTATCTCAAGGGAATGAAAGGAACATACTGTTTCATTCTATCTCTTGACGTTCCTCCATTTTCATATTTATATAGCAGTTATTTTCATTCAAAAAATAACCGTTCCCTTCCCTATTGGGCTAGGTTTTGCCCAACATGAGCGGACAGACTTGACTTGGCCATCAAATAAAAAACCCATCAGAACATTTAGCAAAATGAGCAAGGGCTACTTGACACAAGAGTGGGGAAAGTGATTTCCGTTTTTCAAAAAGCGAAAGTCTTTTTCCTTAATTTTACAAGAAATTTTTCTATGGGTGGAAATTATTTTCTTTGACCCATTTGTTTTTGTTGGGTCATATAGCAGAAAATCCGAACAATCTTTCCTTGAAAAACATTTTAACAAAAACAAATAGAGCTGACTGTATTTGTTTCACAGTGAAGAAATGACTTAAAAATTTTTTTTTTTTTAAGAATTGTTGTTTATATCCCTTATAAAAATAAATAACAAAAATATTTTCATCATCCACAATAATGAAATTATTTTTATTGACTAATCATTTTTAGAAATACAAGTGATCATTTTTATGAAAATATATTATAGATCATCTATTTTCCACATAACAAATGAAGCCTTAAGGGTGCATTTGTTTCACTGAATACTTCATGATAAAAGAAGATATTTTCATGAAAATCATTTTAAAGGGAAATGGTTATCTTTTCATTTATTTGGTGGCTTAGAAAAAGTGGTTTCATTCTTGCTGGAAGAGAAGTTCTTCTCTTTTTTTTTTTTTTTTTTAGTCAATGGAAACTTCTTTCCGTAAATCAATTACTTTTCCATCATCCAAACACCGAAAAGTCAGAAATTAAATTTTTGAGAATAGTTTCTTTCAAACTAATGTACCAAAAAAATGATCACTTGTATTATTCGAAATAAATAGTCATGGAAAAAAATTTCATTATAGTAATAATTTATGTTTAAATATTTTTGTAAATGATGAAAATTTCCTACAGATTATTCATTTATCGTAAAATAAACAAAGCCTAAGCTTATTCCGCTTCCTTGCTCTTCAAGCAAAGTAGTCCCCAGACCAAGGGTTGATGATATTCTTCTTTTTTAAGAGCAGAACTTGAAACGGGCTTTGAGGACTCTATGTCCACTGCCTTATCCATCAATTTATTATGAATGTGGAGGTCGTAAGAAGTACCCTATCGAAGCATCTTCCTTGAAAAAGCCATCGCCATCGCCAAGTGACAAAAGCCGCTGGAATCCTCATATTATGTCCAAAAGGGTGACCCTGCACTTGCAAGATGGATCGAAGGAGGAAGCCGCCGAGACGAGACTGAAATCCCTTCTCCCTCTGTCACTGAAAAGCCTCTCTTCGCCTGTCGAGTGGCCACTTGCTGAACTCGCCTTCATTGCCTGAAGATGTACGTCCCCAGTAAAATATTTCACATACTTTCTCCCTCTCTCTGTATATATATACTTATTTTCACATGAACTTGCAATTTAGGATTTGGAGAAGCATCACCTGAAAAGAAAGCGGCGAATCATCTGCACAAGAAGATATTCATTTACATTTAGGATCGACAGTGCTTACAGCCTGAGGTTCAGAAGATCTGACCCCGCTGTTGCTTCATTTTCATTTGCTTCAACAGTTCGAGGCACGAAAATTTTGACTGATGCTGGATACTCGGGCGAAAGATACCTTTCTATCGATTCACGCCTAATTTATTGATGGATTAACAATGTTGTCAAAGTCAATTCAAGGGTTGTAGCGTGTAGGCAGGTTTCTCTCCGCTTGACCTTGGTGCAGAAATTGCACGGATAAGCGGTTGCTTGCATCTATCCGAGTTCATGTTTTTAAGGCAGTTATAAGCTTTCAAGAGCTTTAAACAAAATGCTGAATTTATATTTTCTTTGTTAAGTAAATTTGCAAGGGAATGAACCATGAACAAAAATATGTTGTAAAGTTTTTAATTTTCTTTATTTAATGAAAAATGAATGGTTGGAAAAATATTTTTCTAGAAATGATTACTCATATAGCTTAAATTAATTGGTCGGTGAATTATTTTTCATTATCAACAATAATTTATTTGTAAACGTTTTCTTAATAATGAAAATATTTATCGCTTATTTATTTTTATAAATAATATAAACGATATTTTTAGTAAAATATCTTGTAAATCGTTTTTTTTTTTTTTTTTTGGGTCAAACAAAGGAAGCCTCAGTGACACAAAACAGTATGCTGACACAAATGAACATAGACAGTGCGCCGCAGCTGTTGTTGAACTCGAGCAAAATTCAAGAAGTAAAACCATAAAAAGTCTCACGGACCACAATAAATAGGGATTGATGATTACAAGACACGATGTCCTTTTATCATCTAACCCACAATTAGTAAAACCTTGTGCTACTTGAGGAAATAAAAAAGAAAATCAACATTAGGTAGAAAATAAATTTACGAATATCTTTTTGGACGTAAAACTAGTGTAAAAAAAGTTTCCACCTAAGCCCATATAGCCTCCGTCCATCATCATGAAAATGTTCGCACATTTTCCTTTTCCTTTTGTCCACTACTCTATGCAGACGGTTCACGTAACGAATTGACTGTTGAGTATGCGTTGAGGCTAAAAAACCTAGACAACCCATTCGTCGGAATTGAAAAGGTGATGTTCGCACATTTTCCTTTTGCTTTTGTCCACTACTCTATGCAGACAGTTTACGTAACGAATTAACTGCTCAGTACGCGTTGAGGCTAAAAAACCTAGACCACCCATTCGTCGGAATTGAAAAGGTGATGCTCGCACATTTTCCTTTTCCTTTTGTCCACTACTCTATGCAGACAGTTTATGTAACAAATTGACTGCTGAGTACGCGTTGAGGCTAAAAAACCTAGACAACCCATTCGTTGAGTGACTGAGACAGTTCACGTGCTGAAAAAAAAAAAAGGACAGTTCACGTGAGGAATTGACTGCTGAGTGCGACGCTAGGGCTAAAAAACCGAGGACAACCCCTTCGTCGGAATTGAATTGTGATGGATTTAATTATATGGGCCTAAGTTGGCCCGGCCACGATGGGCCTAAAGGCCCGGCCCACGGGAATAAGGCCCGTGGAAGGAGGACCATATAAAATAAATGAGAGAGAGGGAGAACACACCTCTTGACATTTTAACGTACGTTCTCCTTCTATTCAAGAATTCTCTCTCCAAGAAAAGCCAAGAAGCGACGCCATCTTCCCTTCACGGCGAATTTTCGACATCAGATCGAATAGGACTGAATTCTCTTCCTCTTTACGGCGTCGGTGTCTAATTTGTGGCCAACAAGGTACGCTCGAATCCGTGGTGTGCTTTACGATCGGTGATACGTGTTTAATTCCCGGGCTCATCTTCCGCATTTGATTTAGGGATTCGGTTTAAGTGCCGAATCCGTTTTCGGGGATCCGTCCATCCCAACATTAGTATCAGAGCAAGGTTTCGATCCTGGGACCTGTGGGTTATGGGACCACCACGCTTCCGCTGCACAACGACGTTGACTCCGTTGACCGTTGACTTCCGTTGTCCGTTGACCGTTGACTTCCGTTGACCGTTGACCAAAAAAAAAAAAAAATTTGTTTCTTTTTTCAATTATGTCTATGTGGATTATATGCAATCCAATTTTTGTTCTGCATTTGTTGCAGGAACAATGCCTCCCCGTAAGCCGCGCGCATCCGTGTGCACAATGTCGATGAACAAGGAAAGGCTTACAAGGTTGATAGCCGATTTGAATGGTTATCGATGGGAGAGTGACGACATAATTGATCATGTCATAGAGGTCAACAACAAAATTCAGGAAGTCATTTGGAACGGTTATCCCATGCAAGATATTCAGATGGTGTGATTATTTATGAACACTCTTCCACTAGACTGGCAAGGAGTGTTGAATCGCCTACGGGAGTTCAAACGATTTACTAGCTATAAGGAGCTAGTAATGGAATTCATAAATGAATATCATCGGGTTAGAGCCACAAAGACTGCGACCTAAGGAATGACTTCGATTGGGCCAGGACTGAATGTGCGTAGGAGAAATCCTAAGGGATATTCGTCTGTTTTTCCGTGGCTGTCAAGAATGCCTGAAAATTTTACAGAGAAAAAGAAAAAGAAATTGGACCATGTAGCAGCTTTCCCTATTAGTTGTATGATGCCTTGTTTTTAAATGTTATGGCTGGTTTTTATTAAGTGTGCTTAGTGGACATCTTATGTAATGTTAACTACCTGATTATTGTTGATATAACAACCTATATGTTAGCAATATTGTATGAAAGCATTATTATTATATTGTATGTCAATTATCTGTTGCTTTCTATGATTGCTGGTTGTTGTGGGTAGTAATAGAAGTTTTTGTAGCTTCATAGAATTGATTTTGCATATGACAATCATATTAATGATAGTTTAAGTTAGGATTTTTGGAGGATGATTGGAAACATAGTGACCTTTTGATTCTGAAATCTTACTTAAAATTATTAATTAATATGATGGGTTTGTACAAAATAGATGCATAAGTGATAGGCATTAATAACTCGTGCATATATGTCCGATGTGTTCGAGATCAATGGCTTGACCACAAAGAGCATAGTTGCCGAGCTGAGCAAAGGTGAAAAGCTCAAAGGTGACAACTATGAAATTTGGCAAATGAAAATTCAATATGTGTTGGAAAAGCAAAAAACACTAAAAGCTCTTGACCATGTTATGGAAGATCTAGAGGATGCTGTGTGCCACCTTGAGCTAGCTAATCATCGCCTCAAGGCATTAGAGCAGGAAACATATATTTTCTGTGTTGCTTTGAGCTCAGAAGGGGCTTCATGCTCTAAGCGCAAGCGCATTGATTCGTTCAATATGTGGAAATGCAAGGGATCAAGTCCTCCTTGCAAGAAACCAAAAATTAACCAACAAAAGAGAGGAAAACGTCCTCATGTTACAACTGTGACCAGAAGGGTCACTATGCCCGCGATTGTCGCGAGCCAAAGAAGGTACACACCCTTTGTACAATTGGGAACTTTGCATATGTGTCAAGTTCGTATTATTGACTGAATCTAATCCTCTGTGGACTGTGGATTCGGGAGCGACAGACCATGTAGCGAAGGATAGAGGATCCTTCGTGGAATTCGACGAGTACCTACTCGAACTAAGTGGATCTATGTGGGAAACAACTCCAGAGCTGAAGTGAAAGGAATTGACACATGCCAACCGAATATGCGTGATGGACGCACTTTGTTCCTTCATGATGTGTTGTATGCTCCGGAGATTCGTCGGAATTTAGTGTCCATTTTAGTGTTGGTTAAATTAGGTTTTAATGTGAACTTCCATAATAGAGGTGTAGATTTGTATTTGAATACAAACTACTATGGTCATGGTTATTTTCTGGATGGTTTCATTGTATTAGATATTGATTATGTTAATACAAATGTTTGTTATTCCCTTCTCACGTCTCCTAATACATATGATAATGATGTGAATGTATGGCATGCTAGACTTGGTCACATTGGCCAATAGCGTATGAATAGACTAGCCAAAGAGGGCTTGTTGGGCAACATTAAAAAAGTCGATTTGCCCATCTGTAAGCATTGCCTAGAAGGGAAAACAACAAGGAAACCATTTGGAAAAGGTAAAAGAGCTGAATTTCCTATGCATTTAATCCATTCTGATGTCTGTGGTCCAATGAATGTGAGAGAAAGGCATGGGGCTGTTTATTTCATCACTTTTATAGATGATTATACTCGATTCGGATATGTCTATTTGATTTCTCACAAATCTGGAGCAATAAGTTGTTTCAAAAGGTTTATGAACCTGGTAGAGAATCAATTAGACAAGAAAATAAAAACATTGAGATCCGATCGAGGTCGAGAATATTTATTTGATGAGTTCAGAAAATTATGTGATGAAAAAGGAATATAAAGACAATTGTCTATTCCATATACTTTTCAACAAAATGGTGTTGCGGAGAGAAGAAACAGAACCCTACTGGAAATGGTTAGGTCCATGATGGCGCATGCTAACTTACCTATCACTTTTTGGAGTGATGCGTTGTTAACTGCTGCCTATATACTTAACCGAGTGCCTTCCAAATCAGTCACTTCCACTCCATATGAGTTATAGACAGGTAGAAAACCGGACTTAAGTTTTCTTAAGCCATGGGGTTGTGCTGCCTATACACATGAGTCCTCTCACAAGTTTGGGAAATTGGGTCCCAGAGGAAAGAAGAGTATTTTTATAAGATACTCGGAACACTCAAAAGGGTATGTGTTCATAGGTGAGCAGGAAAGTGGGAGTATAACTGAATTTGAATCACGGGATGTCACATTCTTAGAGGATGAATTTCCTAAGAAGGGCGAAATAGGGAAAGAGAACTCCCTATTTGAAACCTCGGATCAAGATAATGATATTAGTGGAGTTCGTCCAAGTGGGAGTAATCTGAGAAGTGATGAATTGAATTCAACTCATTCTCAATTGCAACCACATAATGAGACGACATCATCATTATCTAATCCAAGTGGGAGCATAATGGGGAATGATGTACAAAGTGTACAATATGCCATACGGTGAACAAGTCGCCAAAGTATTCCCCGTCGACGTTTTGACATTGAAGGGGAAACTTTTATGGTTGCTCCACAAGATGAGGAAGAGCCAAGAAATATTAATGAGGCTCTGAATTGCCCTAGTAAGGAAAAATGGATTCATGCAATGGAAGAGGAAATTGAGTAAATGAAATCAAACCAAGTCTGGGAACTAGTTGATCTTCCAAAAGGACGCAGAACTATTGGGAACAAGTGGGTTCTCAAAATAAAGCGAAAGGCTGATGGCTCGATAGAAAGGCATAAGGCTCGCCTTGTGGCGAAGGGGTATAATCAACAGGAAGGAATTGATTATGAAGACACGTTTTCTCCTGTAGTGAGATTTACCTCGATTCGTATTATTCTGACAATAGTAGCTAGTATGGATCTTGAATTACATCAGATGGATGTAAAGACTGCTTTCCTCAATGGAGAATTAGAGGAAGAACTATACATGGAACAACCTACTGGTTTCATAGGGAAAGGCCAAGAAGAAAATGTATGTCGACTTTTGAGATCGAAATACGGCCTTAAGCAGTCATCGAGACAATGGTGTCTACGTTTTCATAATGCCATAATGGCATATGATTTTACAATGATTGATGAGGATCATTGTGTATATATCAAAAGATCCAAGGATCAATTTGTGATCATATATATCATTATATGTTGATGATATACTGATTGCCGGAAGCAATATGGAGTTTGTTCATACTATCAAGAGTTGGTTGTCTTCCAACTTTGAGATGAAGGATATGGGTGAGGCTGCATACATTCTTGGAGTTAAGATTTCAAGAGATCGTTCGAAGAGATCGTTATCTCTTTCGCAAAAAACATATATAAATAAACTTCTTGAACGATTTCGTATGCAAGATTGTAAACCCATAGACACTCTTATTGCAAAAGGTGAAGGATTGAGCCATAGACTGTGTCCGAGGACTCCACAATAGAAGGAACAAATGAAACATGTTCCTTATGCTAGTGCAGTTGGGAGTTTGATGTACGCTATGATGTGTACAAGACCCGACATATGTTTTGCAGTTGGAATGGTGAGTAGATACCAATCCAATCCATGTCCAGCACATTGGAAAGCCGTTAAGACAATACTGAGGTATCTAAAAGGAACTGCTGATTATATGATGAGTTATCAAGGAAAGGATCTGCGACTCAAATGCTATTTTGAAACTGATTAGGGAGGAGGTTTAGACGCAAGGAAATCTACCTCTAGGTTTGTTTCCTTATTGAATAATGGCACCATATGTTGGAGCAGTAAGAAACAAACGTGTATAGCCTTGTCCATGTTGGAAGCTGAGTTCGTGGCATTATCAGCAGTAATATAAAAATGAGTTTGGCTTAAGAGATTTTTTGGATCATTTAGGTGTTATTGAGAAAGCTGCAAATCCATTATTAGTTAATTGTGATAGCCAAGCAACTATAGCGTACACCAAAGATCCAAAATATCATGGCAAGACCAAACATATAGATACCAAGTATAACCTTGTCAAAGATATGATTGCACGAAAGGATGTGAACTTACAGTACATATCTACGCATAGAATGGTAGCAGATCCTATGACAAAGCCAATACCTAGAGATGTGTTTTGTGGTCATGTGAAATCTCTAGGATTGCGTAGAGTCTGATGTACTAGATATTGTAATTTCTCTGAGTTGTTCACATTTAATGAATTTGTGTTTTCATCATTAATGCCTATGAGTCTTTGTTTGATCTTTATGCATCTTAATGCTTAGTGCATTATATTATGTTGAGAAAGTATGTCGGACAGATAAGAGATTAGCCCTCTCACACGGGTAATCGCCTCTATTTACTATGTGATAAATAGAGATGAGACGGTTTTTAAGCTTATTATCTAGGTGATAATCGAGAGCTCAAGCTTAAAATACGTATGTCGCCTTAACTGAGTGTTAAGATAAGGACATAGTACTTACGATGTCCGAAAGTAAAATAACCCACACATTTTACTTTATCTCGTCTAAGATGCCGATGTGAGTTCTGATGAATTTTGTGAATGAGTAAATACGTGAACTCAAGTTAGACATTGGGTATGTTTGAACTATCATCTGTACGGTATTGATGGTGTAGACATACGCTCCATGGGAAATGAGTTAATACCGTAATATGTATTTCATGCTACGTATGCATGAGACGACCTATAAGAGTGGCAAAAGTTTGATCTCAACTTTTATGACGTGTGAGACTCTTGAGGAATAGAGTTCCTCAATTTTAGTGCCCTCATGACTCTTACTTATTCTCAAGATTTCTATTTAGTGTTTGCTATCTTAGAATGTTGCCAATGGTCATGAGTTGATTCGATATAATGTGACATTTCTAGAAAAGCAAGTTGAACTGAAATTGAGAGTTTGAAGGAAAGGGGAAGATCGGATATGGAGAATCACATTGTGGTTTTGTATTCACTGGTCGACCAATTATGACTGTCTTTGGGATAATCATAATTGTGAATACAATAAATATATCATTGTTCAAATGAGATTAAAGAGAGATATAAATGTGATCGATCGATCTAGGGTACTGCATACTAAATTTACTCGGAATGTGACGCCCATTAGAGCTGTTATATATTCCTAACAGATGTATAGCAACGAGCTCTCAAAGTATGCTGGTCGCACGGATTATTCACCGGTATAAATGTTGAAAGAGAAAAAAGAGGATTTTCAATTGATGGGCCTAAGTTCAGCCTATCCGCCCATGTTGGTTTTTTGCCTACTATGTGCGAGTGGGAGATGATGGTTTTATGTAGATGGGCTTAAGGCTCGTCCGTCCTCGATAGGCCTAAAGGCCCGACCCACGGGAATTAGGCCCATGGAAAGAGGAACATATAAAAGGGATGAGAGAGAGGGAGAAGATACCACTTGACATTTTAACGTACGTTCTCCTTCTATTCAAGAATTCTCTCTCCAAGAAAAGCCAAGAAGCGACGCCATCTTCCCTTCACGGCGATTTTTCGACATCGGATCGAATATGACTGAATTCTCTTCCTCTTTACGACGTCGGTGTCTAATCTGTGGCCAACAAGGTACGCTCGAATCCGTGGTGTGCTTTACGATCGGTGATACGTGTTTAATTCCCGGGCTCATCTTCCGCATTTGTTTTAGGGGTTCGATTTAAGTGCCGAATCCGTTTTCGGGGATCCGACGATCCCTACATTGGTATCAGAGCATCGGTTCACGTTTTTCCCGATCTGTTTGATGTTTATGATTGTTTTTCGCAAAAAGCATTTCGGCCGTACGGATCGGGGCGACAAATCCCCACACCCGAGCTGGTTCGCCCATTTTCCGATTTTCGTAAGTCGAAATCAAAATCTCGATAGCATAGGGAGGAAGGCGACGTCGAGACGAGTCCAAGAACATGTCGCACGCCCCGGGGATGCCGCACGCGCCCACACGCTCGGCCAGAAGCCACTGCGTGTGGGCGCGATGCGCCCAGACGCGCTGGTTCATCCAGCGCGTGAGGCACACGCGCCGGTGGCGAACCTGCGCATGCGCGCCACCGGCCGGCAAACCGGCACGCGCCGGTCCATGGACGACGCAGCGTCCGACGCCAGCATGACGTCACCCAACGGTCGGAACCGCCGGGGTGACGTCATCGCCGACGTCCGCCGATGTCGGTTGGCGGGCGGTCACCGGCCGGCGACCCGACCCGACCCGACCCGACCCGAGGAGGCCAACGCACGCGCAGCCGCGCTCGCGTGACGCGTCGCCCTACGCGCGCTGGCGGCACGTGCGGTTGGCACGTGCGGTCGTCCGCCCGACCGGTCCGACGACGTTGACTCCATTGACCGTTGACCGTTGACCGACGACCGTTGACCGTTGACCACGCTGGTTGACCGTTGACCGCGCCGTTGACCTTTGACCCAAAAAAAAAAAAGAATTTGTTTCTTTTTTCAATTATATCTATGTGGATTATATGTAATCCATTTTTTTTTTCTGCATTTGTTGCAAGAACAATGGCTCCCGTAAGCCGCGCGCATCCAGGCGCACAATGTCGATAAAAAAGGAAAGGCTTACAAGGTTGATAGCCGATTTGAATGGTTATCGATGGGAGAGTGACGACATAATTAATCATGTCATAGAGGTCAACAACAAAATTCAGGAAGTCATTTGGAACGGTTATCCCATGCAAGATATTCAGATGGTGCGATTCTTTATGAACACTCTTCCACTAGACTGGCAAGGAGTGTTGAATCGCCTACGAGAGTTCAAAGGATTTACTAGCTATAAGGAGCTAGTAATGGAATTCATAGATGAATATCATCGGGTTGGAGCCACAAAGACTGCGACCCAAGGAATGACTTCGATTGGGCCGGGGACTCGAATGTGCGTAGGAGAAATCCTAAGGGATATCCGTCTGTTTTCCGTGGCTGTCAAGAATGCCTGAAAATTTTACAGAGAAAAAGAAAAAGAAATTGGACCATGTAGCAGTTTTCCCTATTAGTTGTATGATGCCTTGTTTTTAAATGTTATGGTTGGTTTTTATTAAGTGTGCTTAGTGGACATCTTATGTAATGTTAACTACCTGATTATTGTTGATATAGCAACCTATATGTTAGCAATATTTTATGAAAGCATTATTATTATATTGTATGTCAATTATCTGTTGCTTTCTGTGATTGCTGGTTGTTGTGGGTAGTTAGCTGTGGGTAGTAATAGAAGTTTTTGTAGCTTCACAGAATTGATTTTGCATATGACAATCATATTAATGATAGTTTTAAGTTAGGATTTTTTGGAGGATGATTTGAAACATAGTGACCTTTTAATTCTGAAACCTTACTTAAAATTATTAATTAATATGATGGGTTTGTACAAAAATAGATGCATAAGTGATAGGGATTAATAACTCGTGCATATATGTCGATGTGTTCGGATCAATGGCTTCGACCACAAAGAGCATAGTTGCCGAGCCGAGCAAAGGTGAAAAGCTCAAAGGTGACAACTATGAAATTTGGCAAATGAAAATTCAATATGTGTTGGAAAAGCAAAAAGCACTAAAAGCTCTTGACCATGTTATGGAAGATTTAGAGGATGTTGTGCGCCACCTTGAGCTAGCTGATCATCGCCTCAAGGCATTAGAGCAGGAAACATATATTTTATGTGTTGCTTTGAGCTCAGAAGGGGCTTCATGCTCTAAGCGCAAGCGCATTGATTCGTTCAATATGTGGAAATGCAAGGGATCAAGTCCTCCTTGCAAGAAACCAAAAATTAACCAACAAAAGAGAGGAAAACGTCCTCATGTGAAGAATATCTCAAGGGTGAAATGTTACAACCGGTGTGACGGAAGGGTCACTATGCCCGCGATTGTCGCGAGCCAAAGAATGTACACACCCTTTGTACAATTGGGAACTTTGCATATGTGTCAAGTTCTGTATTCTTGACTGAATCTAATCCTCGTGGACGTGGATTCGGGAGCGACAGACCATGTAGCGAAGGATAGAGGATCCTTCGTGGAATTCCGACGAGTACCTACTCGAACTAAGTGGATCTATGTGGGAAACAACTCCAGAGTCAAGTGAAATGAATTGGCACATGCCAACTGAATATGCGTGATGGACGACTTTGTTCCTTCATGATGTGTTGTATGCTCCGGAGATTCGTCGAAATTTAGTGTCTGTTTTAGTGTTGGTTAAATTAGGTTTTAATGTGAGCTTCCATAATAGAGGTGTAGATTTGTATTTGAATACAAACTACTATGGTCATGGTTATTTTCTGGATGGTTTCATTGTATTAGATATTGATTATGTTAATACAAATGTTTGTTATTCCCTTCTCACGTCTCCTAATACATATGATAATGATGTGAATGTATGGCATGCTAGACTTGGTCACATTGACCAACAACGTATGAATAGACTAGCCAAAGAGGGCTTGTTGGGCAATATTGAAAAAGTCGATTTGCCCATCTGTAAGCATTGCCTAGAAGGGAAAACGACAAGGAAACCATTTGGAAAAGGTAAAAGAGCTGAATTTCCTCTGCACTTAATCCATTCTCGATGTCCGTGGTCCAATGAATGTGAGAGGAAGGCATGGGGCTGTTTATTTCATCACTTTTATAGATGATTATACTCGATTCGGATATGTCTATTTGATTTCTCACAAATCTGAAGCAATAAGTTGTTTCAAAAGGTTTATGAACCTGGTAGAGAATCAATTAGACAAGAAAATAAAAGCATTGAGATCCGATCGAGGTCGAGAATATTTATCTAATGAGTTCAGAAAATTATGTGATGAAAAAGGAATAGAAAGACATTGTCTATTCCATATACTCCTCAACAAAATGATGTTGCAGAGAGAAGAAACAGAACCCTACTGGAAATGGTTAGGTCCATGATGGCGCAAACTAACTTACCTATCACTTTTTGGAGTGATGCGTTGTTAACTGCTGCCTATATACTTAACCGTGTGCCTTCCAAATCAGTTACTTCCACTCCATATGAGTTATGGACAGGTAGGAAACCAGACTTAAGTTTTCTTAAGCCATGGGATTGTGCTGCCTATACGCATGAGTCCTCTCAAAAGTTTGGGAAATTGGGTCCCAGAGGAAAGAAGAATATTTTCATAAGATACTCGGAACACTCAAAAGGGTATGTGTTCATAGGTGAGCAGGAAAGTGGGAGTATAACTGAATTTGAATCACGGGATGTCATATTCTTAGAGGATGAATTTCCTAAGAAGGGCGAATTAGGGGAAGACAACACCCTATTTGAAACCTCGGATCAAGATAATGATCTTAGTGGAGTTCGTCCAAGTGGGAGTAATATGAGAAGTGATGAATTGAATTCAACTCATTCTCAATTACAAGCACATAATGAGACGACATTATCATTATCTAATCCCAGTGGGAGCATAATGGGGAATGATGTGCAAAGTGTACAAACTCCCATACGGCGAACAACTCGCCAAAGTATTCCCCTTCGACGTTTTGACATTGAAGGGGAAACTTTTATGGTTGCTCCACAAGATGAGGATGAGCCTAGAAATACTAATGAGGCTCTGAATTGCCCTAGTAAGGAAAAATGGATTCATGCAATGGAAGAGGAAATGGAGTCAATGAAATCAAACCAAGTCTCTGGGAACTGGTTGATCTTCCAAAAGGACGCAGAGCTATTGGGAACAAATGGGTTCTCAAAATAAAGCGAAAGGCTGATGGCTCGATAGAAAGGCATAAGGCTCGCCTTGTTGCGAAGGGGTATAATCAACATGAAGGAATTGATTATGAAGATACGTTTTCTCCTGTAGTGAGATTTACCTCGATTCGCATTATTCTGGCAATAATATCTAGTATGGATCTTGAGTTACATCAGATGGATGTAAAAGACTGCTTTCCTCAATGGAGAATTAGAGGAAGAAATATACATGGAACAACCTACCGGTTTCATAGTGAAAGGCCAAGAAGAAAAGGTATGTCGACTTTTGAGATCGATATACGGGCCTTAAGCGATCATCGAGACAATGGTATATCCGTTTTCAAGAATGCCATAATGGCATATGATTTTACAATGATTGATGAGGATCATTGGGTATATATCAAAAGATCCAAGGATCAATTTGTGATCATATATATCATTATATGTTGATGATATACTGATTGCCGGAAGCAATATGGAGTTTGTTCATACTGTCAAGAGTTGGTTGTCTTCCAACTTTGAGATGAAGGATATGGGTGAGGCTGCATACATTCTTGGAGTTAAGATTTCAAGAGATCGTTTGAAGAGATCGTTGTCTCTTTCGCAAGAAACATATATAAATAAAGTTCTTGAACGATTTCGTATGCAAGATTGTAAACCCATAGACACTCCTATTGCGAAAGGTGAAGGATTGAGCCATAGATTGTGTCCGAGGACTCCACAAGAAAAGGAACAAATGAGACATGTTCCTTATGCTAGTGCAGTTGGGAGCTTGATGTACGCTATGATGTGTACAAGACCCGACATATGTTTTGCAGTTGGAATGGTGAGTAGATACCAATCCAATCCAGTCCAAGACATTGGAAAGCCGTTAAGAGAATACTGAGGTATCTAAAGGGAACTGCTGATTATACGATGAGTTATCAAGGAAAGGATCTGCGACTCAAAGGATATTTTGAAACTGATTAGGGAGGAGGTTTAGACACAAGGAAATCTACCTCTAGGTTTGTTTTCTTATTGAATAATGGCACCATATGTTGGAGCAGTAAGAAACAAACGTGTATAGCCTTGTCCACGATGGAAGTTGAGTTCGTGGCATTATCGTGATAATATAAAAATGAGTTTGGCTTAAGAGATTTTTTGGATCATTTAGGTGTTATTGAGAAAGCTGCAAATCCATTATTAGTTAATTGTGATAGCCAAGCAGCTATAGCGTACACCAAAGATCCAAAATATCATGACAAGACCAAACATATATATACCAAGTATAACCTTGTCAAAGATATGGTTGCACGAAAGGATGTGAACTTACAATACATATCTACGCATAGAATGGTAGCAGATCCTATGACAAAGCCAATACCTAGAGATGTGTTTTGTGGTCATGTGAAATCTCTAGGATTGCGTAGAGTCTGATGTACTGGATATTGTAATTTCTCTGAGTTGTTCACATTTAATGAATTTGTGTTTTCATCATTAATGCCTATGAGTCTTTGTTTGATCTTTATGCATCTTAATGCTTAGTGCATTATATTATGTTGAGAAAGTATGTCGGACAGATAAGAGATTAGCCCTCTCACACGGGTAATCGCCTCTATTTACTATGTGATAAATAGAGATGAGACGGTTTTTAAGCTTATTATCTAGGTGATAATCGAGAGCTCAAGCTTAAAATACGTATGTCGCCTTAACGAGTGTTAAGATAAGGACATAGTACTTACGATGTCCGAAAGTAAAATAACCCACACATTTTACTTTATCCGTCTAAGATGCCGATGTGAGTTGATGAATTTTGTGAATGAGTAAATACGTGAACTCAAGTTAGACATTGGGTATGTTTGAACTATCATCTGACGGTATTGATGGTGTAGACATACGCTCCATGGGAAATGAGTTAATACCGTAATATGTATTTCATGCTACGTATGCATGAGACGACCTATAAGAGTGGCAAAAGTTTGATCTCAACTTTTATGACGTGTGAGACTCTTGAGGAATAGAGTTCCTCAATTTTAGTGCCCTCATGACTCTTACTTATTCTCAAGATTTCTATTTAGTGTTTGCTATCTTAGAATGTTGCCAATGGTCATGAGTTGATTCGATATAATGTGACATTTCTAGAAAAGCAAGTTGAACTGAAATTGAGAGTTTGAAGGAAAGGGGAAGATCGGATATGGAGAATCACATTGTGGTTTTGTATTCACTGGTCGACCAATTATGACTGTCTTTGGGATAATCATAATTGTGAATACAATAAATATATCATTGTTCAAATGAGATTAAAAGAGATATAAATGTGATCGATCGATCTAGGGTACTGCATACTAAATTTACTCGGAATGTGACGCCCATTTTTGAGCTGCTATATATTCCTAACGGATGTATAGCAACGAGCTCAAAGTATCTTTGGTCGCACGGATTATTCACCAGTATGAATGTTGAAAGAGGAAAAGAGGAATTTCAGTTGATGGGCCTAAGTTGGGCCTATCCGCCCATGTTGGTTTTGACCCACCATGTGCGAGTGGGAGATGATGGATTTAATTTTATGGGCCGAAGTTGGCCCGGCCACAATGGGCCTAAAGGCCCGGCCCACGGGAATAAGGCCCGTGGAAGGAGGACCATATAAAAGAAATGAGAGAGAGGGAGAACACACCTCTTGACATTTTAACGTACGTTCTCCTTCTATTCAAGAAAAGCCAAGAAGCGACGCCATCTTCCCTTCACGGCAAATTTTCGACATCGGATCGAATAGGACTGAATTCTCTTCCTCTTTATGGCGTCGATGTCTAATTTGTGGCCAACAAGGTACGCTCGAATCCGTGGTGTGCTTTACGATCGGTGATACGTGTTTAATTTCCGGGCTCATCTTCTGCATTTGATTAGGGGTTCGGTTTAAGTGCCGAATCCGTTTTCGGGGATCCGTCCATCCCAACAAATTGGTTGGGTCGGACTGCTGGATGTGGATTGCTAAACGATAAAAGATGGTCGTACCGACGCGACAACTGAAAAGGAATCACAAACCAAACTCAAGAATCCGACAAATGAAATTGCAAACCATCGAGCAGAACCAAAGCCCCCTAATGCCGTGGCAAATGCTAGGCACGTTCGTATTTGGCCCCAATCTCCAACGGACAATCACGGATCTCTTGCGGCTTCGAGAGCATGGCCATGTGATCCGCCCCATCCACCTCCACGACGTGGTGCGCCCCGCCGCTTGCAATCATCCACCTTTGGAACTCCGGGGGTGTCCCCAGATCTTGTTTGCACACTACATAGACCCGCGTCGTGGACCCGTACCCGCGGGTGAAGTTGCTTGACGTGCTCGGGTCTTCCAAGAACAACGAACCCGGCCTCACCAAGATCTTACCAAGCTCCAGATCCTTCGAAAATGTAACAATTCCATGAAAAAATGCTAACAATGTTCTAAGCACAAATTATACCTGCCTATCAAGCAATTTCCCTTTTATGCGTTGGCCCACCCACGTAGGTGTAGGTGTAGTTGGGCACAAAATATGGCGTTAGGTCGTGGGAAGATCCAACCAAGCTTGGCCATCAATCAAGTTTACATGTGATGCATTGGTGCTTTTTACAAACATACGATGTTCTTCATTTCAAACTATATAATGTAAAAGGACCACGTAGGCTGAAATCTTCTTCACATCGGAATGTAAATTTTGGGCTTTCTTTTTGGATGTTCGGTTTTTTCCACTTCTACTGTGGTCATGTTTGTAATAAAGACGGAAGTAGGATGGGTATGGAATAGTTAATATTGACCCAACCCGTCTCATTATCTTAATGTTTTTTTATCAGACCCGATCCAAGCTTATTAAGGGTTTTGATATAGTATCCTAAACAGACCTCACTAAGGTAGTTACGTTCTTGTACGGTATTGGCAACTCGCCACAACACTTTATAAAAATCATATTGTTATATATCTTCACAACTTATTAATTGTAAATCTTCAATTAGGATTTGATAAGGACCATATGGACGATTGATAGAATGTAGAATTGACAGTCATAAAAATCAAAGGTTCTAATATTACTAAAAAGTTATGTGTGAAATGGTGGTTATCATTCTAATAGTCTTAGTATTCTCGAATTTTATCGTGAAGCAACCCGATCCCCCTTTTATAGCCTAGAAATGGATGAGGGAGCTTGAGGGTTTTAATAGAGTAAGGGCAACTTAAAAAGTGCAAGAAACCGTTATGAATTCTAACGAAGATAATAATTATGTGTATTTACTAAATCGCCTAAGATATATAAAGGAAACAAATGACCTTTTAATCGTTACACGTATCAAGATTGATTTCCCAACCACAAAGTTCTTAACCAATCTCAAGTCCTATAGGACGGGTATATACCTAATTTCTAATCTCAAATAAATAAAACTCACAAAATGACGAGATCATATCAAAAAGAATATTAGACTGCAATGAAATGATCCGGCGAGGTTCATCAATTGATACCCTCAACAAAAGGACACGAAAAAGTGGTTTTTACAATAGAGTCATTTGAGTTAGCATAAGCGTAAAGTATGACTGACAAAAAAAAAAAAAAAAAAAAAAACAGTAGAGTCATTTGCATTTCAAGGTAATGTCATCTCAAGCTTTTGGAGTAAATTGAGTTAAAGTCAAACCATTTAAAACGTGAGGAGATATGCTTCGTTGATGCCAATGGACGGAAGTGAAAACGTACCTCAAGAGGAGACAACTGGTAGAGCTTGGATGACAAGAAGTCGGGCCCGAAGAACATGGACGTCAAGGATTTGTCAGGCTTTCCGATGGGCGTGAAAAAAGTGTCTAACCATGCTCCCTCTGGAGCCCTCGCGCGGTACTTCCATCGCAAGGGACAAAAGCCATTAAAAATGTGCTCATTCATGTAGGGTTAGAGACATATATGAGTTGATTATATGGATGAATTCCAACTTAAACAGAGTAAAATCTCCAAAATCGAAAGGGAAACGGTCCACTTCAACCAAAAGCAAGAAAGACGACTTCATTTTGAGAATCTAACGCGCGTTCAGCAGAGATTTACCTCTTCCAGCACGTATGACGGCCTATGTGCGGTGTCTGGCATGAAAGCCGCCAGGAAAACAGCTACCGATATCTTGTCTGGGAACCTGTCGGCCGCGAGAGCCAAGTTCAAGCCGCCCAAGCTGTGGCCGACGAGGATTGCCCTCTCGTGCGCCCCGAATGAGGCCAGGAGCTCCAGCAGCGGCTCGGTGTACTCGCAGAACGTGTGGACATCGTGTATGGACTTTGTGTTGGTGCCGGAGGCAGCAAGGTCGAGCGCTGTGACACGGTGGCCAGCCGACTCGAGCCGATGCTTGAGCTTGTACCAGCTCCACGCGCCGTGGCCGGCGCCATGTACGAGTACGAAATGGTAGTGTTTCATGCTTTCGGCTCTCCACAGCAAGACCACTGGGTTTGCTTTGTTAGTGTCTTCTGTGATAGTATTTAAATGATGATTGGTGCTTAGAGGAGAAGGACGAATTGACATTGATGCCAATAAAAATTATGATGAAAATTAATATAAATGCAGAACCTTCCTTGATCGATCATACTGTGGAAAATTGTCCTACCTGCTTTTCTTTTTGTCGCTTTTTGAAATTTCTTGCTGGACTCGATGGCAATTGAGACGTGTTTTGACTGTTCTCGCCAATTTCCATTTCAACGTTGAAAGTTCACAAAGGTATTACTGTAAAAAGAGAGCGCAGCAACTGAAATTTAACACGTTAACGTTTATTTTGGGAGCGTGATAGGTTTATTGTTCAAATTTCAGTATCTTTCACCTAGCGTATTTTTAAGGGTCACGCTTGCCATAGCCACTGCATGTAGACAAAGATATTTACATTTTCAAGGAAGATGAATTAGTCAGATCAAAAGTTTCTGCTGAGACGTACGTGAGTGTAGAATTTTAATATATATCATAATTGGTTCATAACTTATAAATCATTAATATAAATTGTAAGTGCTAGTATGAACATCTAGAGGGGGTGAATAGGTGTGAAAACAATTTTTGCAAAGAATAGTGAAAATATTTTGCTTTTGAAACTAAGTCTAAAGAACAACAGACTTTGTGCAGGTTCAGACTTTAGCAATTAAATAGAACTACAAACAAAATAAAGAAGTTCAGGGAAGAGCAAATGAACACAAAATTTATAGCAGTTGTTTAAATCAGCCTACGTCAATTCTCCCACGCTAACAACCTTCTTGCTAGTTTCCACTATGAAACATGAAAGGGGCTAGTGAATGCACCTAGAGGAGGGTGAATAGGTGCGTGTAAGAACTTTCGCAGAACAAAAAGAATATTTTGATTTTAGAAGATATTGGTCATAAGACAGATTTCAACTTTAAATGAATGAACAACCAGTAAGCATGAATAGGAAGTTCGTGTGGATAAGAGAAAGTAAAACACGTAGTTTATAGTGATTCGGCTTAATCCAAGCCTATGTCCACTCTCCCGCACGATGACAGCCCACCGGTTAGATTTTACTATGAATCAAAAGAGTCGTTATATCACGTCCTGATTCCACATGTAGAGACTCGCTACACTTTCTCAAGGCCTCACAAGTGTCTAAACTCTTTGAGTACAAATTTTCGCTCAACAATTGAATCAACAAAGAACAAGGAGCTTCAAACTTTGGAATTTTTCTATCATGCACACACTCGAATAACTAGAGCTTCTTCTTTATATACTCTTCCATGCCTTCATGTCCGTTGGCACCTTTCAAATGAGTTCTATCCAATCTACCCATTGGACAAAATAATATCGAGTCTGCATCCACAGGAAATAAATTATTTCTATAAAAACAAAGTACAAACAATGCTTAAGATACTGTAAGCATTTAAACGGTCAAACCACAATCCAAAAAAAAACACAATCCAAAACACAATCCACAATAATCCATAATCCAAAGGTCACAACCTCACAACCAGACAAAAGTCAATCGAAAGTCAAATCAAATCAAATATGCACCAACTTCTCCCCCTTTTTGGTAGCATCAAAAAGGTAGAGAAGAAAAAGAGAATTAGATTAAGATTATTTTTGAACGCGAACAAGCTGGAAATCTACCATCGACTTGACAGTCTCCTCCAGCTTTCTCATATCCTCCTTCAGTTGCGTTATTTCCTCACCCTGCGTAGCTTGAACTTGAAGATTGAGGGCCTGAACTTGATTGAGCAAAGAAACTGAAGAGGCTTGATTAGCATTTTGCATATTCTGAAATTCGTATCCCAATGCATAAATTTAACTCGCATCTTCATAAGAACATCAAGCAATCTTCTAAAGTCTACCGAGTTGTCAGTTTGAGTGCTTGCTTCAACATGATCAAACCAGGAGTGTTGGCAAATGATGGCATTTCAGCATGAGCACCTAGATTTGAAGATGAAGCCTCATGACCTTCAGGAAATTGAGAAGCATATACATCTTCTCGGATTGGCAGAGAACGACCGACATCATCACTAGTAAAAGCAAAAGTGAATGAGTACCTCTTTTTCTCAGCCTCCATGTTTCAAAGGCCTTCAAGGTGGAGAGAAGTACTCTTCATGTTCGCTTTCTTCAAAGGACAGGATGGCCTTGCTCTCCTTGTTTCTTTTCTTCTGCATTTCCTTTCTCCTCTGCTTCTTTCCTCATCAATTCCCTCTCTTACCTCTGCTCTATTTCTTCTTGGTCTCTCTCTAACCTCTCGTCTCGGAACAAAACGCTGTAAGTTCCTTAAGGCAAGAGCAGAAATGGTAACGTCATCCTCATCTTCTTCATCCCGCAAGATGATTGCTCTTCTTCTTTAGACGGAGCTGTCATGGGCTCCTTGCCTTTCCATTTTGCAGCCACAGAGTCTTGATGAGTCTTGACAGGAGTCTTCTCCTTAAATTCTCTAGTGCCTTGTTTAGCTCCTTTAGTCGCATCTTGAAACCATCTTCTAGCCCTTTTACCATTTGATCACATGTTCGAACACACGGAATTTTGGGAAGCTGAATGTTAAAGTGTCCGAATAGCTGAGTAACAAGTGCTGAATAAGGAAGTTGACCCTTGTCCTTTACCATTGATCTATACATGTGAAACATGATAGTGTGCGGCAAAGAGAACTTTTTACCAACATTGATAGCATACATCGCCTTCGCTTTGAATTAGAGACGCGCCTTGTTATGGATTTGGGTCTAAGATAATTAATCACAATTTTGTGAAGCAAGATATTTGAAGCACTCATCCTCGAATATGAAATTCGGCCTTCCGCCATTCCATCTCAAACAAGCCCATGGGGGCCACACGACCAATAGACACGCTAATTGATTGAAACAACCCCTCTCTACTCCAATCACATCGCCCGAGTGTTGATATCAACCACATAATCCCGGTCTCTAATACCGAAAGAAATATATTTGCATCCAAAAGCTTAGATTGGAATAGAAATATGCAGAAAGTTTTGGATGGGCTACAACAAGTAACAGAGCAAAATTGTTCAAGTTGAGGTAGAGTAAATTTCTCCTGCAACTTCACATTCAGAGAATCAAGAAAATTAAAATCGACACTCCTTGGGTTCATCACCTAAGCTTCAAG
>CM024581.1:14644733-14751841 GCA_014182395.1 Eucalyptus sp. ANBG9806169 | reverse complement strand
ACTTGATTGAGCAAAGAAGCTCAAGAGGCTTGATTAGCATTTTGCATATTCTGAAATTCGTATCCCAATGCATAAATTTAACCTCGCATCTTCATAAGAACATCAAGCAATCTTCTAAAGTCTACGAGTTGTCGGTTTGAGTGCTTGCTTCAACATGATCAGTTTGTGGAGTGTTGGCAAATGATGGCATTTCAGCATGAGCACCTAGATTTGAAGATGAAGCCTCATGACCTTCAGGAAATTGAGAAGCATATACATCTTCTGGATTGGCAGGAGAACGACTGACATCATCACTAGTAAAAGCAAGTGAATGAGTACCTCTTTTCTCAGCAGCTCTCCATGTTTCAGTGCCTTCAGGTGGAGAGAAGTACTCTTCATGTTCAGTTTCTTCTTCAGTGACAGGATGGCCTTGCTCTCCTTGTTTCTTTTCTTCTGCATTTCCTTTCTCCTCTGCTTCTTTCCTCATCAATTCCCTCTCTTTACTCCTCTGCTCTATTTCTTCTTGGTCTTCTCTAACCTCTGTCTCTGGAACAAAACGCTGTAAGTTCCTTAAGGCAAGAGCAGAAATGGTAACGTCATCCTCATCTTCTTCATCCTGCAAGATGATTGCTCTTCTTCTTTTAGACGGAGCTGTCATGGGCTCCTTGCCTTTCCATTTTGCAGCCACGAGTCTTGATGAGTCTTGACAGGAGTCTTCTCCTTAAATTTCTCTAGTGCCTTGTTTAGCTCCTTTAGTCGCATCTTGGAAACCATCTTCAGTCCTTTTACCATTTGATCACATGTTCGAACACACGGAATTTTGGGAAGCTGAATGTTAAAGTGTCCGAATAGCTGAGTAACAAGTGCTGAATAAGGAAGTTGACCCTTGTCCTTTACCATTGATCTATACATGTGAAACATGATAGTGTGCGGCAAAGAGAACTTTTTACCAACATTGATAGCATACATCAGCTTCGCTTTTGAATTAGAGACGTCAGTCTTTGTTATGGATTTGGGTCTAAGATAATTAATCACAATTTTGTGAAGCAAGATATTTGAAGCACTCATCCTCGAATATGAAATTCGGCCTTCTGCCATTCCATCTCAAACAAGCTCCACAGTCACACGACCAATAGACACGCTAATTGATTGAAACAACCCTCTCTCTACTCCAATCACATCAGCCAGAGTGTTGATATCAACCACATAATCCTGGTCTCTAATACTGAAAGAAAATATATTTGCATCCAAAAAGCTTAGATTGGAATAGAAATATGCAGAAAGTTTTGGATGGGCTACAACAGTGTCAGAGCAAAATTGTTCAAGTTGAGGTAGAGTAAATTTCTCCTGCAACTTCACATTCAGAGAATCAAGAAAATTAAAATCGACACTCCTTGGGTTCATCACCCCTCGCTTCAGCAACTTAGAGTAAGTTTGCTTGTGTTCATTAGAACGAAACAGATCTGATTTTGTTCCTCGAATGTTCACAGCAATACCTATTCTAGGCTTAAAATGAGTAAACATATTTTCATCATCATTTCCATCAGGCTGACTAACTCCTCCAAAACGTGGATCACTTGGGAAATTTGCAAAAGCCCTTTCTACAGAGCCAGCATGAGCAATCCCCAATCGTTCCATCGTTTGCAAAAAGTGAGTTTCATTTCAGTACCCCTTTTCTTTCAAAAAATTCATCAATAATGGTCATTGGAGAACCTCCATCCTTTAAGGCAGAGTAAAGTTTGAAGTTAAAAGCAGGCTTTTGAGTTCTTACACGTTCGGCATCCTCAATAATTTCTTCCTCCGCTTGTTGCTGAACATTCTGTGGTCTAGCCTGAGGAAAATGGCGCGGTTGAGAATGTTGTGGACTCTGCTGTTGCCTTAGAGATTCTTCTTCCTCGGTAAGGTCAAAGTGCATAGGACCCTCACGCATATGCTATGGTCCCCTACTTGCAATCCTTGAAGACTTTCTTTGTAAAGACATTCTCATAATCTTTGAGAGTTTCTGAACTCGATTCATGAGAAAGATGAAAACTTTAAAGATTAAACTAGGGAGAAAAAGTAAGAAGGTGAAGTTCTGTGCTTCTAAGGTTTGTGAGTAAAAAGAAGAAGAAAGACAAGTATATAAGGCAATCGAACAGGGTATATGAATCGTCATAAATGGAAAAATAAAAAATCCCTTTTAAAAAATAACTGCATTTTTAAAATAGATAACTGTTAAAAGATAACTTTTTTGAAAAGGAATGATTGCTGTAATTACAAAAACTTGGAAAGATAACATCAATCAATTGCAGATTAATAGACAAACATACCTTTTCGAAAGATAAATTTTTAAAATTGAAATAACTTACAATCGTGATCCTTGATCTTCTAAGTCTAAGCATCTTTAGACTTTTATCCCCGAGCTTGAGCTTCTTCGACTTTATGATATTAAACTTGGATCGAATAGACTCAAATTGACTTTTCTCCAGTGGTTTTGTAAAAATGTCCGCCAGCTGATTCTTTAAGTCAATGAATTGAATCAAGACTTCTCCATTTTGAACATGATCTCTTATAAAATGATGTTGAATCTCTATATGCTTTGCTCTTGAATGAAGAATTGGATTCTTGGTAAGATTAATCGCACTTATGTTGTCACATTTAATCTTAGTGCATGAGTCTTTGATTCCAAAGTCTCTTAGCTGTTGTTTTATCTATAAGATTTGAGAACAACAACTGCCAAGAGCCACATATTCTGCTTCTACTGTTGAGAGAGCAACCGTACTTTGTTTCCTTGAAAACCAGGATATTGTCCTATTTCCAAGCAATTGATAAGTACCCGAGGTGCTCTTTCAATCAACTCGCATCTGCTAGATTTGCATCTGAATATCCAAGAAGAGTAAAGTCACATTCTTTAGGATACCATAGACCTAACTTAGAGGTTGTTTCAACGTATTTGATGATGTGTTTCGCAGCACTTAGATGAGATTCTTTGGGATCTTATTGAAATTTGGTATAAATGCAAACAGTAAACAAAATGTTAGGTCTAGATGCAGTAAAATAAAGAAGTGAACCAATGATACTCTTGTATAGCTTCTAATCAACTTTCTTTCCTCATTCATCTTTGTCTAGTTTCAAAGAACTTGACATTGGTATATCAGTCTTTTTGCAATTTTCCAAACCAAATTTTTTAACAAGTTCTTTAGCATATTTTTCTTGGTGAATGAAAATTCCTTCCTTCAATTGTTTCACTTGTAGTCCGAGAAAGAATGATAGTTCACCCATCATGCTCATCTCGAATTCATCCTACATAGACTTAGAGAATTTCTTGCACATATTTTTGTTAGGAGATTCGAAAATAATATCTAGATTTGAAGTAGAAAGTTTTTACTTTCTGTTTTAATAAATAGAGTGGTGTCTACTTTACCTTTAACAAAGCCATTTTGGATTGAAAACTTACTTAACCTATCGTACCAAGCTCGAGGTGCTTGTTTTAAACCATAAAGCGCCTTCTTTAGTCTGAATATAGAGTATGGTTTTCTTGGGTTTTCAAAATTGAAAGGTTGTTCCACATAAACTTCCTCTTGGATAAAACCATTTAGGAATGCACTTTTGACATTCATTTGAAATAACCTGAAATTTTTATAACAAGCAAAAGCAAGTAATAATCTAATTACTTCTAACCTTGCTACTGGTGCGTAAGTTTCATCATAATCTATCCATTCTTCTTGCATATATCCTTTGGCCATGAGTTTTGCTTTATTCCTTATAACTTTTCCTTTTTCGTCCATCTTGTTTCTGAAAACCCATTTAGCTCCAATAACTTATTTACCTTTTAGTTTAGGAGTTAATTCTCAAATATCGTTAACATTGAATTGTCTGAGTTCTTCTTGCATAGCTTCAATCCAGCTTTCATCAGTTAAAGCTTATTCTATGCTTTTGGGTGTTATTTCATAAATAAGAGCCACATCGCTATACTTTTTATGCCTTTTGGATCCTGTATGAATCCCTTCATCAATGTCACAAATAATAAGTTCTTTGGGATGACTAGACTTATACTTCCAGTTGCTGGTTGGTCTGACAGTTTGCTGATCTTTTTCTTCATTTGATTCTTCAAAATTCGTTTGTTGTTGACCTTCTGTAATCTAAGCTACTTCAGAGGAATTAGTCTTTGTAGAATCTGGAGTAGAATCAAATTCTTCAGGTTGAGTCTAGATCAATTGACTTTGTATAAGGTCTTGAAATTTGACATTCATCAATTCTTCCACAGATTGAGTCTTCTTGTTGTATGCTTTGTAAGCTTTGTTGGTGGTTGAATATCCAAGGAAGATTCCTTCGTCGATTTTTCTTCAAACTTACCAATTCGATCATTTGCATTTTTCAAAATAAAACATTTGCAACCAAGCACATGAAAATAGGAAACAATTGGCTTCTTTCCTTTGAACAACTCATAGGGAGTTTTATCAGAATCGGCCTTAAGAAAACTTTGTTAATGATATAACATGCTGTAGAAATTGTTTTAGCCCAAAAACGAGAATAAATGTTACTTTCAATTAAAAGAGTTATTGCCATTTCTTGCAAAGATCTATTCTTTCTTTCCACAACTCCATTTTGCTCTGGAGTATATGGTGAAGAGAAAACATTCTTTAAGCCACATTTATCACAGAAATTTGCAAAGTCTTGATTCTCAGACTCACCTCCATGGTCTGTCCGAATGCTTGTTATAGTATATCCTTTTTCATTTTGAATTGTCTTAGCAAATTTTGAGAAATGAGAGAAAGTTTCAGACTTACTTGATAAAAAAGAATACCCAAGTAAAACGAGAATAATTATCCACAATTACCAAGCAATATTTCTTTCCACCAATACTTCGTGTTCTGGTTGGTCCAAAAAGATCCATATGCAGAAGCTGCAGAGCATGATTAGTAGAAACTTGATTTATAGGTTTAAAGGAACCTCTTACCTGTTTTCCCAAAACACATGGTGTGCATAAGTTGGGCAGTCCATGAACAAGCTTTTTGGAGGAAATTTTGGCTATCTGATTCATATTGACATGGCCAAATTTTCTATGCCAAAGATTTTCTTCATCTCGAATAGAAATTAGACACTGAGAGCTTTCTGATTTGATATCTAGTAGATAGATGTTTCCATGTGTTCGTCTAGTAAAGGATTGAGACAAATCCTTACTAGTTCCTGAACAAATGCCTTCTTGAAAATTGATTTTGAATCCAGTGTCACACAGTTGGCTTATACTGAGTAGATTATAGTTCAAGCTTTCCACCAAGGAAACATTATTGATTATAAGACTCTCAATCTTGACAGTTCCACATCCAATAATTTTTCATTTGCCATTTCCACCAAAAGAAACTTTTCCACCATTTGTTTGAATAAGCTTTATGAAGCAATTTGAATGTCCTGTCATGTGTCTCGAATAACCACTATCCAAATACCATTTGATCTTTTTCTTGATAGTGACCTGCAATTATGAGAAGACTTCAAGTTCTCTTTGGTACCCATACTTTCTTGGGTCCAGGGGAGTTAGTTCCAAAAATATTCTTGTCCAGTTTCTCTTAACAGGTTTCCAAACTTTAGGACAATCCTTCTCAAAATGTTCCGAGCTGTTACACTTTGAACATTTAAGAGCACTTCGACCGACAGGTTTTACAAAAACTTTTCAAAAATGATTTTTGTAAAAAGTTTTAGTAGGTCTTTGTTTGATTCTTTCTTTTACTTTTGGAAAGTCAATTAAAGTAATGGTTTCTGGTGTCATTCCTAAACCTAATTTATAAAAATAAGGTATTTGTATTGAAAGAATTTTATCAAGCTTTTTGGATCCATTTGAAAACTTCTTTGAGATATTTGAAATGTCTTCTTTTAAGAGATTGTTTTCTTTTGAAAGAAAATCTGCATTTTCTTTTGAAGTTTTAAAGTTGTTGTTTAAACTTTCAAATTTTTATTTCCAAGAAATTTCTTGTTGCCTCAGTATAGAATTTTCCTTTTTTAGTTCGGAAATTCTTTTAAGAGATACCTTGAGACTAAGACAGAGTTCATCAATATACTTTGAAACTTTAATAGGAATTTTAAAGTTACTAACCTCAATTTCCTTGTTTGAATCTGAGTTTGAGTCTGTTTTAGAGTCTAAGTCTGATTCTGAATTTGCCATTAGACAAAAGTTGGCATATTCTTCATCACTCTCTTCACATTCTGTGTCGCTCCAAGTCTATGCTTTGAGAGCTTTCCTGAATTTCTCTGTATTTCCCTTCTTTTTCTTCAATAGAGGACAGTTGGATCTAATGTGTCATTTCTTCTTGCATTCGAAGCAAATCACATCTTTGTTGAACTCATTCTCTTCAGTTGATTTATTCTAAGATCAGTAAGTATTTTGTTTCCTCCAGTTGTACTTTCTTCCTTTTATGTTTAACTTTTCGAACTTCCTTATCATGAGTGCTAGTTCTTCATCATCCAGATCATCTTCTGAATCTGTAACATTAGAATCATCATTAGACTTTAGAGTAATTAACTTCTTACCTTTAGGACCTTCTTCCTCATCAATTTGCTCCACTTCATAAGATTGAAGTGTGCCCACTAATTCGTCAACTGATAAAGGTGCAATCCTCTGTGTTTCTCTAATGGAAGTCTTGATGTGATTCCGAGTCTTTACGAGTCCTCGCAGCAACTTGTTGACTTTCATTTGCCCCGAGATTGGTTGTCCATGATATGCAAGACCATTTACAATCTCTGTAAAACAGCTAAACATATCAGTGATGGTTTCTCCTGGCTTCATTTTGAAAGCTTCATATTGCCCAAGAAGAATGTTGATCTTTGTTTCTTTAACTCGATCGGTTCCTTCATAGGTAACATGCAACCTATCCCAGACTTCTTTTGCTGTTTCACAAGATGAAATTCTATTATACTCAGTAGGAGATAAGGCCAAATATAAATAATAGATAGCTTTTGCGTCAAGAGCTTGTTTCTTGGTTATCTCTTCTTATGTCATCTCTGTAGCATCTGTCACTTCCTTCCCTCTTTATGAAGTTGATGTTTTTGTAGGAATAATTCCTTTTTCTACCACATCCCATTCAAGGGGATCTTTCGATCTTAGGAAAGCTTTCATCTTGTTCTTCCATACATTGAAATCCTTCCCATCAAAGTAAGGAGGTTTGGTGTTGCTTTGACCTTTAACCAGTCCTGGAGCCAAAATACTAGTCATAGATCTTTAGCTTAAGAAGTAAAACACTTCAATAAATAAGCACACATGCTCTAATACCAATTGAAAGGGGCTAGTGAATGTACCTAGAGGGGTTGAATAGGTGCGTATAAGAATTTTCGCAGAATAAAAAGAATATTTTGATTTTAGAAGATATTGGTCATATGACGGATTTCAACTTTAAATGAATGAACAACCTGTAAGCATGAATAAGAAGTTTAGGGATAAGAGAAAGTAAACACAGAGTTTAAAGTGGTTCGGCTTAATCCAAGTCTACGTCCACTCTCCCGCACTGACAGCCCACTAGTTGGATTTCACTATGAATCAAAAGAGTCATTATAATATCACGTCCTTGATTCCACACTGTAGAGACTGTGCTACACTTCCTCAAGGCCTCACAAGTGTCTAAACTCTCTTTTGAGTACAAATTTTCGCTCAACAATTGAATCAACAAAGAATAAGGAGCTTCAGACTTTGGAATTTTTCTATCACGCACACACTCAAATAACTAGAGCTTCTTCCTTATATACTCTTCCATGCCTTCATATCTGTTCGCAAAATCCAAAGGAGTTCTGTCCAATCTACCCGTTAGATAGAATCAATTAGAGAGATCTCGAGTTACTTAAGGAATGTGATGATAGCTCACCAATCTTACTCGCCCATACAATCAGGTTATAGGTTTCCATAAATAGAACCTTCCAAGTATACTTCGCCAATCAACGAATCCAAATTACTCGTATTGAATTCAAAACGAATAATAGATCTTAAGATGCCATCTCCAGCCATGAGAGACTTCTTTAGCCGCTTGAATCAAATCCTAAATAAATACTCGATTTTGGATAAGTTTTCTTCGTCGGTCTAGAAACTGTCAATGAGGGCAGACTTTAAAACTTGAGTCTGGCGGTCTGGCGATCTTCAAACTTTGACGGAAGAGTCTGCAATTCTTCAGACTAGACTGATGGAAACATTTTGTCAACTTCAAAACAAACAAGGAAGTTTTTTCCAACAAAACAAAAGAGAATTTACAATCTTGCGATCTCGACTTCACAGTGAAGAGTCTCTACTACTCTCTCACGAAGTCACAATATAAGTCTCTCTCTTTTGAGTATAACTTTGAGCTCAGTATAAGAAGTAACAAGGGAATGGAAAGCTTCAGACTTTGGAATTTCTCTTTCACGCACTCTATCGAACAACTAGAGAGTTCTCCTTAAATACTCCTTCATGCCTTCTCGACCGTTGGCACTTTCCAAAGGAATTCTTCCAATCAACCCGTTGGACAGAATCAATCAAGGAGATCTCGAGCTATTTGAAGATTGTGATCAAAACCCATCAATCATGTTCGCCCATAAAATCAGGATCTTGGTTTCCATAAGTAGATTATTTCCAAATTTACTTGCCTTCCAAAAAGATTTGATGTGTCTAAATTGATTCCATACGAATCGAACCCTTGAAGAAAGAATGATAATCCCATGTCTAGATAAGTCTTCATTCTTCACTTGTGTTCATTATGGAATTTGTCAAAGTGAGCAGACTTTGACACAAAGTCCGAGAGTCTTCAGACTTTTGACACAGAAGTCTGGAAATCTTCATAATAGACTTTGGATAAGTCTTGTCAATTTCAAAACATCAAAGGCGTTTTCTCCAACATAAACTTTTGAGTAAAGGTGTCTAAGTAAATAAGTTGCTAGATTAAGACTTGAGTTCTCTCTTTGAAGTTTCCCGGTTAAAGATATCGGACTTTTATTGTGCATCCTAACAAATGATTATTGATCTTTACAGATGTGGTTAAGACATCAAGATACTTGAACAAATGGGAAGGAGACGTAAAACTGAGCTCGCATGTGAGGGATAGCAATACATATGTGAATTGTGTTATAAAAGTCCAACATTGAAAAATTGATATGGAGTAAAACAGTTAATATATATTCTAGTTTGCTCATAACTTATTAACTTAAAATTTTTAATAAATTTTTGAGTGAAGATATATCTAATTAGATATATTGATGGGCTTAAAGTTAAGCTCACTCTTGATAATTTTCTCGATTGAAGATATGATACTTTTGTTGCTGATCCCCATAGTTTTGATTTAGGTCGTATTAAATTAAACAAAAGAAAACTACACAGAAGGACTTCTTTTTGTTAGAAAAAGTGATTTCAAAAAAATTAAAATACTGAATATCAAATAATAATAAATTTAATCGTTATAGAATATGATAGATTTATATAAATAAATTGATTCTAATCTTTTGTTAGTAGTTAGTTTCATTAATAATTTTTATTAAAGTTAAAAACACGTTTTCAAATATAAGTACACATTAATTATAGATATATCTTTCGAATTTCCTATAAATAGATTTATTAATATTATTAGTGTAAATTCATTATAAAATATTTATTATTATTTATTTATTTGTGAATTCGAATCAAATTAATTAAAAATAAAAAATTTTTTTAATATATAACGTGTCTAACGTGTCGGAATTATCTATTTTTTAAAAATAACGTGTCAGCGTGTCATGTTGTATCGTGTCACGTGTCCACGTCACGTGTCGTGCTACTTAACTGCTGAGTACGTGTTGAGGCTAAAAAACCTAGACAACCCATTCATCGGAATTGAAAAGATGATGTTCGCACATTTTCCTTTTCCTTTTGTCCACTAGTCTATGCAAACAGTTCACGTAACGAGTTCACGTTGCTGAGTATGCGTTAAGGCGAAAGAACCTAGACATTCATCGCAATTGAAAAGGTGAGTGACCGAGATAGTTCACGTTGCTGACCAAAAAAAAAAAAAAAGACAGTTCACGTGACGAATTGACTGCCGAGTGTGACGCTGGGGCTAAAAAACCGAGGACAACCCATTCGTCGGAATCGAAATGGTTCGGTCGGACTGTCGCTGGATTTGGATTGCTTGCGAGTCAAATCGAAATGATAAAAGATGGTCGTATCCACGCGACAACTGAAAGGCTATTACAAACCAAACTCAAGAATCCGACAAATGAAACTGCAAACCATCGAGCAGAACCCAAGCCCCCTAATGCCTTGGCAAATGTTAGGCACGTTCGTATTTGGCCCCAATCTCCAACAGACAATCACAGATCTCCTGCGGCTTCGAGAGCATGGCCATGTGATCCGCCCCGTCCACATCCACGACGTGGTGCGCCCCGTCGCTTGCGATCATCCACCTTTGGAACTCCAGGGGTATCCCCAGATCTTGTTTGCACACCACATAGACCCGCGTCGTGGACCCGTACCCTTCGCGGGTGAAGTTGCTGTGCTCAGGTCTTCCAAGAACAACGAACCCGGCCTCACCAAGATCTTACCAAGCTCCAGATCCTTCGAAAATGTAACATTTCCATGGAAAAAACGCTAACAATGCTCTAAGCACAAATTATACCTGCCTATCAAGCAATTTCCTTTTTATGCTTTGGCCCACCCACGTAGGTGTAGGTGTAGTTGGGCACAAAATATGGCGTTAGGTCGTGGGAAGATCCAACCCAGCCTGGCCATCAATCAAGTTTACATGTGATGCATTGGTGTTTTCTACAAACATACGATGTTCTTCATCTCAGACTATATAATGTAAAAGGACCACGTAGGCTGAAATCTTCTTCACATGGGAATGTAAATTTTGGGCTTTCTTTTTGGGTGTTCGGTTTTTTCCACTTCTACCGTGGTCATGTTTGTAATAGAGACGGAAGTAGGATGGGTATGGAATAGTTAATATTGACCCAACCCGTCTCATTATCTTAATGTTTTTTTATAAGACCCGTTCCAAGCTTATAGGTATTGGCAACTCGCCACAACACTTTATAAAAATCATATTGTTAAATATATTCACAACTTATGAATTGTAAATCTTCAATTAGGATTCTAGCCGGTACCACTTCAACATCGTACCACTTCATCCGAAATGTCTTAGCTAAGGGTAATATTATTAAAAAAGATTGCTACAAAGAAATAACCCGGCAGACATGATGACTAAGTCTGTTCCTTTAGCGAAGCTCAAGCTATGCTTGAGTTCTATCGGCGTCTGTGGAGAGTGAGCGCCCATCGGGGCGTTGGGGGAGTAACATGGATGATGAGCCCTATAACTTGATTTCAAATATCGAGCTAAGGTGGAGAATTGTTAAATTATGACTCGAGTTTGAGCATTTGCAAAAACTCGATTTGCTGGATTTTTGCAGATTACAGAAGAAGAAATATAAAAATAAATGAAAGCAAAGTTTTCTCTTTGTTGCGCGGAAGCTTGCGGAATCCGAAATGAATAAGGACTCTCTGGCGTGAAGATGCACGTGTATAAAACAAAAGTGGGCCCAGGCCTCTTGTTTCTTTTCTTGTGCTGCCGAATTCCTTTTGGCGTGAAGACTTCGCACGTGAATGGAAAGTGGTGGGGCCCAAGGTCAAATCTTTGACCTTGGGCACACACGCACGTATAAAAGCAAAGACAAAGGCGTAGGCTATTTTTCTTCTTCTTTTTGGGCTGTTGAACGTGCCGCACGATAGGTCCAAAAAAAAAAAAAAAACGTGCCGCACGCCACCGAGAAGAAAGGAGCCGCACGTCCACCTGTTTCCGAAGAGCCACAAATTTTGCAAATCCGTACGTACGTGAACCAGGCTTTGAGTGCAATAATTTTGTGCCATAAGTTTATGTCCAAGTAAGTTGTTTATTTATAAATACTTTGGGTTTGAGGTTAAATTTAGGTGTGGGAAACACTTGAGCGTACGGATGATTGTAAACTCTGATTATCCGATTATAGTAGATTATTTGCTGCTTGCTCTCCCCGTGAACGTAGGTACCGATACTCGGACCGAACTACGTAAATTTATGGTGTCCATATTTTTCTCGTTTATTTCTCTGATGATTTATCGTTGACATAAATTGCAAGATCATCTCGTTTCCGCTTATTATATCCCAACAATACTAATGCAATAGGTTGTGAACTTTTTTGGTACTTTTCCCGCAATTTTCATTTCGTATTATTGCGTATAAGGATGTCGGATGTATGACAGGTGTCCATATCCTTCCCCTCAATATCCCTGCTCTATTTCTCTCTCTATATATATCCTGAATCTGTCCGGTCGAATTGGGTAGGTGAACTCCGTACGATAGAAGAAAGTTAGCTTAGGATGCCGCATGATCGCTGCTGTTACATCGTCAAGTAAAGCTTGCAACGTAACTCTTTTAGGCGGTGAAGAAAATAATTTCATTCAGCAAGAGCGCGCCTTCTCTGCCCTCACATGCAAGTAAATTCCACATGTAATAGGAAAACAGCAGAGTCGAAGCACTGGCTAATGTTTTTCGAGATGGTGGGGCTATTCATAATAAGTAGTTTGCACTAGGATATTTGGTTGGTATATTTCACTTTGGGCTACAATAAATCATGTAAATATCTAGTGTCATGCAATTTTCGATGATATGCCATTAATCAAATGGAATTAAATATTTTTTACTTTCATACATGAAAAGCATGAAAAAGTAGTTGTCTCTTTTTTTAAGAGAAAGGTGGGAATAGAGACTGGAAAAATTGTCCAAAAGGTTCTAAACCTAATGTCAAATTCAATTCTAAATATTTTAATTTTGCTAATTGAGTCTTGAATCCGTTCATGTTTTGTCAATGGAGTTCATCCAACTAATTTTACTGAATATTACTGACATGGACGCCTATCGTATTATATGATATAATCAGTACTAACATAAATAATTTTTAATAATATTTTACTTTTTTTCAATTTTTTATTTTTTTTTTTTTTTCCTTTTCTTTTCTTTGTTGGCCTGCCAGCCATCAACTCTCGCTCCCGGCGAGGGCTTCACGACCCTTATCCATTCCATCATAGCTGCCTTTTAGTAGACCCATGAGAGCAAGAGCTAGTTAGAGCTTTCATAAAGATAAGAGCGATAGGCCACACACACGTCCTAGACCCACAGAGGTGAGCGCAAGTGTTGGGTGAGTCCAGATAATTCACTTGTTACTGCTTTTTACTTCCTATCGGGGCTTCTTAATAACCGATCAATAAAGGTCTTTCACTCTCGAACGTTCAGTGGAGGTAACAAAACAAAATAAAGACAACCCTTTTGAAGTCATTCACTCCTCTCTCATTCTGCTCGTGAAGGCTTGTCTGCCGGCTTGCTTGAAGGAGTTCTGTCAACTCAGCCGATTAAGCTAATTAGAACTCGAATTGTCGTTACCTCACATTGGATTCGCCATTTAACTTTCTTTATGCAGATAATTGAGCGGAGGCCACTTTCAAGAATTTTCAGATAATGGCGAGGAAATTTCTTAAGTAATATGTCGGTTTCATCCAATTTTGGACCCCTATGAGATCGTTATCCAAAAAAATGTGACCGCATTATAGGTTGACGAGTCCAAATGATGATGCAGACTGGTTCAGACACGGGTTCCCTCTAAGATAAAAAGGCAAGTGTAAGCAATTGAAGGAGATGTTGCTGAAAGCACTCGATTACAATCATACAAAGCATTTTCTCAGGGACAAGTCCTAAAAGTTTTCATGACACTACATTTGAGTCCTAAAGCTTCTATTTCAAATTATTGAAGTCCTAAAAATGACAATATCAATATATTTAAGTCATTCCATTAATTCCGTCAATTTTAAGTGAACAAAACACGTGTCATGTGATTGTTAATACCTAAATTTTCAGAAAATTATCCAAAAAATCATAAATTTATTGTTTATTTATCAATTTAGTCCTAAAACATTCAATTTCGCCAATTAAATCCTAAATATTTTCATATTTTTTTCAATTAAGCCCATCTTACATGGGGATGGCTCTAATAGCTCAGACGATGATGAACCGATCCATAAGTACGATCTCTGAAGAATTCTAAAGTAATGTGAAAGAACCTCCAAGAAAAGAAGTCTAAAGCAAACACGTGAAGAGAAAGAAAATTTGGCCTAGAGGCAGTATTCAACATTATTTGACACTATACATGTACTATTTCGCACTATTTGGAACTATAGCAAAAACAAAAAGATGTAAGATAAGAATCTGCTAGAAGCAAGATCTTCATCTGTTGGTGTAAGGGTCAAATAATTGGCTATTGTTGGCCACTAAGGCCTTGTTTGGTAACCATCCAAACAAGGTCAAATTTTGATTCTTTGTTCCTGGGAGTAGTTTGGGGAACGAGAATCGCGTTTGGTAAAATTTTTGTTAGGGAACAGATTTGGAGTGGAATCAAGAATAAAAAAAGAAGCTAATTCTTGTTTCGGGAACAAATTTGAGAATAAAAAAATCAACTATTCTTCTTCTTCCCTTCCGCCATCCCGCGACCGCCGTCCACCGCCGCCTGCCGCCACCGGTTCGGCAAGCTCGTTTGTCACCGCCCGCTAGTCCAATGAGCTCGCCAAAAGCTCGCCAGGCCAAGGCGAGATTCGGCGAGCTCGCCGAAGGCAAGCTAAGCCACCGGCGAGGCTTGGCCTCACCGGTGGATAGATCTAGCGAGGCTCGGCCTCGCCGGTGGCCGATCTAGCGAGGATGGGCGAGGCTCGCCGGAGCCCCGCGGTGGCTAGGCGGGCCTCGCCCGGCCCGGTGAGGCTCACCTAGCCACCGGCGAGACTCGCCCAACCCCGCCGATAGCATGTAGGCCTCGCCCAGCCCCGGTCAGGCCGGCCTGGCCACCGGCGAGGCTCAACCGACGAGGGCCGGCGACACTCCGGTGAGGTCGCCGCCCTCGTCTAGCCGGTCTTCGGACCGGCAACCGGCCAAAAGAAGAAGAAGAAGAAGAATAGGAGAAAAAGGAAAAAAAAAGAAAAGAAAAGAAAAGAAATTATAAACGTCAACAATGATCGGGAAGTATGAACAACATCCTTCTAATGCTAATGTGGGAAATAGATTCCTAAAAAAGAAATCGATAATTGAATGATCGAATATCGAAAACAAAACACGGAGTCGTGCCCGGGAAACATATAACACCGATCGAAAGATATATTACAGAGACAGACATACCTTGTTTGCCACAGATTAAGTACTCATTATAGTTTTAGAGAAATTGATTGAAGCCTTGGAGTTCTGTTCTTCAAAAAGGAGTACACTGTTATCTCAAGGGAATGAAAGGAACATAGTGTTTCATTCTATCTCTTGACGTTCCTCCATTTTCATATTTATATAGCAGATATTTTCATTTAAAAAATAACCGTCCCCTTCCCTTATGGGCTAGGTTTTGCCCAACATGAGTGGACGGGCTTGACTTGGCCCATCAAATAAAAAACCCATCAGAACATTTAGCAAAATGAGCAAGGGCTACTTGACACAAGAGTGGGGAAAGTGATTTCCGTTTTCAAAAAGCGAAAGTCTTTTTCCTTAATTTTACAAGAAATTTTTCTATGGGTGGAAATTATTTTCTTTCACCCATTTGTTTTTCTTGGGTCACATAGCAGAAAATCCGAAGACCCATTTGTTTTTGTTGGGTCATATAGCAGAAAATCCGAACAATCTTTCCTTGAAAAACATTTTAACAAAAACAAATAGAGCCGGGCGTATTTGTTTCACAGTGAATAAATGATTTAAAAACATTTTCTTAAGAATTGTTGTTTATATCCCTTACAAAAATAAATAAACAAACATATTTTCATTATCCACAATAATGAAATTATTTTTATTGACTAATTATTTTTAGAAATACAAGTGATCATTTTTATGAAAATATATTACAGATCATCTATTTTCCACATAACAAATGAAGCCTTAAGGGTGCATTTGTTTCACTGAATACTTCATGATAAAAGAAGATATTTTCATGAAAATCATTTTAAAGGGAAATGGTTATCTTTTCATTTATTTGGTGGCTTAGAAAAAGTGGTTTCATTCTTGCTGGAAGAGAAGTTCTTCTCTCCTTTTTTTTTTTTTTTTAGTCAATGGAAACTTCTTTCCGTAAATCAATTATTTTTCCATCATCCAAACACCGAAAAGTCAAAAATTAAATTTTTGAGAATAGTTTCTTTCAAACTAATGTACCAAAAAAATGATCACTTGTATTATTCGAAATAAATAGTCTATGGAAAAAAATTTCATTATCAATAATAATTTATGTTTAAATATTTTTGTAAATGATGAAAATTTCGTACAGATTATTCATTTATCGTCAAATAAACAAAGCCTAAGCTTATTCCGCTTCCTTGCTCTTGAAGCAAAGTAGTCCCTAGACCAAGGGTTGATGATATTCTTCTTTTTTAAGAGCAGAACTTGAAACAGGCTTTGAGGACTCTATGTCCACTGCCTTATCCATCAATTTATTATGAATGTGGAGGTCGTAAGAAGTACCCTATCGAAGCATCTTCCTTGAAAAAGCCATCGGCATCGCCAAGTGACAAAAGCCGCTGGAATCCTCATATTATGTCCAAAAGGGTGACCCTGCACTTGCAAGATGGATCGAAGGAGGAAGCCGCCGAGACGAGACTGAAATCCCTTCTCCCTCTGTCACTGAAAAGCCTCTCTTCGCCTGTCGAGTGGCCACTTGCTGAACTCGCCTTCATTGCCTGAAGATGTACGTCCCCAGTAAAATATTTCACATACTTTCTCCCTCTCTCTGTATATATATACTTATTTTTTCATGAACTTGCATTGCAGGATTTGGAGAAGCATCACCTGAAAAGAAAGCGGCGAATCATCTGCACAAGAAGATATTCATTTACATTTAGGATCGACAGTGCTTACAGCCTGAGGTTCAGAAGATCTGACCCCGCTGTTGCTTCATTTTCATTTGCTTCAACAGTTCGAGGCACGAAAATTTTGACTGATGCTGGATACTCGGGCGAAAGATACCTTTCTGTCGATTCACGCCTAATTTATTGATGGATTAACAATGTTGTCAAAGTCAATTCAAGGGTTGTAGCGTGTAGGCAGGTTTCTCTCCGCTTGACCTTGGTGCAGAAATTGCACGGATAAGCGGTTGCTTGCATCTATCCGAGTTCATGTTTTTAAGGCTGTTATAAGCTTTCAAGTGCTTTAAACAAACTGCCGAATTTATATTTTCTCTGTTAAGTAAATTTGCAAGGGAATGAACCACGAACAAAAATCTGTTGCAAAGTTTTGAACTTTCTTTATTTCATGAAAAATGAATGATTTGAAAAATATTTTTCTAGAAATGATTACTCATATAGCTTAAATTAATTGGTCATTGAATTATTTTTCATTATCAACCATAATTTATTTGTAAACGTTTTCACGATAATGAAAATATTTATCGCTTATTTATTTTTATAAATAATATAAACGATATTTTTGCAAAATATCTTGTAAATCGTGCTTTTTTTTTTTTTTTTTTTTTTTTTTTTTGGTCAAACAAAGGAAGCCTCAATGACACAAAACAGTATGCTGACACAAATGAACATAGACAGTGCGCCGCACCTGTTGTTGAACTCGAGCAAAGTTCAAGAAGTAAAACCATAAAAAGTCTCACGGACCACAATAAATAGGGATTGATGATTACAAGACACGATGTCCTTTTATCATCTAACCCACAATTAGTAAAACCTTGTGCTACTTGAGGAAATAAAAAAGAAAATCAACATTAGGTAGAAAATAAATTTACGAATATCTTTTTTGGACGTAAAACTAGTGTAAAAAAAAGTTTCCACCTAAGCCCATATAGCCTCCGTCCATCATCATGAAAATGTTCGCACATTTTCCTTTTCCTTTTGTCCACTACTCTATGCAGACGGTTCACGTAACGAATTGACTGTTGAGTATGCGTTGAGGCTAAAAAACCTAGACAACCCATTCGTCGGAATTGAAAAGGTGATGTTCGCACATTTTCCTTTTGCTTTTGTCCACTACTCTATGCAGACAGTTTACGTAACGAATTGACTGCTCAGTACGCGTTGAGGCTAAAAAACCTAGACAACCCATTCGTCGGAATTGAAAAGGTGATGCTCGCACATTTTCCTTTTCCTTTTGTCCACTACTCTATGTAGACAGTTTATGTACCGAATTGACTGCTGAGTACGCGTTGAGGCTAAAAAACCTAGACAACCCATTCGTTGAGTGACCGAGACAGTTCACGTGCTGAAAAAAAAAGGACAGTTCACGTGACGAGTGACGAATTGACTGCTGAGTGCGACGCTGGGGCTAAAAAACCGAGGACAACCCCTTCGTCGGAATTGAATTGGTTGGGTCGGACTGCTGGATGTGGATTGCTAAACGATAAAAGATGGTCGTACCGACGCGACAACTGAAAAGGAATCACAAACCAAACTCAAGAATCCGACAAATGAAATTGCAAACCATCGAGCAGAACCAAAGCCCCCTAATGCCGTGGCAAATGCTAGGCACGTTCGTATTTGGCCCCAATCTCCAACAGACAATCACAGATCTCTTGCGGCTTCGAGAGCATGGCCATGTGATCCGCCCCATCCACCTCCACGACGTGGTGCGCCCCGCCGCTTGCGATCATCCACCTTTGGAACTCCGGGGGTGTCCCCAGATCTTGTTTGCACACTACATAGACCCGCGTCGTGGACCCGTACCCTTCGCGGGTGAAGTTGCTTGACGTGCTCAGGTCTTCCAAGAACAACGAACCCGGCCTCACCAAGATCTTACCAAGCTCCAGATCCTTCGAAAATGTAACAATTCCATGAAAAAATGCTAACAATGTTCTAAGCACAAATTATACCTGCCTATCAAGCAATTTCCCTTTTATGCTTTGGCCCACCCACGTAGGTGTAGGTGTAGTTGGGCACAAAATATGGCGTTAGGTCGTGGGAAGATCCAACCAAGCTTGGCCATCAATCAAGTTTACATGTGATGCATTGGTGCTTTCTACAAACATACGATGTTCTTCATTTCAGACTATATAATGTAAAAGGACCACGTAGGCTGAAATCTTCTTCACATCGGAATGTAAATTTTGGGCTTTCTTTTTGGGTGTTCGGTTTTTTCCACTTCTACCGTGGTCATGTTTGTAATAAAGACGGAAGTAGGATGGGTATGGAATAGTTAATATTGACCCAACCTGTCTCATTATCTTAATGTTTTTTTATCAGACCCGATCCAAGCTTATTAAGGGTTTTGATATAGTATCCTAAACACACCTCACTAAGGTAGTTACGTTCTTGTACGGTATTGGCAACTCGCCACAACACTTTATAAAAATCATATTGTTAAATATCTTCACAACTTATTAATTGTAAATCTTCAATTAGGATTTGATAAGGACCATAAGGACGATTGATAGAATGTAGAATTGACAATCATAAAAATCAAAGGTTCTAATATTACTAAAAAGTTATGTGTGAAATGGTGGTTATCATTCTAATAGTCTTAGTATTCTCGAATTTTATCGTGAAGCAACCCGATCCCCCTTTTATAGCCTAGAAATGGATGAGGGAGCTTGAGGGTTTTAATAGAGTAAGGGCAACTTAAAAAGTGCAAGAAACCGTTATGAATTCTAACGAAGATAATAATTATGTGTATTTACTAAATCGCCTAAGATATATAAAGGAAACAAATGACCTTTTAATCGTTACACGTATCAAGATTGGATTTCCCAACCACAAAGTTCTTAACCAATCTCAAGTCCTATAGGACGAGTATATACCTAATTTCTAATCTCAAATAAATAAAACTCACAAAATGACGAGATCATATCAAAAAGAATATTAGACTGCAATGAAATGATCCGGCGAGGTTCATCAATTGATACCCTCAACAAAAGGACACGAAAAAGGGGAGAAGTGCCAAAAAAGTCCTAAACCTTTTGTGTTTGTGCAAATTTAGTCCTAAACATTTTTTGGTGCCAATTTAGTCCTAAACCTTTTTATTTAGTGCTTTGATTGAGTCCTTTTGGCCGGATTTTTCTATTTGGACACCGACCGGCCGGCTGACGTGGATAATTTTTAATAATTTTTAATATTTTTAAATATTTTAAATATTTTTTTCTTTTTTTTTTTTTTTTTTTTTTTTTTTTTTTTTCTTTTTCTTTTTATTTTTATTTTTTCTTCTCTCTCCTCCTCGGCCGCCGGCCGGACCACGTGATCGGCCAGGAGAGAGACGGCCGGCGAGGCTCGCCGGCCACCTCGCCCGTGGCCGCGAGGGCGGTCTCTCGGCGGGCGGCGAGGCTCGCCCCGCCGGATCTGGCGAGGGTCAAGCCTCGCCCATGGTCGGCGAGGCTCGACCTCCCCAGATCCGGCGAGGGCGAGCCTCGCTACCGCCACCCGGGCCGCGATTCGGCAAGGTCGAGCCTCGCCGGCCATGGGCGAGGCTCGACCCTTGCCGATCCGCGCTAGGCGGCCTCCCGCCAGCCGTGGCGAGGGTCGAGCCTCGCCCATGGCCGGCGAGGCTCGACCTCGCCAGATCCGGGCGAGGGCGAGCCTCGCCGCCGCCGCCCGGTGCCGCGATTCGGGAGGTCGAGCCTCACCGACCATGGGCGAGGCTCGACCCTCGCCGGATCTGGCGCGAGGCAGCCTCCCGCCGAGCTGGTGAGGCTTGCCTCGCACCGGGCTGGCGAGGATCGAGCCTCGCCATGGCCGGCGAGGCTCAACCTCGCCGAATCGCGGCCCCGTGCCGAGCCGGGCGAGGGTCGAGCCGCCGCCGCGCCAGCCACGATTTGGCGAGGTCGAGCCTCGCCGAATCGCGGCCCGGGCGGCACCGGCGAGGGCGAGCCTCGCCGGCGCCGCCACCCGAGGCCGCCCTCGCGGCCACGGCGAGGTTGCCGGCGAGCCTCGCCGGCCGTCTCCTCGACCGGTCGCCGTGGGTCCCGGCCAGTGGCGGAGGGAGGAGGAGAGAAAAAAAAGAAAAAAAAAAAAAAAAGAATAAAGAGAAAAATAATAAAGAATAAAGAAAATAGAAAAATAGAAAAAAATATTAAAATATTTAAAAATATTTAAAAAATATTAAAAATTGTCCACGTCAGCCGGCCGACGTCCAGTCAAGCAAAATCCGGCCAAAAGGACCAAATCGGCACTAAATAAAAAGGTTTAGGACTAAATTGACACAAAAAAAAAGTTTAGGACTAAACTGGCACAAACACAAAAAGTTTAGGACTTTTTTGGCACTTCTCGCCCACGAAAAAGTGGTTTTTACAATAGAGTCATTTGAGTTAGCATAAGCGTAAAATAGGACTGACAAAAAAAAAAAAAAAAAAAAAAACAGTAGAGTCATTTGCATTTCAAGGTAATGTCATCTCAAGCTTTTGGAGTAAATTGAGTTAAAGTCAAACCATTTAAAACGTGAGGAGATATGCTTCGTTGATGCCAATGGACGGAAGTGAAAACGTACCTCAAGAGGGGACAACTGGTAGAGCTTGGATGACAAGAAGTCGGGGCCGAAGAACATGGACGTCAAGGATTTGTCAGGCTTTCCGATGGGCGTGAAAATAGTGTCTAACCATGCTCCCTCCGGAGCCCTCGCGTGGTACTTCCATCGCAAGGGACAAAAGCCATTAAAAATGTGCTCATTCATGTAGGGTTAGAGACATATATGAGTTGATTATATGGATGAATTCCAACTTAAACAGAGTAAAATCTCCAAAATCGAAAGGGAAACGGTCCACTTCAACCAAAAGCAAGAAAGACGACTTCATTTTGAGAATCTAACGCGCGTTCAGCAGAGATTTACCTCTTCCAGCACGTATGACGGCCTATGTGCGGTGTCTGGCATGAAAGCCGCCAGGAAAACAGCTACCGATATCTTGTCTGGGAACCTGTCGGCAGCGAGAGCCAAGTTCAAGCCGCCCAAGCTGTGGCCGACGAGGATTGCCCTCTCGTGCGCCCCGAATGAGGCCAGGAGCTCCAGCAGCGGCTCGGTGTACTCGCAGAACGTGTGGACATCGTGTATGGACTTTGTGTTGGTGCCGGAGGCAGCAAGGTCAGGCGCTGTGACACGGTGGCCAGCCGACTCGAGCCGATGCTTGAGCTTGTACCAGCTCCACGCGCCGTGGCCGGCGCCATGTACGAGTACGAAATGGTAGTGTTTCATGCTTTCGGCTCCCCACAGCAAGACCACTGGGTTTGCTTTGTTAGTGTCTTCTGTGATTGTATTTAAATGATGATTGGTGCTTAGGAGGAGAAGGACGAATTGACATTGATGCCAATAAAAATTATGATGAAAATTAATATAAATGCAGAACCTTCCTTGATCGATCATACTGTGGAAAATTGTCCTACCTGCTTTTCTTTTTGTCGCTTTTTGAAATTTCTTGCTGGACTCCGATGGCAATTGAGACGTGTTTTGACTGTTCTCGCCAATTTCCATTTCAACGTTGAAAGTTCACGAAGGTATTACTGTAAAAAGAGAGCGCAGCAACTGAAATTTAACACGTTAACGTTTATTTTGGGAGTGTGATAGGTTTATTGTTCAAATTTCAGTATCTTTCACCTAGCGTATTTTTAAGGGTCACGCTTGCCATAGCCACTGCATGTAGACAAAGATATTTACATTTTCAAGGAAGATGAATTAGTCAGATCAAAAAGTTTCTGCTGAGACGTACGTGAGCGTAGAACTTTTAATATATATCATAATTGGTTCATAACTTATAAATCATTAATATAAATTGTAAGTGCTAGTATGAACATCTAGAGGGGGTGGATAGGTATGAAAACGATTTTTGCAAAGAATAGTGAAAATATTTTGTTTTTGAAACTAAGTCTAAAGAACAACAGACTTTGTGCAGGTTCAGACTTTAGCAATTAAATAGAACTACAAACAAAATAAAGAAGTTCAGGGAAGAGCATATGAACACAAAATTTATAGCAGTTCGGCTTAGATCAAGCCTACGTCCACTCTCCCACGCTAACAACCTTCTTGCTGGTTTCCACTATGAAACATGAAAGGGGCTAGTGAATGCACCTAGAGGAGGGTGAATAGGTGCGTGTAAGAACTTTCGCAGAACAAAAAGAATATTTTGATTTTAGAAGATATTGGTCATAAGATTTCAACTTTAAATGAATGAACAACCAGTAAGCATGAATAGGAAGTTCAGGGATAAGAGAAAGTAAACATGGAGTTTATAGTGATTCGGTTTAATCCAAGCCTACGTCCACTCTCCCGCACTGACAGCCCACTGGTTAGATTTTACTATGAATCAAAAGAGTCGTTACAGTATCACGTCCTTGATTCCACATGTAGAGACTCTGCTACACTTTCTCAAGGCCTCACAAGTGTCTAAACTCTCTTTTGAGTACAAATTTTCGCTCAACAATAGAATCAACAAAGAACAAGGAGCTTCAAACTTTGGAATTTTTCTATCACGCACACACTCGAATAACTAGAACGTCTTCTTTATATACTCTTCCATGCCTTCATGTCCGTTGGCACCTTTCAAAGGAGTTCTGTCCAATCTACCCGTTGGATAAAATAATATCGAGTCTGCATCCACAGGAAATAAATTAGTTCTATAAAAACAAAGTACCAACAATGCTTAAGATATTGTAAGCATTTAAACGGTCAAACCACAATCCAAAACACAATCCACAATAATCCATAATCCAAAGGTCACAACCTCACAACTAGACAAAAGTCAATCAAAAGTCAAATCAAATCAAATATGCACCAACTTCTCCCCCTTTTTGGCAGCATTAAAAAGGTAGAGAAGAAAAAGAGAATTAGATTAAGATTATTTTGGAACGCGAACAAGCTGGAAATCTCCCATCGACTTGACAGTCTCCTCCAGCTTTCTCAGATCCTCCTTCAGTTGCGTTATTTCCTCACCCTTGGCAGTAGCTAAAACTTGAAGATTGAGGGCCTGAACTTGATTGAGCAAAGAAACTGAAGAGGCTTGATTAGCATTTTGCATATTCTGAAATTCGTATCCCAATGCATAAATTTAACCTCGCATCTTCATAAGAACATCGAGCAATCTTCTAAAGTCTACTGAGTTGTCAGTTTGAGTGCTTGCTTCAACATGATCAGTTTGTGGAGTGTTGGAAAATGATGGCATTTCAGCATGAGCACCTAGATTCGAAGATGAAGCCTCATGACTTTCATGAAATTGAGAAGCATATAGATCTTCTGGATTGGCAGGAGAACAACTGACATCATCACTAGTAAAAGCAATTGAAGGAGTACCTCTTTTCTCAGCAGCTCCCCATGTTTCAGTGCCTTCAGGTGGAGAGAAGTACTCTTCATGTTCAGTTTCTTCTTCAGTGACAGGATGGCCTTGCTCTCCTTGTTTCTTTTCTTCTGCATTTCCTTTCTCCTCTGCTTCTTTCCTCATCGATTCCCTCTCTTCACTCCTCTGCTCTGTTTCTTCTTGGTCTTCTCTAACCTCTGTCTCTGGAACAAAACGCTGTAAGTTCCTTAAGGCAAGAGTAGAAATGGTAACGTCATCCTCATCTTCTTCATCCTGCAAGATGATTGCTCTTCTTCTTTTAGACAGATCTATCATGGGCTCCTTGCCTTTCCGTTTTGCAGCCACAGAGTCTTGATGAGTCTTGACAGGAGTCTTCTCCTTAAATTTCTCTAGTGCCTTGTTTAGCTCCTTTAGTCGCATCTTGGAAACCATCTTCAGTCCTTTTACCATTTGATCACATGTTCGAACACACGGAATTTTGGGAAGCTGAATGTTAAAGTGTCTAAATAGCTGAGTAACAAGTGCTGAATAAGGAAGTTGACCCTTGTCCTTTACCATTGATCTATACATGTGAAACATGATAGTGTGCGGCAAAGAGAACTTTTTACCAACATTGATAGCATACATCAGCTTCACTTTTGAATTAGATACCTCAGTCTTTGTTATGGATTTGGGTATAAGATAATTAATCACAATTTTGTGAAGCAAGATATTTGAAGCACTCATCCTTGAATATGAAATTCGGCTTTCTGCCATTCCATCTCAAACAAGCTCCACAGTCACACGACCAATAGACACGCTAATTGATTGAAACAACCGTCTCTCTACTCCAATCACATCAGCTAGAGTGTCGATATCAACCACATAATCCTGGTCTCTAATACTGAAAGAAAATATATTTGCATCCAAAAAGCTTAGATTGGAATAGAAATATGCAGAAAGTTCTAGATGGGCTATAGCAGTGTCAGAGCAAAATTGTTCAAGTTGAGGTAGAGTAAATTTCTCCTGCAACTTCACATTCAGAGAATCAAGAAAATTAAAATCGACACTCCTTGGGTTCATCACCCTCGCTTCAAAGAACTTAGAGTAAGTTTGCTTGTGTTCATTAGAACGAAACAGATCTGATTTTGTTCCTCGAATGTTCACATCAATACCTATTCTAGGCTTAAAATGAGTAAACATATTTTCATCATCATTTCCATCAAGCTGACTAACTCCTCCAAAACGTGGATCACTTGGGAAATTTGCAAAAGCCCTTTCTACAGAGCCAGCATGAGCAATCCCCAATCGTTCCATCGTTTGCAAAAAGTGAGTTTCATTTCAGTGCCCCTTTTCTTTCAAAAATTCATCAATAATGGTCATTGGAGAACCTCCATCCTTTAAGGCAGAGTAAAGTTTGAAGTTAAAAGCAGGCTTTTGAGTTCTTACACGTTCGGCATCCTCAATAATTTCTTCCTCCGCTTGTTGCTGAACATTCTGTGGTCTAGCCTGAGGAAAATAGCGCGGTTGAGAATGTTGTGGACTCTGCTGTTGCCTTAGAGATTCTTATTCCTCGGTAAGGTCAAAGTGTGTAGGACCCTCACGCATATGCTGTGGTCCCCTACTTGCAATCCTTGAAGACTTTCTTTGTAAAGACATTCTCATAATCTTTGAGAGTTTCCGAACTCGATTCATGAGAAAGATGAAAACTTTAAAGATTAAACTAGGGAGAAAAAGTAAGAAGGTGAAGTTCTGTGCTTCTAAGGTTTGTGAGTAAAAAAGAAGAAGAAAGACAGTATATAAGGCAATCGAAACAGGGTATATGAATCGTCATAAATGGAAAAATAAAAAATCCCTTTTAAAAAATAACTGCATTTTTTAAAATAGATAACTGTTAAAAAGATAACTTTTTTTTCGAAAAGGAATGATTGCTGTAATTACAAAAACTTGGAAAGATAACATCAATCAATTGTAGATGAATAGACAAACATACCTTTTCGAAAGATAAATTTTTAAAATTGAAATAACTTACAATCGTGATCCTTGATCTTCTAAGTCTAAGCATCTTTAGACTTTTATCCCCGAGCTTGAGCTTCTTCAAACTTTATGATATTAAACTTGGATCGAATAGACTCAAATTGACTTTTCTCCAGTGGTTTTGTAAAAATGTCTGCCAGCTGATTCTTTGAGTCCAGCTAATTCTTTAAGTCAATGAATTGAATCAAGACTTCTCCATTTTGAACATGATCTCTTATAAATTGATGTTGAATCTCTATATGCTTTGCTCTTGAATGAATAATTGGATTCTTGGTAAGATTAATCGCACTTGTGTTGTCACATTTAATCTTAGTGCATGAGTCTTCGATTCCAAAGTCTCTTAGCTGTTGTTTTATCTATAATATTTGAGAACAACAACTGCCAAGAGCCACAGATTCTGCTTCTGCTGTTGAGAGAGCAACCATACTTTGTTTCCTTGAAATCCAGGATATTGTCCTATTTCCAAGCAATTGATAAGTACCCGAGGTGCTCTTTCAATCAACTCTACATCCTGCTAGATTTGCATCTGAATATCCAAGAAGAGTAAAGTCACATTCTTTAGGATACCATAGACCTAACTTAGAGGTTGTTTCAACGTATTTGATGATGTGTTTCGCAACACTTAGATGAGATTCTTTGGGATCTGATTGAAATTTGGTATAAATGCAAACACTAAACAAAATGTCAGATCTAGAGGCAGTAAGATAAAGAAGTGAACCAATGATACTCTTGTATAGCTTCTGGTCAACTTTATTTCCTCATTCATCTTTGTCTAGCTTCGAAGAACTTGACATTGGTATATCAGTCTTTTTGCAATTTTCCAAACCAATTTTTTTAACAAGTTCTTTAGCATATTTTTCTTGGTGAATGAAAATCCCTTCCTTCAATTGTTTCACTTGTAGTCCTAGAAAGAAGGATAGTTCACCCATCATGCTCATCTCGAATTCATCCTGCATAGACTTATAGAATTTCTTGCACAGATTTTTGTTAGGAGATTCGAAAATAATATCATCAACATAGATTTGAAGTAGAAATTTTTTACTTTCTCTTTTAATAAATAGAGTGGTGTTTACTTTACCTTTAACAAAGCCATTTTGGATGAAAAACTTACTTAACCTGTCGTACCAAGCTCGAGGTGCTTGTTTTAAACCATAAAGCGCCTTCTTTAGTCTGAATATAGAGTCTGGTTTTCTTGGGTTTTCAAAATTGAAAGGTTGTTCCACATAAACTTCCTCTTGGATAAAACCATTTAGGAATGCACTTTTGACATTCATTTGAAATAACCTGAAATTTTTATAACAAGCAAAAGCAAGTAATAATCTAATTACTTCTAACCTTGCTACCGGTGCGTAAGTTTCATCATAATCTATCCATTCTTCTTGCATATATCCTTTGGCCATGAGTTTTGCTTTGTTCCTTATAACTTTTCCTTTTTCGTCCATCTTGTTCCTGAAAACCCATTTATCTCCAATAACTTATTTACCTTTTAGTTTAGGTGTTAATTCTCAAATATCATTAACATTGAACTGTATGAGTTCTTCTTGCATAGCTTCAATCCATCTTTCATCAGTTAAAGCTTATTCTATGCTTTTGGGTTTTATTTCATAAATAAGAGCCACAGCGCTATACTCTTTATGCCTTTTGGATCCTGTATGAATCCCTTCATCAATGTCACAAATAATAAGTTCTTTGGGATGACTAGACTTATACTTCCAATTGCTAGTTGGTCTGACAGTCTGCTGATCTTTTTCTTCATTTGATTCTTCAAAATTCGTTTGTTGTTGACCTTCTGTAATCTAAGCTACTTCAGAGGAATTAGACTTTGTAGAATCTGGAGTAGAATCAGATTCTTCAGGTTGAGTCTAGATCAATTGACTTTGTATAAGGTCTTGAAATTTGACATTCATCAATTCTTCCACAGATTGAGTCTTCTTGTTGTATGCTTTGTAAGCTTTGTTGGTGGTTGAATATCCAAGGAAGATTCCTTCGTCTGATTTTTCTTCAAACTTACCAATTCGATCATTTGCATTTTTCAAAATAAAACATTTGCAACCAAACACATGAAAATAGGAAACAATTGGCTTCTTTCCTTTGAACAACTCATAGGGAGTTTTATCCAGAATCGGCCTTAAGAAAACTTTGTTAATGATATAACATGCTGTAGAAATTGTTTCAGCCCAAAAATGAGAATAAATGTTACTTTCAATTAAAAGAGTTCTTGCCATTTCTTGCGAAGATCTATTCTTTCTTTCCATAACTCCATTTTGCTCTGGAGTATATGGTGAAGAGAAAACATTCTTTAAGCCACATTTATCACAGAAATATACAAAGTCTTGATTCTCATACTCACCTCCATGGTCTGTCCGAATGCTTGTTATAGTATATCATTTTTTATTTTTTATTTTCTTAGCAAATTTTGAGAAATGAGAGAAAGTTTCAGACTTACTTGATAAAAAAGAATACCCAAGTAAAACGAGAATAATTATCCACAATTACCAAGCAATTTCTTTCCACCAATACTTCGTGTTCTGGTTGGTCCAAAAAGATCCATATGCAGAAGCTGTAGAGCATGATTAGTAGAAACTTGATTTATAGGTTTAAAAGAACCTCTTACATGTTTTCCCAAAACACATGGTGTGCATAAGTTGGGCAGTCCATGAACAAGCTTTTTGAACGAAATTTTGGCTATCTGATTCATATTGACATGGCCAAATTTTCTATGCCAAAGATTTTCTTCATCTCGAATAGAAATTAGACACCGAGAGCTTTCTGATTTAATATCCAGCAGATAGATGTTTCCATGTCTTCGTCTAGTAAAGGATTGAAACAAATCCTTACTAGTTCCTGAACAAATGCCTTCTTGAAAATTGATTTTGAACCCAGTATCACACAGTTGGCTTATACTGAGTAGATTATAGTTCAAGCTTTCCACCAAGGAAACATTATTGATTATAAGACTCTCAATCTTGACAGTTCCACATCCAATAATTTTTCCTTTGCCATTTCCACCAAAAGAAACTTTTCCACCATTTGTTTGAATAAGCTTTATGAAGCAATTTGAATCTCCTGTCATGTGTCTCGAATAACCACTATCCAAATACCATTTGATCTTTTTCTTGATAGTGACCTGCATTTATGAGAAGACTTCAAGTTCTCTTTGGTACCCATACTTTCTTGGGTCCAGGGGAGTTAGTTCCAAAAATAGTCTTTGTCCAATTTCTCTTAACAGGTTTCCAAACGTTAGGACAATCCTTCTCAAAATGTTCCGAGCTGTTACACTTTGAACATTTAAGAGCACTTCGACCGATAGGTTTTACAAAAACTTTTTGAAAATGATTTTTGTAAAAAGTTTTAGTAGGTCTTTGTTTGATTCTTTCTTTTACTTTTGGAAAGTTAATTAAAGTAATGGTTTCTGGTGTCATTCCTAAACCTAATTTATAAAAATAAGGTATTTGTATTGAAAGAATTTTATCAAGCTTTTCAGATCCATTTGAAAACTTCTTTGAGATATTTGAAATGTCTTCTTTCAAGAGATTGTTTTCTTTTGAAAGAAAATCTGCATTTTCTTTTGAAGTTTTAAAGTTGTTGTTTAAACTTTCAAATTTTTATTTCCAAGAAATTTCGTGTTGCCTTAGTATAGAATTTTCCTTTTTAGTTCGGAAATTCTTTTAATAGATACCTTGAGACTAAGACAGAGTTCATCAATATACTTTGAAACTTTAATAGGAATTTTAAAGTTACTAACCTCAATTTCCTTGTCTGAAATTGAGTTTGAGTCTGTTTAGTCCGAGTATCCGATTCCGAATTTGCCATTAGACAAAAGTTGGCATATTCTTCATCACTCTCTTCACATTCTCGTGTCGCTCCAAGTCTATGCTTTGAGAGCTTTCCTAAATTTCTTTGTATTTCCCTTTTTTTTCTTCAATAGAGGACAGTTGGATCTAATGTGTCATTTCTTCTTGCATTCGAAGCAAATCACATCTTTGTTGAACTCATTCTCTTCATTGATTTATTCTAAGATCGTAAGTATTTTGTTTCCTCCAGCTTGTACTTTCTTTGTTTTCGTTTAACTTTCGAACTTCCTTATCATGATAGAAATTGTTTCAGCCCAAAAATGAGAATAAATGTTACTTTCAATTAAAAGAGTTCTTGCCATTTCTTGCGAAGATCTATTCTTTCTTTCCATAACTCCATTTTGCTGGAGTATATGGTGAAGAGAAAACATTCTTTAAGCCACATTTATCACGAAATATACAAAGTCTTGATTCTCATACTCACCTCCATGGTCTCCTAGAATGCTTGTTATAGTATATCCTTTTTTTCTTTTTTATTTTCTTAGCAAATTTTGAGAAATGAGAGAAAGTTTCAGACTTACTTGATAAAAAAGAATACCCAAGTAAAACGAGAATAATTATCCACAATTACCAAGCAATTTCTTTCCACCAATACTTCGTATTCTGGTTGGTCCAAAAAGATCCATATGCAGAAGCTGCAAAGCATGATTAGTAGAAACTTGATTTATAGGTTTAAAAGAACCTCTTACATGTTTTCCCAAAACACATGGTGTGCATAAGTTGGGCAGTCCATGAACAAGCTTTTTGAACGAAATTTTGGCTATCTGATTCATATTGACATGGCCAAATTTTCTATGCCAAAGATTTTCTTCATCTCGAATAGAAATTAGACACTGAGAGCTTTCTGATTTAATATCCAGCAGATAGATGTTTCCATGTCTTCGTCTAGTAAAGGATTGAGACAAATCCTTACTAGTTCCTGAACAAATGCCTTCTTGAAAATTGATTTTGAACCCAGTATCACTACGTTGGCTTATCTTTGAGTAGATTATAGTTCAAGCTTTCCACCAAGAAACATTATTGATTATAAGACTCTCAATCTTGGAGGTTCCACATCCAATAATTTTTCCTTTGCCATTTCCACCAAAAGAAACTTTTCCACCATTTGTTTGAATAAGCTTTATGAAGCAATTTGAATCTCCTGTCATGTGTCTCGAATAACCACTATCCAAATACCATTTGATCTTTTTCTTGATAGTGACCTACATTTATGAGAAGACTTCAAGTTCTCTTTGGTACCCATACTTTCTTGGGTCCAGGGGAGTTAGTTCCAAAAATAGTCTTTGTCCAATTTCTCTTAACAGGTTTCCAAACTTTAGGACAATCCTTCTCAAAATGTTCCGAGCTGTTACACTTTGAACATTTAAGAGCACTTCGGCCGACGGGTTTTACAAAAACTTTTTGAAAATGATTTTTGTAAAAAGTTTTAGTAGGTCTTTGTTTGATTCTTTCTTTTACTTTTGGAAAGTTAATTAAAGTAATGGTTTTACGGTGTCATTCCTAAACCTAATTTATAAAAATAAGGTATTTGTATTGAAAGAATTTTATCAAGCTTTTCGGATCCATTTGAAAACTTCTTTGAGATATTTGAAATGTCTTCTTTCAAGAGATTGTTTTCTTTTGAAAGAAAATCTGCATTTTCTTTTGAAGTTTTAAAGTTGTTGTTTAAACTTTCAAATTTTTATTTCAAGAAATTTCGTGTTGCCTTAGTATAGAATTTTCCTTTTTTAGTTCGGAAATTATTTTAATAGATACCTTGAGACTAAGACAGAGTTCATCAATATACTTTGAAACTTTAATAGGAATTTTAAAGTTACTAACCTCAATTTCCTTGTCTGAAATTGAGTTTGAGTCTGTTTCAGAGTCTGAGTATGATTCTGAATTTGCCATTAGACAAAAGTTGGCATATTCTTCATCACTCTCTTCACATTCTGTGTCGCTCCAAGTCTATGCTTTGAGAGCTTTCCTGAATTTCTTTGTATTTCCCTTTTTTTTCTTCAATAGAGGACAATTGGATCTAATGTGTCATTTCTTCTTGCATTCGAAGCAAATCACATCTTTGTTGAACTCATTCTCTTCAGTTGATTTATTCTAAGATCAGTAAGTATTTTGTTTCCTCCAGTTGTACTTTCTTTGTTTTCTGTTTAACTTTCTGAACTTCCTTATCATGAGTGCCAGTTCTTCATCATCCAGATCATCTTCTGAATCTATAACATTAGAATCATCATTAGACTTTAGAGCAATTAACTTCTTACCTTTAAGACCTTCTTCCTCATCAATTTGGTCCACTTCATAAGATTGAAGTGTGCCCACTAATTCGTCAACTGATAAAGGTGCAATCCTCTGTGTTTCTCTAATGGAAGTCTTGATGTGATTCCAGTATTTACAGAGTCCTCGCAGCAAATTGTTGACTTTCATTTGCCCTGAGATTGGTTGTCCATGATATGCAAGACCATTTACAATCTCTGTAAAATAGCTAAACATATCAGTGATAGTTTCTCCTGGCTTCATTTTGAAAGCTTCATATTGCCCAAGAAGAATGTTGATCTTTGTTTCTTTAACTCGATCGGTTCCTTCATAGGTACCATGCAACCTATCCCAGACTTCTTTTGCTGTTTCACAAGATGAAATTCTATTATACTCAGTAGGAGATAAAGCGCAATATAAATAATAGATAGCTTTTACGTCAAGAGCTTGTTTCTTGTTATCTCTTCTTGTGTCATCTCTGTAGCATCTGTCACTTCCTTCCCTCTTTCTGAAGTTGATGTTTTTGTAGGAATAATTCCTTTTTCTACCACATCCCATTCAAGGGGATCTTTCGATCTTAGGAAAGCTTTCATCTTGTTCTTCCATACGTTGTATTCCTTCCCATCAAAGTAAGGAGATCTGGTGTTGCTTTGACATTTAACCAGTCCTGGAGCCAAAATACTAGTCATAGATCTTTAGCTTAGGAAGTAAAACACTTTAATAAATAAGCACACATGCTCTGATACCAATTGAAAGGGGCTAGTGAATATACCTAGAGGGGGGTGAATAGGTGCGTATAAGAATTTTCGCAGAATAAAAAGAATATTTTGATTTTAGAAGATATTGGTCATATGACAGATTTCAACTTTAAATGAATGAACAACCAGTAAGCATGAATAAGAAGTTTAGGGATAAGAGAAAGTAAACACAGAGTTTATAGTGGTTCGGCTTAATCCAAGCCTACGTCCACTCTCATAGCGACAGCCTTTGGTTAGATTTCACTATGAATCAAAAGAGTAGTTACAATATCACGTCCTTGATTCCACACTGTAAAGACTCTGCTACACTTCCTCAATGCCTCACAAGTGTCTAAACTCTCTTTTGAGTAAAATTTTTCGCTCAACAATTGAATCAACAAAGAATAATGAGCTTCAGACTTTGGAATTTTTCTATCACGCACACGCTCGAATAACTAGAGCTTCTTCCTTATATACTCTTCCATGCCTTCATATCTGTTGGCACATTCCAAAGGAGTTCTGTCCAATCTACCTGTTGGATAGAATCAATTAGAGAGATCTCGAGTTACATAAGGAATGTGATGATAGCCCACCAATCCTACTCGCCCATACAATCAGGATCTAGGTTTCCATAAATAGAACCTTCCAAGTATACTTCGCCAATCAACGAATCCAAATTACTCGTATTGAATTCAAAACGAATAATAGATCTCAAGATGCCATCTCCAGCCATGAGAGACTTCTTTGGCCGCTTGAATCAAATCCTTAAATAAATACTCGATTTTGGATAAGTTTTCTTCGTCGGTCTAGAAACTGTCAATGAGGGCAGACTTTAAAACTTGAGTCTGGCGGTCTGGCGATCTTTAAACTTTGACGGAAGAGTCTGCAATTCTTCAAACTAGACTGATGGAAACGTTTTGTCAACTTCAAAACAAACAAGGAAGTTTTCTCCAACAAAACAAAAGAGAATTTACAATATTGCGATCTCGACTTCACAGTGAAGAGTCTCTACTACTCTCTCACGAAGTCACAATATAAGTCTCTCTCTTTTGAGTATAACTTTGAGCTCAGTATAAGAAGTAACAACGGAATGGAAAGCTTCAGACTTTGGAATTTCTCTTTCACGCACTCTATCGAACAACAAGAGAGTTCTCCTTAAATACTCCTTCATGCCTTCTCGACCGTTGGCACTTTCCAAAGGAATTCTTCCAATCAACCCGTTGGACAGAATCAATCAAGGAGATCTCGAGCTATTTGAAGATTGTGATCAAAACCCATCAATCATGTTTGCCCATACAATCAGGATCTTGGTTTCCATAAGTAGATTATTTCCAAATTTACTTGCCTTCCAAAAATATTTGATGTGTCTAAATTGATTCCATACGAATCGAACCCTTGAAGAAAGAATGATAATCCCACGTCTAGATAAGTCTTCATTCTTCACTTGTGTTCATTCTGGAATTTGTCAAAGTGAGCAGACTTTGACACAAAGTCCGAGAGTCTTCAGAGTTTTGACACAGAAGTCTGGAAATCTTCATAATAGACTTTGGATAAGTCTTGTCAATTTCAAAACATCAAAGGCGTTTTCTCCAACATAAACTTTTGAGTAAAGGTGTCTAAGTAAATAAGTTGCTAGATTAAGACTTGAGTTCTCTCTTTGAAGTTTCCCGATTAAAGATATCGGACTTTTATTGCGCATCCTAACAAATGATTATGGATCTTTACAGATGTGGTTAAGACATCAAGATACTTGAACAAATGGGAAGGAGACGTAAAACTGAGCTCGCATGTGAGGGATAGCAATACACATGTGAATTGTGTTATAAAAGTCCAACATTGAAAAATTGATATGGAGTAGAACAGTTAATATATATTCTAGTTTGCTCATAACTTATTAACTTAAAATTTTTAATAAATTTTTGAGTAAAGATATATCTAATTAGATATATTGATGGGCTTAAACTTAAGCTCACTCTTGATAATTTTCTCAGTTGAAGATATGATACTTTTGTTGCTGATCCCCATAGTTTTGATATTAGGTCGTATTAAATTAAACAAAAGAAAACTACACAGAAGGACTTCTTTTTGTTAGAAAAAAAGTGATTTCAAAAAATTAAAATACTTAATATCAAAAATAATAAATTTAATCATTATAGAATATGATAGATTTATATAAATAAATTGATTCTAATCTTTTGTTAGTAGTTAGTTTCATTAATAATTTTTATTAAAGTTAAAAACACGTTTTCAAATATAAGTACACATTAATTATAGATATATCTTTCGAATTTCCTATAAATAGATTTATTAATATTATTAGTGTAAATTCATTATAAAATATTTATTTATTTGTGAATTCGAATCAAATTAATTTAAAAAAATTAATATATAACGTGTCCTAACGTGTCGAAATTATCTATTTTTTAAAAATAACGTGTCAGCGTGTCATGTTATGTCGTGTCACGTGTCCATGTCACGTGTCGTGCTACTTAACTGCTGAGTACGTGTTGAGGCTAAAAAACCTAGACAACCCATTCGTCGGAATTGAAAAGGTGATGTTCGCACATTTTCCTTTTCCTTTTGTCCACTAGTCTATGCAAACAGTTCACGTAACAAGTTGACTGCTGAGTATGCGTTAAGGCGAAAAAACCTAGACATTCGTCGAAATTGAAAAGGTGAGTGACCGAGATAGTTCACGTTGCTGACCAAAAAAAAAAAAGACAGTTCACGTGACGAATTGACTGCCGAGTGTGACGCTGGGGCTAAAAAACCGAGGACAACCCATTGGTCGGAATTGAAATGGTTGGGTCGGACTGTCATTGGATTTGGATTGCTTGCGAGTCAAATCGAAACGATAAAAGATGGTCGTATCCACGCGACAACTGAAAGGCTATTACAAACCAAACTCAAGAATCCGACAAATGAAACTGCAAACCATCGAGCAGAACCAAAGCCCCCTAATGCCTTGGCAAATGTTAGGCACGTTCGTATTTGGCCCCAATCTCCAACAGATAATCACAGATCTCCTGCGGCTTCGAGAGCATGGCCATGTGATCCGCCCCGTCCACATCCACGACGTGGTGCCCCCGTCACTTGCGATCATCCACCTTTGGAACTCCAGGGGTATCCCCAGATCTTGTTTGCACACCACATAGACCCGCGTCGTGGACCCGTGTTAGGACTAGAATTAGCACCTAGAGGGGGGTGAAAAGGTGTTTGAAGCGATTTTAACAATTCAAATCGAATGAGAAATAAATAATTTAAAATCAACGATTGCAGCAAATGAAAACAGTTAACAATAAAAGGATTAGGGATAGAGAATCAAGACTCCAGATTTATAGTGGTTCGGCTTAGATCAAGCCTACGTCCACTCTCTCGCACGGACAGCCCTTCTGGCTGGATTTCACTAAGAATCAATAAGAGTGATTACAATCTCACACTCTTGAGTCCACAGTGTAGATTACTCTGCTACACTTCCTCAATGTCTACAATATGATCTCTCTTTTGATTACATGTAACGCTCAAAGAATGATATCGCAAAATAGAAAAGGAGATTCAGACTTTGGAATTCTTCTATCCGCACCCTTCAACAACTAGAGCATCTCTCTTATATACTTCTTCATGCCTTCAATACCGTTGGCACCTTCCAAAGAAGTTCTTCCAATCAACCGGTTGGACAGAATCAATTAGAGAGATCTCGAGCTCTTTAAGGTAAGTGTTGATAGCCCATCAATCCTGCTCGCCCATACAATCAGGATCTCGGTTTCCATAAGTAGATCCTTCCAAATATAAGTTGCGAAGTCGTCAAAGAATCTAAACATATTCCATATAAAACTAAGATCGTTTAGTGCTGAATCTAGTAGAAAGATATCCACCAGTCGTTAGAATAAAGATCGTATAAGATCAGAATAAACGTCGTCTTGGAAACTGTCCATGTGAGTAGACTTTGAAATATAAGTCTTGAGTCTTGCTAGCTTCAGACTTTAATCTTCAGACTTTAATCTTCAGACTTTGATCTTCAGACTCTATCAAAAGGGTCTGTAAGTCTTCAGACTAGACTGATAAACCTGTTTTGTCAACTTCAAAATACTTTTAAGGGATTTCATCCAACAATCTCCCCCTTTTTGATTGTGACAAAACTTTCCTGCAGATTTGAATCTTATCGCCCTGCAATACAACTTTTAAGCAAGCATCATAAAAGATTAAATAAGATAGTAGAAGTTATCCTGTACACGGATAGACTTTCGGACTTTCCCGTACACGAGATATGCATTCACGAAACCTCATTAGTCATAAAGCAGACAACGGTACTATCTAATTTACAAAGCTTAAAGTATTGCCATAGAGAGCACACATTCCAAAAACTGCACACGTTTAAAAACTCAAGTCAAAGTCAAGATAGCAAGCAATAAAAAACTAAAAAGATAGGATTATGGAATTTGGTTTGGTTTTCAAAAATCTGCAAAGTCTTCTCCCCCTTTTTGTCAGCATTAAAAAATCAAGGAGCTCGAGGAATGCGAACAAGTTGAAAGTCTCCCATAGACTTGACAGTGTCTTCCAACTTCCTCAAATCTTCTGTACTTGGGTGAGAGTAGTGCCCTTTGCGGTATCCCGAATCGATGCTGAACATCCTTAAGCTGATCATGCAAAGTGATGAACATTGCATGATTTTCATTCTGCAAGGTCTGAAATTCATATCCCATGGCATAAATTTGACCTTTAAGTTCCAAGATGATCTCAAGCAGCCTTTGAAAATCTCCGAGTTGTCGGCCCGAGTGCTTGTTTCAGCTCGGTCCGAAGGTGGAGTCAAGCCGTATGAATGTCGGCGGGAGGTTCGGTGTGTGGAGATGATGCCTCTCCTTCAGAAGCGTGCAGCATGAATATCCTCAGCATCGGGAGGTGATCGACTAACACTGTTTGAGCATCCTCTTCTCGAAAGTCAGCCGAAGAGGTGTGTGTTCTCTTTCTTTATCTCCCCTGTCTCCATGTCTTCGGTGGAGAAAAGAACTATTCTTTCGAGGAGTTTCCTCGGTGACAAGATGTTGTATATCCTCCTTTTCTGCTGGAGAATCTGTTCTTTTTGGTTCATCTGCTTGTTCTTCTTTTCCTTCTTCATCTTCCTCTCTTTCTTCCTCTCTTTCTTCCTCTTTCTTCTCTTCCTCTTTCTCTTTCCCTTCCTCTTTCTCTTCCTCTACAACTTGATGTTCTGGAATAGTTGGAATAGATACAGCAAATTGAGAAATAAGAGTAGAGATGGGTATTGCATCCTCATCATCTTCATCTTCTAGGATGACTGCCCTCCTCTTCTTGGTAGAACTAACCACAGGTTCTTTCCCTTTCATTTTCGCTACTGATGAGTCTGGTCTGAGTTTGATAGGAGTCTTTTCTTTGAATTGCTCCAGCTTCTTGCTAAGCTCTTTCAGACGCATCTTGGTAATCATCCTCAGCCCGATGACCATTTTATAAATAGTCTTTCTTGTGAGGATATGAGGAGGTTGAATGTGTAGATGTCGAAGAGACGAGTAATGAGAGCAGCATAAGGAAGCTTTCCTTTGTCCTTAACCATGCATCTATACATGTGAAAGATGATGGTATGTGGCAAAGAGAAGTTCACACCTATCTTGATGGCAAACATCAACTTAGCTTCGAAATTGATACATCTGTCTTAGATGTCGATTTGGGTCTTAGACAGTTGATTACAATTTTGTGCAGCAAAGTATTTGTGCATTCATTACGGAATAAGAGAGTCTTCCTTCGCAATTCTGTCTTTTGCTAGTTCAAGAGTGGCATGGCTTACAGACACGCCGATTGGTTGGAAAGCCCCTCTTTCCACACCAAGCACATCAGCCAAAATGTCATTATCAATGACATACTCCTTATCTCTCACTGAAAGTAAAGTCTGTTTGCATCAATGAAACCGATATTGGAGTAGAAATAGGCCGTCAATTCAGAATGTGCCGTGTCACGTCCGTGCGGAACTGATAAAGTTGGAGCTTTTCGAATTTCTCACGCAGATTTATGCTCAACAAGTCCAGAAAATCGAAATCCACGGTTCGTGGGTTCATCACCCCACGCTTCAGCAATTTTCATATCTCTTCCCGTGTCCGTCCGAGCGGAACAATTCATCCTTCTTCCCTCGTAGGCTTGCAGCCACACCCATCCATGGTTTAAAGTGTATGAACATCTTTTCATCATCGTCATTTCCCTCGGCGATTCATACTACTAAACCTAGGGTCACTCGGGAAATTTGCAAATGCTCTTGCAGCCGTTCCCTCAGGCACAACTCCAGACCTTTCCATAACAGTAAGAAAGTGCGTCTCGTTTCTATAACCCTTCTCTTTCAGAAACTCATCCACAAAAGACATAGCAGAACCACCTTCCTTTAAGGCAGAGTAAAGTTTGTAAACAAAGGCAGGCTTTAGAGTTCTTACTGGTTCGATATCTTCATAAATCGTTTCTGCATCTTGAGGGCCCTGTTCTTGAGGTCTAGTTGGGGATGACCGATGTTGAGAAGTTTGCTCAGTAGGGATGTCGCTTTCCTCAGTGAGATCAAAGTGCGTAGGTCCCTCACCAGATCCCAGTGGTCCCCTGTTAGCTATTCTGGATGACTTCCTCTGAAACGACATTGTGCTTTTCTTTGGAGAGACTTTCTCACTTGTGTCGCAAGAAAGTTGAGAACTTTGAAACGAAGAAGTTTTGGAGAGAAAAACACAGAGCAGTGAAAAGCTTTTGATCTAGGGTTTTTGAGTAAAGTGAAAACGAAGGAGAAGAGGTGTATAAAGATAACAGGTACTGGGGATAAACCAAGCGTCGTATCTTTTGAAAATCTTGAATTTTCCTTTTTGAAAAATAACTGCCTTAATAAAACGATAACCACTCTCCTAAAAAAAATAACCGACTTAAAATAGACAGATAATCTTACCTTATCAATAAGACAGTTTAAGTAAATGAAACTTACAGTCGTGTCGATTCGTATTCTCAGTCTTTCAACCTTTGAGTCTGATACTCTGTCAGACTTTAGTTACTGAGTCTGAACTTCAGCATTCTTCAAGAGAAAATATATTGAGTCTTGAGCGAATAGACTCAAACAAGCTTTTCTCAAGTGGCTTTGTGAAGATGTACGCCGAGTTGATTCTTTGAGTCTATGAATTGTATCAAGACTTCTTTGTTCTGAACATGATCTCTTATAAAGTGATGTCGAATCTCAATATGTTTTGCTCTTGAATGTAGGATAGGATTCTTTGTAAGATTGATTGCACTTTGGTGTTGTCACATCTAATTTTTGTGCAAGAGTCTTCAATGCCAAAGTCTTGCGGTTGTTGTTTTATCCACAATATTTGAGAACAGCAACTTCCAAGAGCAACGTATTCTCGCTTCAGCTGTTGAAAGAGCCACGGTACTTTGTTTTCTCGAAAACCGGGATACCGCCCTCGTTTCCAAGCAATTGACACGTACCTAAAGTGCTTTTCTTTCAACTCTACAACCTGCAAGATCTGCGTCGAATAGCCAAGAAGTGTAAAGTCTCCTTCTTTGGGATACCAAAGACCGATCTTACGATAGTAGCAACATATTTATAATACGTTTAACAGCACTTAAGTGAGATTCTCTAGGGTCGATTGAAACCTAGCACATATGCAAACACTAAATAATATGTCGTCCGGATGCGTAAGATAAAGAAGTGAGCCAATGATACCCGTATAACTTTTGGTCAATTTTCTTCCTGCTTCATCTTTGTCTATCTTCAAGGAACTTGACATTGGTATGTCGTCTTTTTGCAATTCTCCAGACCGAACTTGTTAACAAGTTCTTTTGCATATTTCTCTTGATGAATGAATATTCCCTCCTTTAGTTGTTTGACTTGTAGATCAAGGAAAAAGGATAGTTCACCCATCATGCTCATCTCGAATTCATCCTGCATAGACTTAGAAAATTTCTTGCACAAAGTCTCATTAGATGATCCAAATATGATGTCATCAACATAAATCTGTACAAGTAGAAAGCTTTTACCTTCCTTTTTAATGAACAAAGTAGTGTCTACCTTTCCTTTAGAAAAGCCACTATGAATTAAGAAATTACTTAGCCTTTCATACCAAGCTCGAGGAGCTTGTTTCAGTCCATATAAAGCTTTCTTCGGTCGAATACGAGTCCGGTTTCTTTGAATCTTCAAAGCCAGGAGGTTGTTCTACGTAGACTTCTTCTTGAATAAATCCATTCGGGAATGCACTTTTGACATCCATTTGAAACAACCTAAAATTCTTATAGCAAGCAAAAACAAGTAGTAATCTGATTGCCTCTAACCTTGCTACTTTGGGCGTAAGTCTCATCATAGTCTATCCCTTCTTCTTGCGTGTATCCTTTAGCTACGAGTCTTGCTTTGTTTCTCGTTACTTTGCCTTTTCATCAACTTTGTTCCGAAAACCCATTTAGCTCCAATAAGCGATTTACCTTTTGGTTTGGGAGTTAATTCCCATACGTCGTTAATACTGAATTGTCTGAGCTCTTCTTGCATTGCTTCAATCCAGCTTTCATCAGCTAAAGCTTCTTCAATATTTTTGGGTTCTATTTCAGAAATAAAAGCAACAGCACTAGACTCTTCTCGCCTTTTGGATCTTGTTCGAATTCCCTCATTAATGTTTCCAATAATGAGTTCTTCAGGATGACTTGACTTGTGCTTCCAGTTACTGTTTCAGTGGAGTTAGATCTAGCAATGTCTGGAGCAGATTCTTAATCTTCAGTATGTATCTGCTGAACTTGTGGAGAGTCTTGAAATTTGACATTCATTGATTCTTCCACAGTCTGAGACTTTTTGTTGAACACTCTAAAGGCTTTGCTTGTTGTAGAGTATCCAAGAAAGAACCCAAGTAAATCGTGAATAGTCATCCACTATTACCAAACAGAACCTTTTACCACCAATGCTTTTCGTTCTGGTAGGTCCAAACAAATCCATGTGCAAAAGCTGCAATACATGATTAGTGGAAACTCTATTTATTGATCTATAAGAATTTCTAACCTGTTTACCCAAGACGCATGGTGTACATAGATCGACTTTGAATAATTAAGAGTAGGCAATCTCGAACAAGTTTCTTTGTAGAGATCTTGTTGATCGCTTCATGTTGATATGGCCTAGCTTTTTGTGCCATAGATTTGCTTCATCTTGTACCGATATTAAGCATTGTGATCTTTCTTGATTCACATCCGGAAGATAGATATTTCCATGTCTTCGACCAGTAAAAGATTGAGTAAGGTCTTTACTGATTCCATAGCACGTTTCTTCCCGAAAGTTGATCTTGAAACCAGAATCACACAACCGACTTATGCTAAGCAAGTTGTAATTTAATCCTTCAACTAATGAAACATTATTGATAGACAAACTTCCAATCTTCTTTGTTCCTCGACCGTAATCTTTCCTCTGTTGTTACCACCAAAAGAAACTTTTCCTCCGTCTATCCGGATAAGTTTTATGACGCGGCTTGAATCTCTGTCATATGTCTTGAGCAGCCACTATCAAGATACCATTTTATCTTCTTTTTGATAGTAACCTGCAATTAACGAAATCAAGCTTTTTTTGTACCCATACCATCTTGGGTCCGAAGTGTTAGTACAATAGACAGTCTTAGCCCAGCTCTTTTTAACAGGTCTCCAGACCAAAGGACATTCTTTCTCGAAGTGTTCTAAGCTTTTACACTTAGAACATCTCAGAGCATTTCTACCAACAGGTTTTACAAAGACTTTCTGGAAATGATTCTTGTAAACAGTTCTAGCTGGTCTTTGTTTAATTCTTTCTTTAACCTTCGGAAAATCAATCGGTGGAATAGTTTCGGAAGTCATACCAAGACCTAACTTGTCAAAATATGGTCTTTGTATCGAAAGAATCTTATCCAGCTTTTGAGAACCATTTGAAAATCTCTTTGATATGTTAGTGATATCATTTTTCAAAAGATTATTTTCATTTGAAATATTTTGTTCGAGTTTTCTTTCACAACAACAAAATCTTTTCCAGTTTTTCAAACTTTTCTTTCATAAGTTTATCCTGTTGTTTCAATGTAGAATTTTCCCTTTTCAATTCGGAGATCCTCTTAAGAGAGGTTTTCGAGACTAAGACAAAGTTCATCAATGTAATTAGAAACTTTAACAAGAATTTTCAAGTTACTAACCTCGAGTTCATTTGTGCGAGTACGTAATCGAATCAAGGTCGAATCCGAGTCCGATTTTGCCATCAAACAAATATTGGCATAATCATTGTCACTATCTTCACATTCAGTATCACTCCAAGTCTCTGCTTTGAGTGCCTTCCTGCTTTTCTCAGTCTTCCCTTTTCTCTTCTTTAACAAAGGACAGTTAGGTCTGATGTGTCCCTTTTTCTTGCATTCAAAGCAAGTCACTTCTTTATTCGTATCTTCTTCCTCTGTTGACCTGTTTTGAAACCTTTGAGAACTTTGTTTCTTCCAATTGAATTTCCTTCCTTTTCTGTTCAACTTTCTGAATCTCTTTATCATAAGTGCCAGTTCTTCATCATCTAGGTCTTCTTCAGAGTCTGTAACATGAGAATAGTCATTAGACTTTAAGGCAATAGATTTCTTACCTTTTGAGTCTTCCTCTTCGTTGGTCTGTTCTACTTCATAGGATTGAAGAGTTCCAACCAATTCATCTACAGAAAGTGGAGCAATCCTCTGTGTCTCTCTTATTGATGTTTTTATATAATTCCAGTCTTTTGAGAGTCCTCGAAGAAGTTTGTTGACATTCATATGTCCTGAGATTGGATGTCCCCGATATTCAAAACCATTTACAATTTCAAGAAAGCGACTAAACATGTCGGTAATTGATTCTCCGATCTCATCTTAAAGACTTCATATTGTCCCAAGAGAATGTTGATCCTTGTTTCTTTCACACGATCGGTTCCTTCATAGGTAATGTGAAGCCTATCCCATACTTCTTTTGCTGTATCACAAGAAGATATTCTATTATATTGGTAGGGGATAAAGCACAATATAAAGAGTAAATAGCTTTGGCGTCGAGAGTCTGTCTCTTCGTGATTTCTTCTTGAGTCAAAAGAATAGGAACAGCAGGTTCTTTTCCTCTCTCTGAGTCTGATGCAGCAACAGGAATGATTCCTTTATCAACCACTTCCCATTCCAAAGGATCTTTCGATCTTAGGAATGCCTTCATCTTATTTTTTCATATGCTGTAATCTTTTCCATCAAAGTATGGAGGTCTAGTATTGCTTTGACCTTCAACCAACCCTGTAGGCAGCATACTAGCCATAGATCTTTTACTTAGAAGTAAAGACACTTCTTATAAACAAGTACACAAGCTCGATACCAATTGTTAGGACTAGAATTAGCACCTAGAGGGGGTGAATAGGTGTTTGAAGCGATTTTAACAATTCAAATCGAATGAGAAATAAATAATTTAAAATCAACGATTGCAGCAAATGAAAATGGAGTTAACAATAAAAGGATTAGGGATAGAGAATCAAGACTCATTTATAGTGGTTCGGCTTAGATCAAGCCTACGTCCACTCTCCCGCACGGACAGCCCTTCATTTGGATTTCACTAAGAATCAATAAGAGTGATTACGAGTCTCACACTCTTGAGTCCACAGTGTAGATTACTCGCTACACTTCCTCAATGTCTACAATATGATCTCTCTTTTGATTACATGTAACGCTCAAAGAATGATATCGCAAAATAGAAAAGGAGATTCAGACTTTGGAATTCTTCTATCCGCACCCTTCAACAACTAGAGCATCTCTCTTATATACTTCTTCATGCCTTCAATACCGTTGGCACCTTCCAAAGAAGTTCTTCCAATCAACCCGTTGGACAGAATCAATTAGAGAGATCTCGAGCTCTTTAAGGTAAGTGTTGATAGCCCATCAATCTGCTCGCCTCATACAATCGGGATCTCGGTTTCCATAAGTAGATCCTTCCAAATATAAGTTGCGAAGTCGTCAAAGAATCTAAACATATTCCATATAAAACTAAGATCGTTTAGTGCTGAATCCAATAGAAAGATATCCACCGGTCGTTAGAATAAAGATCGTATAAGATCGGAATAAACGTCGTCTTGAGGCTGTCCATGTGAGTAGACTTTGAAATATAAGTCTTGAGTCTTGCTAGCTTAGACTTTAATCTTCAGACTTTAATCTTCAGACTTTAATCTTCAGACTTTAATCTTCAGACTTTGATCTTCAGACTTTAATCTTCAGACTTTGATCTTCAGACTCTATCAAAAGGGTCTGTAAGTCTTCAGACTAGACTGATAAACCTGTTTTGTCAACTTCAAAATACTTTTAAGGGATTTCATCCAACAACCCGTACCCTTCGCGGGTGAAGTTGCTTGACGTGCTCAGGTCTTCCAAGAACAACGAACCCGGCCTCACCAAGATCTTACCAAGCTCTAGATCCTTCGAAAATGTAACATTTCCATGAAAAAAACGCTAACAATGCTCTAAGCACAAATTATACCTGCCTATCAAGCAATTTCCTTTTTATGCTTTGGCCCACCCACGTAGGTGTAGGTGTAGTTGGGCACAAAATATGGCGTTAGGTCGTGGGAAGATCCAACCCAGCCTGGCCATCAATCAAGTTTACATGTGATGCATTGGTGTTTTCTACAAACATACGATGTTCTTCATCTCAGACTATATAATGTAAAAGGACCACGTAGGCTGAAATCTTCTTCACATCGGAATGTAAATTTTGGGCTTTCTTTTTGGGTGTTCGGTTTTTTCCACTTCTAGCGTGGTCATGTTTGTAATAGAGACGGAAGTAGGATGGGTATGGAATAGTTAATATTGACCCAACCTGTCTCATTATCTTAATGTTTTTTTATAAGACCCGTTCCAAGCTTATAGGTATTGGCAACTCGCCACAACACTTTATAAAAATCATATTGTTAAATATCTTCACAACTTATGAATTGTAAATCTTCAATTAGGATTCTAGCCGGTACCACCTCAACATCAGGTACCACTTCATCCGAAATGTCTTAGCTAAGGGTAATATTATTATAAAAAAGATTTCTACAGCAAATAACCCGGCAGACATGATGACTAAGTCTGTTCCTTTAGCAAAGCTCAAGCTATGCTTGAGTTCTATCGGCGTATGTGGAGAGTGAGCGCCCATCGGGGCGTTGGGGGAGTAACATGGATGATGGCGCATAACGATTCGATTTCAAATATCGAATTTAAGGTGGAGAATTGTTAAATTATGACTCGAGTTTGAGCATTTGCAAAAACTCAATTTGCTGGATTTTTGCAGATTACAAAAGAAGAAATATAAAAATAAATGAAAGCAAAGTTTTCTCTTTGTTGCGCGGAAGCTTGCGGAATCCGAAATGAATAAGGACTCTCTGGCGTGAAGATGCACGTGTATAAAACAAAAGTGGGCCCAGGCCTCTTGTTTCTTTCCTTGCGCTGCCGAATTCCTTTTGGCGTGAAGACTTCGCACGTGAACGGAAAGTGGTGGGGCCAAGGTCAAATCTTTGACCTTGGGCACACACGCACGTATAAAAGCAAAGACAAAGGCGTAGGCTATTTTTCTTCTTCTTTTTGGGCTGTTGAACGTGCCGCACGATAGGTCCAAACAAAAAAAAAAAACGTGCCGCACGCCACCGAGAAGAAAGGAGCCGCACGTCCACCTGTTTCCGAAGAGCCACAAGTTTTGCAAATCCGTACGTACGCGAACCAGGCATTGAGTGCAATAATTTTGTGCCATAAGTTTATATCCAAGTAAGTTGTTTATTTATAAATATTTTGGGTTTGAGGTTAAATTTAGGTGTGGGAAACACTTGAGCGTACGGATGATTGTAAACTCTGATTCTCCGATTATAGTAAATTATTTCTGGCAACTGCTATAAAGTGAACGTAGTGCACCGATCTGCACCCAACTACATAAATTTATGGTGTCCATATTTTTCTCGTTTATTTCTCTAATGATTTCTCGTTGACATAAATTGCAAGATCATCTCGTTTCCGCTTATTATATCCCAACAATACTAATGCAATAGGTTGTGAACTTTTTTGGTACTTTTCCCGTAATTTTCATTTCGTATTATTGCGTATAAGGATGTCGGATGTATGACAGGTGTCCATATCCTTCCCCTCAATATCCCTGCTCTATTTCTCTCTCTATATATATCCTGAATCTGTCCGGTCGAATTGGGTAGGTGAACTCCGTACGATAGAAGAAAGTTAGCTTAGGATGCCGCATGATCGCTGCTGTTACATCGTCAAGTAAAGCTTGCAACGTAACTCTTTTAGGCGGTGAAGAAAATAATTTCATTCAGCAAGAGCGCGCCTTCTCTGCCCTCACATGCAAGTAAATTCCACATGTAATAGGAAAACAGCAGAGTCGAAGCACTGGCTAATGTTTTTCGAGATGGTGGGGCTATTCATAATAAGTAGTTTGCACTAGGATATTTGGTTGGTATATTTCACTTTGGCCTACAATAAATCATGTAAATATCTAGTGTCATGCAATTTTCGATGATATGCCATTAATCAAATGGAATTAAATAGTTTTTACTTTCATACATGAAAAGCATGAAAAAGTAGTTGTCTCTTTTTTTAAGAGAGGTGGGAATAGAGACTGGAAAAATTGTCCAAAAGGTTCTAAACCTAATGTCAAATTCAATTCTAAATATTTTAATTTTGCTAATTGAGTCTTGAATCCGTTCATGTTTTGTCAATGGAGTTCATCCAACTAATTTTACTGAATATTACTGACATAGACGCCTGTCATATTATATGATATAATCGTACTAACATAAATAATTTTTAATAATATTTTACTTTTTTCAATTTTTTTTTTTTTTTATTTTTTCCTTTTCTTTTCTTTGTTGGCCTGCCAGCCATCAACTCTCGCTCCCGGCGAGGGCTTCACGACCCTTATCCATTCCATCATAGCTGCCTTTTAGTAGACCCATGAGAGCAAGAGCTAGTTAGAGCTTTCATAAAGATAAGAGCGATAGGCCACACACACGTCCTAGACCCACAGAGGTGAGCGCAAGTGTTGGGTGAGTCCAGATAATTCACTTGTTACTGCTTTTTACTTCCTATCGGGGCTTCTTAATAACCGATCAATAAAGGTCTTTCACTCTCGAACGTTCAGTGGAGGTAACAAAACAAAAAAAAAAAAGACAACCCTTTTGAAGTCATTCACTCCTCTCTCATTCTGCTCGTGAAGGCTTGTCTGCCGGCTTGCTTGAAGGAGTTCTGTCAACTCAGCCGATTAAGCTAATTAGAACTCGAATTGTCGTTACCTCACATTGGATTCGCCATTTAACTTTCTTTATGCAGATAATTGAGCGGAGGCCACTTTCAAGAATTTTCAGATAATGGCGAGGAAATTTCTTAAGTAATATGTCGGTTTCATCCAATTTGGACCCCTAAGAGATCGTTATCCAAAAAAATGTGACCGCATTAGGTTGACGAGTCCAAATGATGATGCAGACTGGTTCAGGTATGGGTTCCCTCTAAGATAAAAAGGCAAGTGTAAGCAATTAAAGGAGATGTTGCTGAAAACACTCGATTACAATCATACAAAGCATTTTGTTAGGGGCAAGTCCTAAAAGTTTTCATGACACTACATTTGAGTCCTAAAACTTCTATTTCATTTATTGAAGTCCTAAAAATGACAATATCAATATATTTGAGTCATTCCATTAATTCCGTCAATTTTAAGTGAACAAAGCACGTGTCATGTGATTGTTAATACCTAAATTTTGAGAAAATTATCCAAAAAATCATAAATTTATTGTTTATTTATCAATTCAGTCCTAAAACTTTCAATTTCGCCAATTAAATCCTAAATATTTTCATATTTTTTCAATTAAGCCCATCTTACATGGGGATGACTCTCATAGCTCAGACGATGACGAACCGATCCATAAGTACGATCTCTAAAGCATTCTTAAGTAACGTGAAAGAGCCTCCAAGAAAAGAAGTCTAAAGCAAACACGTGAAGAGAAAGAAAATTTGGCCTAGAGGCAGTATTCAACATTATTTGACACTATACATGTACTATTTCGCACTATTTGGAACTATAGCAAAACAAAAAGATGTAAGATAAGAATCTGCAAGAAGCAAGATCTTCATCTGTTGGTGTAAGGGTCAAATAATTGGCTATTGTTGGCCACTAAGGCCTTGTTTGGTAACCATCCAAACATGGTCAAATTTTGATTCTTTGTTCCTGGGAGTAGTTTGGGAACAGAATCGCGTTTGGTAAAATTTTTGTTCCCGGGAACAAATTTGGAGTGGAATCAAGAATAAAAAAAAAAGCTAATTCTTGTTTCGGGAACAAATTTGAGAATAAAAAAATCAACAATTCTTCTTCTTCCCTTCCGCCATCCCGCGACCGCCGTCCACCGCCGCCTGCCGCCACCGGTTCGGCAAGCTCGTCAGTCACCGCCCGCTAGTCCAATGAGCTCGCCAAAAACTCGCCAGGCCAAGGCAAGATCTGGCGAGCTCGCCGAAGGCAAGCTAAGCCACCGGCGAGGCTTGACCTCGCCGGTGGACAGATCTAGCGAGGCTCGGCCTCGCCGGTGGCCAGATCTAGCGAGGCTGGGCGAGGCCTGCCTGGAGCCCTGCTAGTGGCTAGGCGGGCCTCGCCCAGCCCCGGTGAGGCTCACCTAGCCACCGGCGAGACTCGCCCAACCTCGCCGATAGCATGCAGGCCTTGCCCAGCCCCGGTCAGGCCGGCCTGGCCACCGGCGAGGCTCAACCGACGAGGGCTGGCGACACTCCGGTGAGGTCGCCGGCCCTCGTCTAGTCGGTCTTCGGACCGGCAACCGGCCAAAAGAAGAAGAAGAAGAAGAATAGGAGAAAAAGGAAAAAAAAGAAAAGAAAAGAAATTATAAACGTCAACAATGATCGGGAAGTATGAACAACATCCTTCTAATGCTAATGTGGGAAATAGATTCCTAAAAAAGAAAATCGATAATTGAATGATCGAATATCAAAAACAAAACACGGAGTCGTGCCCGGGAAACATATAATACTGATCGAAAGATATATTACAGAGACGGACATACCTTGTTTGCCACAGATTAAGTACTCATTACAGTTTTAGAGAAATCGATTGAAGCCTTGGAGTTCTGTTCTTCAAAAAGGAGTACACTGTTATCTCAAGGGAATGAAAGGAACATACTGTTTCATTCTATCTCTTGACGTTCCTCCATTTTCATATTTATATAGCAGTTATTTTCATTTAAAAAATAACCGTCCCCTTCCCTTATGGGCTAGGTTTTGCCCAACATGAGTGGACGGGCTTGACTTGGCCCATCAAATAAAAAACCCATCATAACATTTAGCAAAATGAGCAAGGGCTACTTGACACGAGAGTGGGGAAAGTGATTTCCGTTTTTCAAAAAGCGAAAGTCTTTTTCCTTAATTTTACAAGAAATTTTTCTATGGGTGGAAATTATTTTCTTTCACCCATTTGTTTTTCTTGGGTCACATAGCAGAAAATCCGAAGACCCATTTGTTTTTGTTGGGTCATATAGCAGAAAATCCGAACAATCTTTCCTTGAAAAACATTTTAACAAAAACAAATAGAGCCGAGCGTATTTGTTTCACAGTGAATAAATGATTTAAAAACATTTTCTTAAGAATTGTTGTTTATATCCCTTACAAAAATAAATAAACAAACATATTTTCATTATCCACAATAATGAAATTATTTTTATTGACTAATTAATTTTAGAAATACAAGTGATCATTTTAATGAAAATATATTACGGATCATCTATTTTCCACATAACAAATGAAGCCTTAAGGGTGCATTTGTTTCACTGAATACTTCATGATAAAAGAAGATATTTTCATGAAAATCATTTTAAAGGGAAATGGTTATCTTTTCATTTATTTGGTGGCTTAGAAAAAGTGGTTTCATTCTTGCTAGAAGAGAAGTTCTTCTCTCCTATTTTTTTTTAGTCAATGGAAACTTCTTTCCGTAAATCAATTATTTTCCCATCATCCAAACACCGAAAAGTCAGAAATTAAATTTTTGAGAATAGTTTCTTTCAAACTAATGTACCAAAAAAATGATCACTTGTATTATTCGAAATAAATAGTCTATGAAAAAAAATTTCATTATCAGTAATAATTTATGTTTAATTATTTTTGTAAATGATGAAAATTTCCTACAGATTATTCATTTATCGTAAAATAAACAAAGCCTAAGCTTATTCCGCTTCCTTGCTCTTCAAGCAAAGTAGTCCCCAGACCAAGGGTTGATGATATTCTTCTTTTTTAAGAGCAGAACTTGAAACGGGCTTTGAGGAATCTATGTCCACTGCCTTATCCATCAATTTATTATGAATGTGGAGGTCGTAAGAAGTACCCTATCGAAGCATCTTCCTTGAAAAAGCCATCGGCATCGCCAAGTGACAAAAGCCGCTGGAATCCTCATATTATGTCCAAAAGGGTGACCCTGCACTTGCAAGATGGATCGAAGGAGGAAGCCGCCGAGACGAGACTGAAATCCCTTCTCCCTCTGTCACTGAAAAGCCTCTCTTCGCCTGTCGAGTGGCCACTTGCTGAACTCGCCTTCATTGCCTGAAGATGTACGTCCCCAGTAAAATATTTCAACCATAATTTATTTGTAAACGTTTTCACGATAATGAAAATATTTATCTCTTATTTATTTTTATAAATAATATAAACGATATCTTTAGCAAAATATCTCGTAAATTGTGCATTTTTTTTTTTTGTCAAACAAAGGAAGCCTCAAATGACACAAAACAATATGCTGACACAAATGAACATAGACAGTGCGCCGCACCGTTGCTGTTGAAGTCGAGCAAAATTCAAGAAATAAAATCATAAAAAGTCTCACGGACCACAATAAATAGGGATTGATGATTACAAGACACGATGTCCTTTTATCATCTAACCCACAATTAGTAAAACCTTGTGCTACTTGAGGAAATAAAAAGAAAATCAACATTAGGTAGATAATAAATTTACGAATATCTTTTTTGGGCGTAAAACTTGTGTAAAAAAAGTTGCGTTAATATCCCAAAAAACTCTAAACTGGTACATCTATGATAAATTTACCTCAAACTATTTTTTTAACCACCAAAAATCCAAAACTGATATACCTTTGACAAATTTACCACAAAATGGTACACTTGTAACAAATTTACCCTCTGTTAGTTTTCATTAAATTTTACTGTAAAATTATTAAGTTAAATAACACGTGACAGTTAACCGGTATACCAATTTGAAATTTTATGCTCCATTTATCACAATTTTTTTTTGTGGTATTAAACTAATTTAGCGGAGAATATATTTGTTACAAATTTATCAGTTTAGAGTTTTTTGTGGTCGAATAAATTATTTTTGGATAAATTTGTCATAAATATATCAGTTTAGGGTTTTTTATGGTCAATTGGGGGTAAATTTATCACAAATATATCGGTTTAGAGATTTTTATGATAAAAAAAATAGTTTGAGGTAAATTTATCACCGATGTATCAGTTTGAGTTTTTTAGAGTATCAAACCAAAAAAGTTTCCACCTAAACCCATATAACCTCCGTCCATCGTCGTGAAAATGTTTGCACATTTTCCTTTTCCTTTTGTTCACTACTCTATGCCGACAGTTCCCTTAATGAATTGACTGCTGAGTACGTGTTGAGGCTAAAAAACCTAGACGACCCATTTGTCAGAATTGAAAAAGTGAGTGACCGAGACAGTTCACCTCACGAATTGACTGCTCAGTGCGACGATGGGGCTAAAATCGGAGGACAACCCATTCGTCCGACTCGAAATGGTTGGGTCGGACTGTTGCTGGATTTGGATTACTTGCGTGTCAAATCAAATCGATGCGACAACTGAAAAGGAATTACAAACCAAACTCAAGAATCCGACAAATGAAATTGCAAACCGTCGAGCAGACACGGTTGTAGAAAGCCCCCTAATGCCGTGGCAAATGTTAGGCACGTTCGTATTTGGCCCCAATCTCCAACAGACAATCACAGATCTCCTGCGGCTTCGAGAGCATGGCCATGTGATCCGCCCCGTCCACCTCCACGACGTGGTGCGCCCCGCCGCTTGCGATCATCCACCTTTGGAAGTCCAGGGGTATCCCCAGATCTTGTTTGCACACCACAGAGACCCGCGTCGTGGACCCGTACCCTTCGCGGGTGAAGTTGCTTGACGTGCTCAGGTCTTCCAAGAACAACGAACCCGGCCTCACCAAGATCTTACCAAGCTCCAGATCCTTCGAAAATGTAACATTTCCATAAAAAAAGCGCTAACAATGTTCTAAGCACAAATTATACCAGCCTATCAAGCAATTTCCTTTTTATGCTTTGGCCCACCCACGTAGGTGTAGGTGTAGTTGGGCACAAAATATGGCGTTAGGTCGTGGGAAGATCCAACCAAGCCTGGCCATCAATCAAGTTTACATGTGATGCATTGGTGTTTTCTACAAACATACGATGTTCTTCATTTCAGACTATATAATGTAAAAGGACCACGTAGGCTGAAATCTTCTTCACATCGGAATGTAAATTTTGGGCTTTCTTTTTGGGTGTTCGGTTTTTTCCACTTCTAGCGTGGTCATGTTTGTAATAGAGACGGAAGTAGGATGGGTATGGAATAGTTAATATTGACCCAACCCGTCTCATTATCTTAATGTTTTTTTATCAGACCCGTTCCTAGCTTATTAAGGGTTTTGATATAGTATCCTAAACACAGCTCACTAAGGTAGTTACGTTCTTGTAAGGTATTGGCAACTCGCCACAACACTTTATAAAATTTATATTGTTAAATATCTTCACAACTTATGAATTGTAAATCTTCAATTAGGATTCTATAAGGACCATATGGACGATTGATAGAATGTAGAATTGACAATCATAAAAATCTAAGGTTCTAATATTACTAAAAAGTTATGTGTGAAATGGTGGTTATCATTCTAATAGTCTTAGTATTCTCGAATTTTATCGTGAAGCAACCCGATCCCCCTTTTATAGCCTAGAAATGGATGAGGGAGCTTGAGGATTTTAACAGAGTAAGGGCAACTTAAAAAATGCAAGAAAACCGTTATGAATTCTAACGAAGATAATAATTATGTGTATTTACTTAAATCGCCTAAGATATATAAAGGGAACAAATGACCTTTTAATCGTTACACGTATCAAGTGTGGGCATTGGATTTCCCAACCACAAAATTCTTAACAAATCTCATGGCATATAGGACGAGTTCATACCTGATTTCTAATCTCAAGTGGATAAAACTCACAAAATGACGAGGTCATATAAAATAAAATAAAATAAAAAATAGACTGCAATGAAATGATCCGGCTAGGTTCATCAAATAATACCCTTAATAAAAGGACACCAAAAGGTGGTTTTTACAGTAGAATCATTTGCATTTCAAGGTAATGTCATCTCATGCTTTTGGAGTAAATTGAGTTAAAGTCAAACCATTTAAAGCGTGAGGAGATATGCTTTGTCGATGCCAATGGACGGAAGTGAAAACGTACCTCAAGAGGAGACAACTGGTAGAGCTTGGATGACAAGAAGTGGGGGCCGAAGAACATGGACGTCAAGGGTTTGTCAAGCTTTCCGATGGGCGTGAAAACAGTGTCTAGCCATGCTCCCTCCGGAGCCCTCGCGCAGTACTTCCATCGCAAGGGATAAAAGCCATTAAAAATAAGCTCACGCATGTAGGGTTAGAGGCATATATGAGTTGATTATTTGGTTGAATTCCAATTTAAACAGAGTAAAATCTCCAAAACCGAAAGGGAAAAGGTCCACTTCAACCAAAAGCAAGAAAGACGACTTTATTTTGAGAATCTAACACGCGTTCAGTAGAGATTTACCTCTTCCAGCACGTATGACGGCCTATGTGCGGTGTCTGGCATGAAAGCCGCCAAGAAAACAGCTACCGATATCTTGTCTGGGAACCTGTCGGCAGCAAGAGCCAAGTTCAAGCCGCCCAAGCTGTGGCCGACGAGGATTGCCCTCTCGTGGGCCCCGAGTGAGGCCAGGAGCTCCAGCAGTGGCTCGGTGTACTCGCGGAACGTGTGGACATCATGTATGGACTTTGTGTTGGTGCCGGAGGCAGTGAGGTCGAGTGCTGTGACGCGGTGGCCGGCCGACTCGAGCCGATGCTTGAGCTTGTACCAGCTCCACGCGCCGTGGCCGGCGCCATGTACGAGTACGAAATGGTAGTGTTTCATGCTTTCGGCTCCCCACAGCAAGACCACTGGGTTTGCTTTGTTAGTGTCTTCTGCGATTGTATTTAAATGATGATTGGTGCTTAGGAGGAGAAGGACGAATAGACATTGATGCCAATAAAAATTCTGATGAAAGTTAATATAAATGCAGAACCTTCCTTGATCGATCATACTGTGGAAAATTGTTCTACCTGCTTTTCTTTTTGTCGCTTTTTGAAATTTCTTGCTGGACTCCGATGGCAATTGAGACGTGTTTTGACTGTTCTCGCGGATTTCCATTCAACGTTGAAAGTTCACAAGGTATTACTCCAAAAAGAGAGCCCAGCAACTGAAATTTATCACGTTAACGTTTATTTTGGGAGTGTGATAGATTTATTGTTCAAATTTCAATATCTTTCACCTAGCGTATTTTTAAGGGTCACGCTTGCCATAGCCACTGCATGTAGACAAAGAGATTTACATTTTTCAAGGAAGATGAATTAGTCAGATCAGAAAGTTTCTGCTGAGACGTACGTGAGTATAGAAATATTAATATATATCATAATTGGTTCATAATTTATAAATCAGACATAAACTTTTGAGTAAATGTGTCTAAGTAAATAAGTTGCCGGATTAAGACTTGAGCTCTCTCTTCGAAGTTTCCCGGTTAAAGATATTGGACTTTTATTGTGCGTCCTAATAAATGATTATGGATCTTCACAGATGTGGTTAAGACATCAGGACTTGAACAAATGGGAAGGAGACATAAAACTGAGCTTGCATGTGAGGGATAGTAATACAAGTGTGAATTGTGTTATAAAAGTCCAACATTGAAAATTTGGTATGAAGTAGAACAATTAATATATATTCTAGTTTGCTCATAATTTATTAACTTAAATTTTTTAATAATTTTTTGAGTAAAGATATATCTAATTAGCTATATTGATGAACTTAGACTTGAGCTCACTCTTGATAATTTTCTTTTGCTATTGATCCCATAGTTTCGATATTAGGTCGTATTAAATGAAACAAAAGAAAACTACACAAAAGGGTATTCTTGGAAAACAAATGTAAATGCCAACTTACCCATATATGTACTCCACAAGATAGACATCTTTTCTCCTACCTTTGCGCTACCTTCTAAAATTTCATCATTGCAACCGGAGAAAAGCAAATTGAAATATAACGAAGCGACTTTTTCACGATTCTTTGAAAAAAAAAAAAGGGTAGCCCCAGTATCTACTCCATGTATTCTTGGCCAAGTTACATCTTCGCCTACTCGTATACATTTCGGGCATCGAACCGTCCCCTTTTCTGACCAAAAAAAAACGTTCCCTTTTGGCCCAAGCCATCATGCAATGTATCGTGGAGAGAACATGCGTGCTACTTTTTTCAACTGTCCTTGCCCTTACTGCGATTTTCCAGCCTCTGAAATGATTGAAAACGAAAAACAGCCGCCATGGAGAAAGAAAAGGTTGAACCGTTTCAAAAGGGAAAATTACTCGGACAAAGGAATTCAAATGGCTGCGGCTGAGGAAGATGTAAAGTCAAAGTCAAATAGCTTGAATTCATAGGATTTGTTGAGTACTAGGTGTACTATTTTTAAATGCAATTGTTAATTTTATAATGTGTTGACACCTAAATTTTGGCGGCCCGTTTAGTCATTTATTGCATTAAAAATTATGGGTTAATTTTATTCCCAAAAAAGAAAAGAGTTAATTGCATAGCATATAATTTTAGGCGCATTTATTTTTAATTTGCATTTTTTTTGCATTTAGCATTAAACCGACGGTGAGCATTGATTCAAGTGGGATTTTCACATATTCAGCTAATATACACTGGGGTGACATATTTTGGGCGGAAAGGAAATTTTCGGATGAAATATTTGGAAAATACAAAAAAGAATATTCCATGTGAGGGATATAAGTAATATATTCTTTAACTCAAAATAAGAAATATTACATAATCAAAGGGAATATCGTGCGCAACCAAAAAAGGAAAAAATATATGTTGTGAGGATATATTTTTTGGACCTATAAAAATACATCGCGCGCAAAGTAAAGAGGGGAGGGCCACATATTGAATACACGGCCGCACAAGAGGGGGTTCTATATTTCGAGGGCCACACAATTCCATACATGGCCATAGAAAACATGTGAGAGGAAGAGGAGCGTTCAGCCAAACATCACATGCCAAGCCTCTCGCGGTGGCGACCTTGCTGATCCTGCGGCTGAGCTTCACATAGGTTGCCGTCGTTTGCGCCGTCACGAGATGTTGACCCATTGCTGCGCCTCCCTCCGACGACAAGGTGGCCTTGCCGTGATACCTCAAGAAAGCTACGAAATCGACGACTGGCTTCCTTCGTGTTGAACCCACGACGTTGTTGTTGCTCCTCGGGTGGTCAAGGCTACCAATTCCACGGCAATCATCAAGGAGCCCACGTGTTCAATAATTGCTTCGGTAGATGTTTGTGGTCTTCTGGTCAACGTTTTGCATTCAAAAGGGAGGGCACACAAAAAATCCACACAGAGAGAGGTAGAGATGGCTTAAAAGAGGAACTTCTCTCGTGGGGGCTCTTCATGTGCTTGAACCACCCATCATCCGTGCCCACAATTCCACGAGAGATTCAGCCATTGAAGACCCAATGCCAAACCAACGAAATCTAGTCAAAACTGGCCACACAAAAAATCCAAAGAGAGAGTAGAGGCTCGAGCGAGGTCCCTTCTTCGCGGTCTAGGCTTCGTAACTCCTCCCAACACTGTCCCGCCTGCTACAACGCTTTCCTCAACACGAGCGCGCCTGGAAAAGAAGAAAAGACAGAAAAACAAAAACAAAAAGAAAAGAGGTTTAGGTAGTCTTTTATTTATTTATTTTTGTTTGTTTTTATTTTCTTCTATAGCTTGTTTTTTTTAGTGAAGTTGTTCCTAAATATATGATTGATATTCCGACATGAAAGTGCCCCTCAAATTAGGGATTGACAGTCCGATTTTCGCGCCCGAAATCCGACTCACAATCCCTTGCAAAAATCGACAATCCGATCTCATGCTCGAGATTCGATTCGCGGTTTAATTTTAAAATTGGACAACCCGATCTCATGCGCGAGATATGGTTTGCCAATTTTGGATATCAATTTTATCTTGTTTGATTTGATGTCGTGGTGTTTGAGTTAGTTTTATTTTCGTAAAAGAAAAATCCAAAAAAATATTTGAGTTAGGATTAGATTTGCCTTAGAATATCTCTTATTTTAGGGTTATCTAGAATAGGGATTTTATTTTGAATCATGAAAAAGAAAAAGAAAAAAGTGTATTCATTTAGGATGTTAGTTTTTTTTTCTTCTATTATTATATGAATTGCATGGTTAATTTAGGGCATTCTTTGCACGTCATTGCATATTAGATAAAAATTGCATTTTAGGTCTAGATAGATCTTTAGATGAATTGCATAATAGGTTTTTTTTTTTTAAATGCATGTTTAGAAAGCATTTAGGATAGATAGTATTTCACTTTTGTTTGATTTTCATTTTTTTTTAGTGATTTTAATTACGAATTTTCGTTAAATAAAAAATAAAAAATCATAATGCGCACATCATATAGAATTAGGTTCATGAAATGCACGTCATTTAGTGATTACTAGAGTCATTTAATTAAAAAATCATTTGCCCGTCATTAGAATTAGGTCATCTTGGTTAATTTAGATTGCATATTTAATTATTGCATGTTCATTAAAAAAAATTCACAAAAATTTTACTCATTCATATAGTTTAAGACATTTTGCCATGCCATATTATTTCATATTAGATTAGAAGCATTGCATATGGACTATATTCTCATTAAAAGTGAAGGCAAAAATTGAGTGATTGCTTGTTAATTAGAAATCATATCTAAGATTGTTGATGTGAATTCTGATCTAACAACGCAGATGCTTTCGTTGCTTTGAGGTAAGTCATGCATTATTTTATTTGCTTTCTTGAGTGTTAAATTGGTGGTTTGCGCATTCGTATGATCACTTCACATGTTAGGAAAGTGAAATTAATTCAAGCTGCTTGCCAAACATTTTTTCAAAAGATAAAAAGAAAAGGTACTTAAAGGGCGTTAGAGAAATTTAACGTAATCAAGTCCCCGTACCCAAAGTCTCTGGTTTGTAGGAGTAAAATAATTCTCCCATTATTTTACTTAGGTGTCTAATCGACCTACCATAAAATGATTAGTGGCAACTCCTAATTAAGAATCAATTGCACGTTAAGAACTTGAACTTAAGTCGCGAATTGGTAGAGCTTGGGAGAGCCCGAGTTAAGTCTAGGCTTAACAATCCATTAGCCAAACCCTAGGTGGTTCAATCCGAAAATTTGGTCGCGACATAATGTTTTATAATTGTCGCCGGAATCGGTCCTTATATCCTCATCTGCAATTCTCAGGAAAAATCTCAAAAAAATTCTAAACCTATTATATTTGTACTAATTCAATCATAAACTTTTCAATTGGTCCAATCTAATCATAAACATTTTCACATTGTTAATAATTGAATCCATCCGATCAATTTATGCCAGAAATTACTGACATGGATACCGGCCATTTTATGTGGCACGTGGATTATTTTATTTGATAGTTAATTAATGTTTGATTTTTAAAATTTTTCCTTTTTTTTCTTTTTTTTTTCTTACTTCTTTATTTTCCTCTACCATCCACCATAATGGCTAATGGAGGTTGCCAACTGCGGACAAGGGCGAGAGTTGGGACACCCTTGCTAGGGGCCAACAAGGGCTAAGAAGCCTTTGCCGACCATGCTTGGACGAGGCCTCTTGCTAGATTTGGCAAGAAGACCTTACGATAAGGGTGGCCTCACCCAATGGTGAGGAGCTTCTTTCGGGCAAGGCTAGCCCTTGCCAGCCCTCTCTAGCCTCTAGCATTGGTGAGAGGCCTCATTTAGGCAAGGCTAGCCCTCACCAAAGGCTAGCAAGGGCTTACCAATGCTTGCCAACCTTGCCTAACCCTAAGGCTAGTCTTGCTTGTTGCCTGTGACCTCCACCAACCATCACAAAGGCTGGAGGAGGAAAATAAAGAAGTTAAAATAAAAAAGGAAAAAAAGAAAAAGAAAAAAGAAAAATTCAAACAATTACAAAAAATTAAATATTATATAAAAATGTTCACATCAGTGCGGTCAGGTTATGTAGGATGACCAGCATCCATGTCAACAATTTCTAGCAATAGTTGCCTGGATGGATTCAATTAGTACCAACGTGAAAATGTTTAGAACTAAATTGATCAAATTGAAAAGTTTAAAACTTAATTGGTACCAATACAATATGTTGTGAACTTTTTTTGTGCTTTTCCCGCAATTTTCATTTCGTATTATTGGGTATAAGGATGTGGGATGTATGACAGGTGTCCATATCCTTCCCCTCAATATCCCTGCTCTATTTCTCTCTCTATATATATATATATATATCCTGAATATGTCCGGTCGAATTGGGTAGGTGAACTCAGTACGGTAGAAGAAAGTTAGCTTAGGGTGCCGCATGATCGCTGCTGTTACATCGTCAAGTAAAGCTTGCAACGTAACTCTTTAAGGCGGTGAAGAAAATAATTTCATTCAGCAAGAGCGCGCCTTCTCTGCCCTCACATGCAAGTAAATTCCACATGTAAGAGGAAAACAGCAAAGTCGAAGCACTGGCTAATTTTTTTCGAGATAGTGGGGCTATTCATAATAAGTAGTTTGCACTAGGATATTTAGTTGGTATATTTCACTTTGGGCTACAATAAATCATGTAAATATCTAGTGTCATGCAATTTTCGATGATATGCCATTAATCAAATGGAATTAAATATTTTTGACTTTCATACATGAAAAGCATAAAAAAGTAGTTGTCTCCTTTTTTTAGAGAAAGGTAGGACTAGAGATCGGGAAAATTGTCCAAAATGTTCTAAACCTAATGCCAAATTCAATCCTAAATATTTTAATTTTGCTAATTGAGTCTTGAATCCGTTCATGTTTTGTCAATTGAGTTCATCCGACTAATTTTACTGAATATTACTGACATAGACGCCTGTCATATTATATGATATAGTAAGTACTAACATGAATAATTTTTAATAATATTTTATTTTATTTTTAAAAAATTTAATTTTTAATTCTTTTCTTTTCTTTTCTTTTCTTTGTTGGCCTGCCAGCCATCAACTCTCGCTCCCGGCGAGGGCTTCACGACCCTTATCCATTCCATCATAGCTGCCTTTTAGTAGACCCATGAGAGCAAGAGCTAGTTAGAGCTTTCATAAAGGTAAGAGCGATAGGCCACACACACGTCCTAGACCCACAGAGGTGAGAGCAAGTGTTGGGTGAGTCCAGATCATTCACTTGTTACTGCTTTTTACTTCCTATCGGGGCTTCTTAATAACCGATCAATAAAGGTCTTTCACTCGCGAACGTTCAGTGGAGGTAACAAAACAAAATAAAGACAACCCTTTTGAAGTCATTCACTCCTCTCTCATTCTGATCAGGAAGGCTTGTCTGCCGGCTTGCTTGAAGGAGTTCTGTCAACTCAGCCGATTAAGCTAATTAGAACTCGAATTGTCGTTACCTCACATTGGATTCGCCATTTAACTTTCTTTATGCAGATAATTGAGCGGAGGCCACTTTCAAGAATTTTCAGATAATGGCGAGGAAATTTCTTAAGTAATATGTCGGTTTCATCCAATTCTGGACCCCTAAGAGATCGTTATCCAAAAAAAAGTGACCGCATTATAGGTTGACGAGTCCAAATGATGATGCAGACTGGTTCAGGCATGGGTTCTCTCTAAGATAAAAAGGAAAGTGTAAGCAATTGAAGGAGATGTTGCTGAAAACACTCGATTACAATCATACAAAGCATTTTGTTAGGGGCAAGTCCTAAAAGTTTTCATGACACTACATTTGAGTCCTAAAACTTCTATTTCATATATTGAAGTCCTAAAAATGACAATATCAATATATTTGAGTCATTCCATTAATTCCGTCAATTTTAAGTGAACAAAGCACGTGTCATGTGATTGTTTTTTTTTTTTTTTTTTTGGTATGCCCAACAAACCCCTGGAGCAGCGGAGGACCCACCACCCCGACGTCGCGCTTCAGATCCCGTGCGGCCAGCGGGATTCGACCCCCTCCACTATCGTTAGTTTCATTGGAGAGTCTTAACCAACTGGGCCACCGCAGGCGGTGGTCGTGTCATGTGATTGTTAATACCTACATTTTGAGAAAATGATCCAAAAAATCATAAATTTATTGTTTATTTATCAATTTAATCCTAAAACTTTCAATTTTGCCAATTAAATCCTAAATATTTTCATATTTTTTCAATTAAGCCCATCTTACATGGGGGTGACTCTAATAGCTCAGATGATGACGAACCAATCCATAAGTACGATCTCTGAAGCATTCTGAAGTAATGTGAAAGAGCCTCCAAGAAAAAGAAGACTAAAGGACAAAGAAGTCTAAAGCAAACACGTGAAGAGAAAGAAAATTTGGCCTAGAGGCACTATTCGACACTAGTTGACACTATACATGTACTATTTTGCACTATTTGGAACTATAGCAAAAACAAAAAGATGTAAGATAAGAATCTGCTAGAAGCAAGATCTTCGTCTGTTGGTGTAAGGGTCAAATAATTGGCTATTGTTGGCCATTAAGAGTATAAAATTGACTTTAGTATTTACCCAAATAATGTTAAGAGACAAAACATACGCTTTGCACTTGCCACAAATGTTAAACCTGCGCATCACAATTCCGCTACTCTAAAATTTTCTATGATAGGAGTCAAAGAATGAAAAGGAATTAAATGGCTAATAGGCAGTCCCTATTCTGAGGTTGAGGAAGGGCCAATGCGTGTGTGATAGTGTACTTGCCATAAATTCTATTTTCATTTTCCCTAGCTAGGAAAAAGAGGATGAGTTAAGCTCTTAATGAATTTCATAATCATTATTGGTGGTGTTTTAAACTGCAAAATGCACGTGATGGAATCACCTATGTGAGTGTGGAGTGAGGCCGCTCCTATGAGAATTATTAGCGATAATATCTATAACACTTATGAACAAACCAAGCATGCGCATGACCTATTAGCGCAGAGCCACGTTGAACAACAAACTTTGTGCAAGTGTCATGTGATGGTGAAACTTATAATTCACAAAAAGAATTAATAAAAAATTCAAACTTTATCAATGATTTTGTAATTTATATTTCATTCTTTCGAGGGTTGATTCATAGCCGAATAAGCACCAGTTTTGATGAATTAAACTCCAATAAACCAGCAATATTATGTCTTTTTCTTTTCAAAACTTTTTAAAATATGTGTGTTGACACCTAATATTTTTAGAATAATAAATTAAATTTGGTTTCAAAAATCTTTATTGTTGAAAATATATTTCCATTTCAAAATTAAAAAAAAAAAAATCAGTTTTTTTTTTTTTTTTTTTTATTTTCCACTTGTTGACACCTAATTTAAAATTAGTTTTAGAAATAAAGGATAATCTTGGTTTAGAGGGAAATTTTTAAAAGAAATTGAATTCAAAAATTAAACGAACGTGTGATGATTTTGGAGCCAATTTGTCGTTGAAGAAGTTGAGTGAATATCTTTCTTAGTCAAGAAGTTAAAACAGAAAAGAAGAAAGTTTTCGTGGAAAAGAAAGGTCAACAAAAGGGCTTGCCCTTCTGCTGAAAAAGTACAAGAGAAGAAAGCAGCCACAGTGAGTGGCAGAGAAGAGGGACAGCGACGTGAGAGACAGGGGAGGTGAAGAAAAGAAGAAATAAAACAAAAAGCCAAAGCCACTGTTCTTCTTCTTTGTTGAGTCCCTCGTCGCCGATCGTCCGCGAAGTTTCCCTGCGCCGGACACTGCCGCTTGTTCTGCCCGATCACTGGAACTCCACCTCCGACGCACCAGCCCGCCGGACGCGCTGCCGCTCTGCCTCCGGACGCCGCCATCTCGCCGCGCCACCAAGCCGTCGCCATCTCGCCGCGCCACCGAGCTTGCTGCCCACATCCAGTGCCCGCAGCCGCTGCTTCTGCTCTGGCACGAAGCAGACCGACGCCCGCACCTCCACGCCAGCCGGCCCCTCACCCGACGTTGCTCCCGTGCCCACGACCCACTTGTTGCTTTCCTCTTTTTGGTTGTAGGTCCGTTATCACCCGAGCCTCGCCGGAGCTCCGACGAACAACCCTTGTTCCGAGCGGCGACCCATCACCGAACCACCATCACGGCTCGGTCACTTTGATTTCTCACCATTCCTCAAGATGGTTTTTGAGTTAAACTAGGTAAATTTTTTGGAAAATTTAGTTTGAGTATTCGAACTCACAATTTTGCTGCTTTTTAACTTGATTTGTTATGATTTATTAGTATTTGATTAGGAAATTTGCCATGCTAAGTCATAATAATCAAAAATTTTGAGCCGCGAGACGTCGGGTTAGATTTTTGATTATTTTGACTTTTTATGTCAAAATTCATAAATTACTTTGCATTATTGATGCCCATAGATTGTCGAGTTACATGGATGTTTTTTTTTTAAGTATGATACATATTTTGGTGCATTATGGTTATTTGTTTATCACATATCATGCATTATATGTCATATATTAGAACTTAGATATTTAGGTCTATAAACATTTTACATTTTAAGCAACACATTTTATCTTTTTAGATTCATATAGGATTATGTTAATTTTCCTTTAATAAACTAAAAAAGAATTAAAAAAAACAATGTTATTTAGGTTATATAGATTTCATAATGTGCACGTTACATGTTGCATTTTAATTAGTTGGTCATAGTTTAATTTTTTTTTTTTTTTATCATATAGTCTTTTTAAATATTAAAAAAAGTAAAAAAAAAAGTAAAAATTAGCATTGCATCGTTACGTTACTAATTTTTGATGAAAATTATTAGGTCTTTTCAAAAAAATAAAAATAAAAATAAAAAGAGAAAATACAAAAATCATTTACTTGGTTAATTAATAGGTTAGTTCATAATTAATCACATCTCATATCATCATTGTTTAGTGTAAGTTGCATACATTAAAAAGAATCATTAAAAAAATCAAAAAAGAGCATGCATATAGAATTGTTATGCATCTCATGTCATGTAGTATATGCACATTTAGGATTGTATAAATTAGATTGCATACATATAGTTCAAATCAGGCCATATGAATTGCACCTCACGTGTCATTAAAGCAAAATCCATGCATATTAAGTTTAGATTGAGATTGCATCTAATTAGATATCATGCATTTAATTAGACATCATGTCATTTAGAAATCATGTTTAGGGCATGCATTTTTATTAGCATTTTTTTCTTAGAGAGTGGACTTTAATAAAGTTGTGGTTTATAATTATTTAGCATTTTGATTTATTGAATGTTATTTAATTGATTGTGCACCCACATGACCACCATTTGCATGTTAGTATCTTAGGTTAAAATTAATCAAGTCTGCCTGCAAAAAATGTTTTTTTTAAGGTATCGAAAGGGCGTTAGATTAATCTAGCATAACCATGTCCCCGAATCCATTAAATCTCTGGTTCGTAAAAGGTAAAGTATTCTCCCATACTTTACTTGGGTTTCTAATCAGCACTAATTGGTTAGTGGCGGCTCCAATTTAAAATATAATTGCATGTTTTAATGGGTCATTTTCTTAGTATCAAGTCGCGATTGGTAGGGCTTGGGAGAGTCCACGCCAAGTCTTCGGACTTAGTAATCCATTAACCTAGTTTTAAGTGATCCACTCTCGAAATAAAATTGGGTCGCGACAATGTGGGAGATTGTTGGATATATCAATAGTTTTGAAATATGGAAAATTATTAGTTTTATAACAATTTTTTGCCGTCATCAATTTGTAATCATTTTTGTCTGCCATTTATATAAATTCGTTTTGTAAAGTTTTATGACAGTTATATAATGGCTATCTAATGGTCATATAATGATTGTATGACGGTTTTCTAATGTTTGATTTATTTACTCATAAACCCTCCATTATTTTATAATGGATTCTTATCGGCCCTCCCTCCCTCCCTCCCTCCGTCTCTCTCTCTCTTATTTGAATATAAATTGAACTTTAAACCACAATCTTTTAACTTTTCTTTTTGCCGGGTTATACACATAATGTTGTTCCCTATTCCTTCTAATATTTAGTACTAAGTATAGAAGAATGTCCGCTATATCTTGGGAGGATAGTCGCTAGAGCCTTACACATTGAGTTTCGTGCTTCAAGGGGTGGAATTATGCTTAAGGACAATGCTCACACGGCTCGGACAATTGATCTTATTTTATTGTCTTTTGCAATAGATTTTCAACAATTTTCATTATTTTTCATATTATCTGATATTTTTCCAACAATCATTCCATTCTGTTTTGGCATAAAAGGAAACAGTTTAGCATATTATGAATCTGCTTAGTAATTAGCGAGAATATTGACATGAGTAGAGGCAAAATTCAAATCAAGAATTGAGCTAAGAAAAGCAAAATTAAGCTATTGTAGAGTTTACGAGAGACGATGGTCTTATTTACTGCATAGAATTAGCATAGTAGCAGTAATGTGGCAGATTTTAATGGTTTGAAATGCGAATTGAACCAACGTACTTCATACTTTGTTTCTCAACCGTAATTCTTAGCAATGTCCTCAAAGCATTGACAAAGCTCATGGGGCCTGGAGAGCATGGCCACGTGATCGGCTGAACAACCTCGCTGGTCTTCAGTATACGTCGTCTGTGCTTCCTTGTTGCCTATTATTATGAGAAGAGTAGTTATGTGCGAGTCTCACCTCTGCCAAGCAGTTTTGGTACAGCTTCTCGGCCATGTGATCGTCCTTCTGCCCAAGATCATACTTTTTATTACATGACGGCACCAGATTGCTTTCTCTAAAGAACTAATTTAAAGAAAAGCGTATGAGGGACTTCTATCGCCGGGACTGCAGAAGACGGATGAACATGGATTTTGTCATAGATATTATCTCAAAGTCAGAGAACTAATCACAAAGCTCCTCAAAATAGGTATTTTTCAAATCGATATGCAATCCTTTTTTCTTTTTCTTTTTTTAAATAAACTCAAGCCATAAGGAGATGGCATTAAAGTGCAAATTGGATACGCGAGTCTGAAATCTTTTGAAGCTCCTTCACATGCAAATAAATTTAAACCTGTGTAAAGGATAAATGGATCAAAGTCATTAACTTCATTCCGATACCATGTTAAGCAATTAATTTTTCCTGATTAATTGAGCCACTTATAGGACAACGCAAAAAATATTTGACATCTTAGGGCCATCGCACCTCTTGCAAGAGAAGCACAGGCGGGGTTTTTGGCCTCGGCATGTACCTGCCACATAAATCTCGCTGATTCTAATGGGCCAAACCTTGCCAGCCTCGAGTGAGGTTCCACCTCACTAGATCCAGCGAGATCAAGCTCGCCCTCGGCTAAGAAGATGGAAGAAGGAAGAAGAAAGGAAAAAATAGGAAAGAAAAAAAGAAAAAGAAAAAGAAAGAAAAATAATTATAATTTCAATTTTTTAAAATACTTGTATAAGGCAAAAGAGGAAGAGAGAGTGTATGCGTGAGCCTAGTGGGTTGGAAATGGGTTTAAGACTCATTTTGACAGACCTACTTGTCATGCAGCAAGTTTTCGAATCTTCATTAGATGCATGAAACCCGATTATAGGCGATCAAGAGGTATTGCTGACTCAGCTAGAAGAGTCTTGTGTGAGATGCCACGTTGGATTTAACTCATCATTCTCGTGAATTCGCTCCCCATAAGTTCTTGTAACTCACGTAAACTCTTATGGTTCTAAAAAGCATTATTCTCCACAACTCGAATGAAAAAATGTTAGCCCTCCGAAAACTTTCACGGGTAACATAAAAGGAATCGCAATAGGGAAGCTCAGCATAGATTGGATCGATGCTAATTTTAAAGAATTTTCACTAATTAATGATGATAAATATTCTTACGCATATGTCCCGTCACTTTATATATAGCTTTTAGAAAACCACGTGACCTTTAATAAAAAAAGCCATGTAGATTTTTTTAGTGTAATTGTCCCATTCACTTTTGGCAGAAAAATTAGCATGTTTACGAATCTACTTAATGGTTTGCGAGTCCTTTGACTTGAGAAAATGACAAGATTCTGATAAAAAAATTGAGCTAAGAAGGGCAAAAGTAAGCACATTTGAGAGTTTAGGAGATACAATCAGGGGTATTCAGTTCACAGGATCAGCACAGTAAAGAGTGATGTGGCAAATTGTTAATGGTGCGATGTGCGAATTGATCCAGCTCAGTTCGTACTCCGTGCCTCAATAGCAATTCTTAGCAATGTCCTCGAAGCATTGACGAAGCTAGTGAGGCTTGGAGAGCATGGCCATGTGATCGGTTTCTTCAATCAACTTCACAACCGTGGAAGGACTCCGATCGATCATCCTTCTCTGAAAGTCAACTTCCACGGCCTTCTCATCTTCACACACCATGAAAACTCTTTTCACTGACCCAAATCTCTCTACCGTGATGAAGGATTCGTTCGCCAGATCCGCCATGAATATCCTCGTGGGTCTGCGTAACATCTTTTCTAATTCCAGGTCCTGTATTATATGTGATTCCACAATATGCGTCATGTTTACTGTTTTTTCTTTTCCATTATGAGGAGGGTTTGCCTATTGAATAAGAGCGATTAGACATCCCAAATCTCAACGAGTCAAAGGTCTCATATCCATTTCCTGCTGCAGACCATTTTGTGACTAATCAATACTAGATTTGATCGAATATATCCCTCAGGTTTGTCCATGGAAGTGTGTCTTTAAATTATAAGACAAAAGGAAATGATCCGGATAAGGACCTTTACGGTTAAAGAGTAAATGGGCCTGGTCCGGTTATCTCAAATTGACTAAATTGCCTCTACACTTCATAAAAACTAGGACAAATAAGAGCAAAAATCATAGAAGCCGATAAAATTTTCTTCAAGCAGAGAATAGGGACTGTGGGACACCTGGAGTGCCATAACTTAGCACGAAGGGACACTTAAGTGCCATAACTTCAAAATGGTACACTTAAGTGCCAATATCGGAGTAAAATGTAACACTTAAGTGCCATTCCGGCGAAAATCCGGTCAAATGGCTGACGTGGCAACTTTCCGGCGAGTTTGGTCCAAAACGGCGTCGTTTTGCACGCCGATGTGGCGGAGAAAATGCAAAAACGACGCCGTTTCGTGTCTTATGTATAAATAATTAATATAAAAATTAATTAAATTAAAATAAAACTTAGTTTCATTTAAAATATTCTAAAAAATTAAAAAAATTAAAATTTAAAAAACTTAAAATTTAAAAAATTTAAATTTAAAAATTTAAAATTTAAAAACTTAAAATTTAAAAACTTAAAATTTAAAAACTTAAAATTTAAAAAACTAAAATTTAAAAAAACTTAAAATTAAAAAACTTAAAATTAAAAAAACTTAAAATTAAAAAACTTAAAATTAAAAAAAAATTAAAATTTTAACAATTTAATATTTTAAAAAAATTAATATTAAAAAAATTAAAACTTAAAAACTTAAAATTAAAAAAAAAAATTAAATTTAAAAACTTAAAATTAAAAAAAAAACTTAAAATTAAAAAAATTAAAATTAAAAAACTTAAAATTTAAAAACTTAAAATTAAAAAAAAACATAAAATTTAAAAACCTTAAAATTAAAAAAAAATTAAAATTGCCACCTCAGCCGCCCCCTTCGGCCCCCTTTTAAAAAAAATTTAATTTTTTTAAATTTTAAGTTTTTTTTTTTTAAATTTTAAGTTTTTTAAGTTTTTAAATTAATTTTTTTAATTTAAAGTTATTTTAATTTTATTTTTTTTAAAAAAATTTAAGTTTTTAATTTAATTTTTTTAATTTTAAGTTTTTTAATTTTAGGTTTTTTTAATTTTAAGTTTTGTAAATTTTAAGTTTTTTAAATTTTAATTTTTTTAAATTTTAAGTTTTTTAATTTTAAGTTTTGTAAATTGTAAATTGTAAATTTTAAGTTTTTAAATTTTAATTTTTTTTTTAATTTTAAGTTTTGTAAATTTTAAATTGTAAGTTTTTTAGATTTTACGTTTTTTAATTTTAAGTTTTTTTAATTTTAAGTTTTTTTAATTTTGAGTTTTTTTTTTTTAAATTTTAAGTTTTTTTAATTTTTTTTAATATTTTAAATAAAATTAATCTTTAATTTTAATTTAATTAATTTTTATATTAATTATTTACATATCGGACGCGAAACGGCGTCATTTTTGTATTCTCTCCGCCATGTCGGCGTGCAAAACGACGCCGTTTTGGACCAAACTCGCCGGAAAGTTGCCACGTCAGCCCATTTGGCCGGATTTTCGCGGAGTGGCACTTAAGTGTTCCATTTAAGTTCGAAAGCGGCACTCAAGTGTACCATTTTGAAGTTATGGCACTTAAGTGTCCCTCCGTGCCAAGTTATGGCACTTGGGCTGTTCTTCTGCCGAGAATAGGCATTAACCTTAAGAGATTTATTGATTTATGAAATGCTTTGAATACAACCGATTACCAATTGAGCTGCTCCTCCCCTAAAAGTAACCTGAGGGTTTCACATCTACCACTCTATGGGTGTAGCCTAATGAAATACCCATGGATGATCCAATTTGCACGAGATTAGTCATAGTAAAGGTTAAGAATCCCATTTTAAAATAATAATAATAAATGCAAACACAATGTCCTTAGCCCGCTGGTCGATGGTAGATAAACTAATCACAAGTGCCATAAGAATGAGATGAGTGGAAGAGCTGCTTTCAGTCGAGGAGATAACTTTCATGAAACCATTTCTTTCTCAATGCTTTGAACAGTCAGGAAGAAAACTAGAACATGATATATAGGTAGTGTTTGCTTGTTAGGCAGTTGTATTTATTGATGCTGTAGATCGGGAATTCATCCTCTCCCGAGGGCCTGAACGCGCTATTGAACCTCTCGGTAAGGTCAAATGGCATTCCGCTACTGACCTAATCGACTGTTAGACCTCCCAATCTTTCTCCTTTTTGTCCCGCTAGTTATAATAAAAGACTTTTTCCCTTCTATTCCTTTGCGAGCCAGTAACAAAGTGCCTGGTATTGTCCCTGGATGTGGTGTGGTGTTCTAGAAATAGGAGAACGCTGGCCTGAGAGAAGGCCCAATTTCAATGCTTTCTTTTTTATTTTAGGTTTATTTCTTCAGGGGCCCATAATGCTAAAAGGTGGGGGCCCCGAACAAAATATCTCTTACTACCCATTCGGGCATGAAGAAAGCCCTTAAATTGGCAATGAGCCGGTGATGGAAGCTAATAAATACGAGCGATTGATAGATGCATCCATATCATCCTAACGCTTATGCCGGCCGGTACACCTATATAGCCGAATTCGAAAAGTGTATGATGCTAAGACAACTATGATGTTCCAAACTCTTACGCAAAAAAAGGCTCCTCAGTGGAGAATTTCAGATGCCATTGCCAGCAGAGCCTTTGATTTTTACGGGCAAATTATAATATTGTAGAATTCATGTGTATAAGGCCAACCTATGCTTTTTATGACGGATTGTGCCACACTTATTCGGGTTTCATAGTGATATTGCCATAGGAATCCATGACATACTGTTATATTCTGAGCTTCTAGACATATGCTCAACTGATGTCGTCTCTTTCTTTTAGTTTTTCACTTGATCAAGTGCAAGACACCTTCTCCAGATATGCTGATCAGAATTCACTGAAAATTGTCCAAAATGTCCTAAAACTCTTAAACAATGATCAATTCAATCATAAACTTTTTAATTTGGCAAATTTTGTTTTAAAACTTTTGATGATTTGCCAATTTTACCCATTTCAGCCAATTTTGGCAAGAAATTGTTGACATAGATGCTAGTTGTTTTATGTGGCATGGACATAGATAATATTAGCAATCTTTTATATTCTGAATTTCTTTATATATATATATATACTTTTTCGCAATGTTTTTTTCCTTCTTTTTTTTCCCCTCATGATGGGTTGGAGAGGTTCACTAGCCGTTCTATCCTTAAGGATCATTTCATGACCTAATTCTATATGACATGCACATGATTTTCTATTCTAAAAAAAAAATTGCAATATATTCTAGAAATTGAAACTAATTTATCCTAAGACAAATTTTAATAAAATTCGAAATTAAGGAAAATGCAAAACATAATTATCTAGATTAAGATTCTATCTAGTTTATATTAAGGATCAGGTCAGACTAAATCCTAATTTAAACTAAGATATTATCTTAACCTAGCAAGTTCTATCCTAAGATGCAAAAATGAATCTAGACTTAAAATAAAACACATAATTTATTCTAAAATGCCAATGTCCTAGTCCTAATTTTTTTCTTTTTTTTTTTATGAAATTCGAAATTAAAATTGACACATTTAAACGTGTAATTAAAAAAACTAACATCCTAAATGAATGCATTTTTTTGGATTTTTCATTTTTTCAAAAATTCGAAATAAATAAATCTTCTATTCTAGATATGCAAGATAACCCTAAGATGATAAACCTAATCTAACTCAATTTTTTTTTGAAAACAAAATCAACTCAAACGACACAACAACACATCCAACAAGATAAGATAAATATCCATAAATTGGCGAACCATATCTCGCGCATGAGATCGGGTTGACCAATTTTAAAATTAAATCGCGAATCGAATCTCAGGCATGAGATCGGATTGTCGATTTTTTGCAAGGAATTGCGAGTCGGATTTTGGGCGCGAAAATCGGACTGTCAATCCTTAATTTGAGGGGCACTTTCATGTTGGAATCTCAATCATACCTTAAAGACTAATTCTAAAAAAAACATCAAATAAAATAAGATAAGTAAATAAAAGAAATAAAATAAAGTAAACAATAAAAAAAACTACCTAAATTGATTTTCTAAAAAATTCCAAACGGTGAGATATGGATCACAATGGAAATTCGGGGCGGCACGGCTAAGGACGATGGCTGTGGTGGTGGGTCACCGTGAGTCGGTGGTCACGATTGAGTTCATCACGAACGCTTACGGTGGATGGCAGCGAACCGTCGTTGGCGCCGAGAGGACACTCGGGTGCTCTACAACAAAGATCCGGCGTCGTGGAGGAGCTCCTGATAGTCCCTAGCTTGGTGTTTTTTGTTCTTCCTGATGATCGACAAGGTAGCTGGCAACGGCAAGTAAGGGACCAAGGGTTGTGAGCGGCTCTTGGTTTTCGATGGTGGGTGAAGGAAATCACCAGCGACTCCTCGATTTGGTGATCGACGACCAATTCTCCAAAGCCTGCAAAATAGGACACGTCGCTGGCTTGGCTTGGTGAGAACTCGGTGCAGCACGTCCGCAAAGCCAAGAAAACAAGAACTCTAGCCCTTTTATTCTTTGTTCATGTCGCTGTGGCCACTGACCAAGAGAGAACCCAAAAAAAAAAAACAAACCCTTTTCACTATATTATAGGATCGTGGGCACCTTCTTTGTGCGATCAGAAGAGTCCCTCTCACTTTTGTTGACCACTCACTCGAACAAACCCCTGAAAAGCAAAAGAAATTTATGCCCTTTAGAAAACCAAAAGAATTCTTCCTTACCAAAAAAAATCCAGAACCCCCCTACGTCGCATGTGCGTATGCCTTTTATAGGGAAAATTCAGGATCTTAATTTCTTTTACAAAATCAACATCCGCAATATTTTTTCAAAAATTTTTCACCTATTGATAACGATTCAAGATTTCGATAAGATTATTCTTTAATTCCAAATCATGGAAAACCAAATCGCAATATTTCGTCATATCCACCCAAAAATTCATCATATCTCGGAAAAATTTCTAATTTCTAATTTCTCACAAGATAATTTCTGATCATTTAAAAATAGGCTTGGCCAACTAATTTGAACCCATCCGCTACCGATTCAATAAAAAGCAAAAAATGCAAATAAAAAAATAAATGCACCCTAAATATATATGCTATGAAATTAATAAAACTAACCCCCTAACTTTCTATATAATAAATAAATAAACTAAATCGCCAAAATTTAGGTGTCAACATATGCCATGTAAGATAACTGGCATACACATTAGAGATTTTCAATCAAAATTGGCTAAAATGACTATATGAGAAAATTATCAAAAAGTTTTGTACAATTTTTTTTTTTACGGGTACCCTCTCCATGTGAGATATCCACAGCGACTATATTCTTTTACCATTAACCGTGGGGTATGTTTAGGAATGCAGTACAAAGCAGTTTTGAGCCCTAAGGGCCAATGCAAGTCCCTTCCCGCTTGAGCCCTAAAGAGTATATTCATTTTGCCATTTAGACCTTATCAACTAAATGGATTTTCTCATCTGCCCTTGCAAGTCTGCACTGACCCTTCCGCGCGCGCACTTTACAGAGAGAGAGAGAGGTGGCCATGTCGGTATAGCCACCTAGTCTCTCAGAGACAGGGCCGGGCAACCATAGGCTAGATACCCACTGAGGTTGTTAACAGCAACCTATGCAAGACAAATCTCGCTTGGAGGTTACACACTACTTTGGCGGCGCCTTGCTCGGGCCACCCTAGGCAAGACCGATCTTTCTAAGGGCCATGCGACCCCTGTGTTGCCTCGCCAGGGTTGGATGGCCTCATGCCAATACTTGGTATTGTTGCGTGACCCGAAATTAGACGTGACACCACTCAATTTCCAGGGTTGGAAGAACATGGCAACACTTTGCCTGGACCGAGCAACCTCAGTAGCAAGCAGCTGTGGTCACGTTTACAAGCACATATAAAGTTCTATTTGTAGGCAATTGCATAAGTATAAGAAAAAAATTTCCCTAAAAGTAAAGAGAAAAAGGGCTTGAAAGCGGAAATAGAAATTAGAAGTGAGTGAAAGAGAGAGTAGCATCCATTCTCCCTTATGTGAGGTCAACAAAGTGTCAACCTACCCATTTTAATGCATAGATATATGACATTGATTACAACATAAGATGCCAAAATAATGAAGCAGTCCAATTATATTGGGAACATCCATGTTATAGTAAGGAAGTTTTTCAGATATCAAAAGAACTATATTGGTATTTTTAATGTTGAAACTTCCTTAATTAGTCATGGTTAACAAGTGCCTTTGAAATTCTCATTAACATGCAATTCTTATTAATAGTCCTCATAGGACACATCTATTTGAAAAGAATAGGTACTGTTGGGAAAATACTGCTTTGAATAAGGTAGAACAATGAAGACGGATCTTTAGAGTACTCGAGTCGGACTTTGAGGTGTGATATCACTTTATTTAAAGATTTATTTGCCCCCACAAAGTTGCTAATGGTCACCGGCAAATATCCTCCAAGATACAACAAAGTCTCAAATTGAAAATACTAGATAGTAATTCTAGTATTTCTCCAGGATCTCTTTAGGAAACAATTGAAAAAATGGCTGTCGTTTTTAGAAAGAAGACTCGAAAAGATGAAAAAAATGATCACTCTATTTTTTTTCTCAATCCGACAAGTATATATAAAATAGTCTTAAAAAACGAAGACAACTCTTTGTGAAAAGTTGCGAAATGAACAAACACATTCTTTCGAAAAATTGCTCAAATGAACAAAGGTGTCCATTCGTAAGAAGTTAAAACCGAACAAATGCAATCCTTCGGGAAAGGTTGCAAACCGAATGGATATCTATTTCAAAGGTTGTCTTGAAAAGACTCAAACAAAAAATTCAGAATAAAAACAATAATAATTATTTAATAAATAAAATTTCAAAATTATTATTAATTAATTAATTTCTGAAATTTCTCAATAAACAAAACAACCTTTGAATTGATTAAAGTTAATAAAATAACCGTATGAAATAAAAATAAAATAAAATAACAAAGGGATTAGTGCTAATTAAACCACAGGTGCGCAAGCGTGCTAAGTGCTAAGTGCGCCAAAATCACGCACCCGCATGTGGGTATATGGTGGGGTCTAGCCCACCCCAACCATTCCTTTAGATACACAAAGGAAACTTCACACTTATGAATTAGCCTATTTCCTCCCATTTCTCCTACGTGGGACAAGGAAATTGCACTTGGTTTTGTTGACACCTAATTTTGGAAAAATATAATTGCATTTTTAACAAATAAAAGAAAAAAAAATGAAAAATGGGGGAAATTGATTTGATTGAATTATGCATGGAAAGTGGGAATTCTGACTAATTATTCTTGCTTCAATTAGATCTTCAAGAAATCAAGAGAATAAAAGTCAAAATGGAAACCAAACCCAAAATTGGTGAGGATAATGGCCAGATTAATAAATCAAAGGGAAAGTATCAAAAGATTATATTCATCGTGAACTGGTTGCAAAAATCAAAACGAACTTGGATGGGTTTCGGTAACATGAGTGAAAAACCGAAATGTTAATTTGCGATGGCAAATCGGGGTTGAAATTCTGTAATTCCCGCAATCAAGGAAGCATAACTTTCTAAAAGACAATAGAGGTTTTCACTATAAAAAGGCAGTTTGTGAGTGAAAGAGGAGGCGATTTTCAAAAAAATTCAGAGCAAAAGTGAGGAAGTTTTTCTCCTTGGTTTCTTTTGAGTTCAATTTTCTTTAGGGGAGAGGCACACACACTCAGGGATCTCGGACGATGGTGTAATCTTCTTGACGATGCCCCATGTTCATCATGCTTCATGGATATTGACGACAAGCATAAAGCTAAGTCGAGCTTCTTCTTCTTCTTTTTTTAAGTTTGATTGTGTGCAATTCCAATTTGCTATTCGCACTAAGGTGATTTTATTTTTTCTTGCCTAGATTAAACTCCTACATCTCCGACGATAATTCCAGCAGCGAGACATCGAAGTGGCCAACTCCAGTGATTTCACTGTGATAAAACTAGGTTGTTTCTCTCCCTATTAAAGTTGTTCACCCTATATTTTCACTTAATTTACTTTGTTTTGTTCTGATGTTGTGGTCATAGGCAATTCAATGCCAAACAAAAGGCCACACAATTCCATACTCCACCATAATTGACAAGAGAGAGACGGCAAGAGAAGGGGGCGTCCACTCAAAAAGTTCTCGGAGGAGACTAACAAATGATCAAATCAAGAACTAGCCATATGCCCACCAACACTACTGCAATTCCCCTCCTTTAGTTTTATTTTTATTTCTTTCTTTTGCTTATTTTATGTTATATTATTGTGTTTTAAATTTTGTTATTATTGTTTAAGTTAGAATATGGTTTGTCAATGTTAATATTTGTGCATTTTGTATGCATTATTCGTAGGGCTTTTGTCCGAAATTAATGTAATTATTAATTTGATCCGAGAGACATCGGATCATTTTTTATTATATTAATTTTTGGGCTTTTTGGTGAAATTTTAATTGTTAAATCACAATAATTATTTAATTTGGTCCGTAGGACTTCGGATCAGATTTGTAATTATTTTGATCTCCTTGTTGTGATAATTAGGGTTAGAATAACTGTTAATTTGACCTGTGAGACAATAGGTTATTTTTTTGATTATTTTAATCATTTCTTGCTTTATTTTGTTGATAGTTTAGATTTAATATTTATTTAATAATTAATTATTTAAAAAAATCAAAATTCTGCCCGAGCATATAGGTTTAGTAAATCGACATGTAGAATTAGGTTTATGAAATTTTCGTCATCTAGTGATTGTTGCTAAGTTCATTGCTCGTCATTAGAACTAGGTCATTTGATTAAATTGCATATTTAATTGTTGCATTTCTTTAATTTCGAATTTCATGGAAAATACAAAAAATTAGAATAAATTCATTTCATGCTTTAAGATGGATTGCATGCTTATTCATGTTAGGTGTCTAATCGACCTACCAAAAACAGATTAGTGGCGACTCCTAGATAGTATTTTGCATGTTTAAAAAGTTTAGACTCAAGTCGCGATTTGGTATGGGCTTGGGAGAGCCCGAGCTAAGTTTAAAAAACTTAGCAGTCCATTAACCTAGTTTTAGGCGGCTAACCCGAAAAAATTAGGTCGTGACAGGTTTGTTTTAACAAACAAACTTCCAACAATCCCCCACTTTGTTTGTAAAACAAAGATTTCAAAATTAAAATTTTAAAAACTATACAGCCAAAATTTCAGTAAAATTAATATACATACATAAAGGTCTCTTTCGAGTTAAACATTTACTTAGTGCAAGTACATCAAAGCTCTATCAAAGTGTCAAGTAGCTCAGCTTTAAACTTGTACTTTTATGTAATAGAACTAGACATACTGCACATACACTAACCTCTTGTTTCAGCGAGAAGTTCTATATTACTCCGCACTATTATGGCATTGTTCTTGATCCTATTTCATAAGCTCTCTAGAAAGCAACCCTCACTTTCGTAAGAAGCGGCACCACTTCTAAGCTCATATAGGTGAAGTATCTACCATGTGTTTCTGTTACTATCAACACATTACAAGTTTATACTATACTTCATTAAGAATTCAATTCAACCTACAAAACGTAACAAACGATACTGACTTCTCATATCAAGGCTACGTCAGTATCAAACAATCACATTCAATAACTTATTCTTACCCATTAAACCTTGTAACTAGTGATGTTCTAGAAAAATGTCGGGTTACCATTATTGGTGATTTCAATTAAAGGGTTTCAGCCCCATTTCTTGTGAGGTCATTATTACCATATGTCTTGGTAATGCCTTTGTCAAAGAATCGGCAAGATTATTACTTGACCTCACATAGACAATTGTTATGGTACCATCTTTAATCAATTGTCTCATATATTCGTGTCTTAGACTAATATGTCTAGACTTACCATTATAGTTGCTATTATAGGCTCTTGCCAAAGTAGCCTAACTATCACAGTGGATAGAAATAGGAGGCATAGGATTAGGCCATAATTTGATATCCAACAATAAATTCCTAATCCATTCGGCCTCTTTCCCAGTTGCCGCTAAGGCAATAAATTCATATTCCATTGTTAAGTGAGTTATACATGTATGTTTCTTACTTGCCCAAGATACAACATCTCCGCTAGTGTGAAAATCCATTTAGAAGTGGAACGTTCATCTCCCACACTTGTAATCCAACTAGCATCGGTGTATCCTTTTAATACAGCCGGATAATTATTATAGAACAATCCTAAATTTTTAGTTCTCTTAAGATAACCAAAAATTCTAGTAATAGCTCTCCAATGTTCTATACTTAGATTACTAGTATACCTACTCAACTTGCATACAGAATAAGCAATATCAGGTCTAGTACAATGCATCGCATACATTAAAGACCCTATAGCACTCGCATATTCTAATTGTGCCACCGCTCTACTAGTATTATGATTTAATTTAATACTAGAATCTAATGGAGTACTTATTTCCTTGAAACCAAGATGTTGAAATTTATTTAATAATTTTTCAACGTAACCACATTGGCTTAAAGAATAACCCCCACTATGTTTCTTAACTTTAATATCTAAGATAATATCTACTTCACCCAAATCCTTCATTTTAAACATGGAAGTTAAATACTTCTTAGTCTCAATAATTCCAGTCATATTCGTTCCAAAGATATGCATATCATTAACATACAAGCACACTAAGACACCATAGTCTTTAGTGAATTTAGAGTATATACACTTATCAGCACTACTATTGATGAAACCATTTGACAATATGACCGAATTAAACTTTTAATGCCACTGCTTAGGAGCTTGCTTAAGCCCATAAAAAGACTTAATCAATTTACATACTTTTCTTTCATTTCTAGGAAAAACGAAACCCTTTGATTGTTCCATGTAAATTTCCTCATTTAAGCCTCCATTTAAGAAAGCAGTCTCAACATCCATTTGATGAACACAAAGATCATGAATGGAAGCTAAAGCAAAAAGAATTCGAATAGAAGTTATACGTGCAACATGAGCATACGTATCAAAATAATATATTCCTTCTTTTTGTCTATATCCCTTGACCACAAGTCTAGCCTTAAAAGCTTGAATAGAACTGTTAGGATGATATTTTCTTCTAAAAACCCATTTGCACCCAATAGGTTTTGATCATTTTAGTAAATCTACTAATACCCAAGTATTATTGGACATAATTGAGTCTATTTCATCATTCACAGCTTCTTTCCAAAATGAAGCATCTCTAGAAGACATAGCATCATCAAAGCTTCTAGGATCATCTTCAAAATTTAATACTAAAGGATATTTAATTATCACGTTATTATCTCCATCTCATTCAACAAGAAAAACATGAGTAATAAAATCAGCACCAAAGTCTTTTAGTTTCCTAGCTCTAGTACTTCTCCTTGGTTCAATCGTGTCTCTAGAATCATTCGTTTCTTTCTCTTGAGAATCTCTTTGAGTTTCCACAGATTTTGAATTATTTTCAATAATTTCAAAATTTGTGAAACATCTATTCTCAAAGAATTCAATGTCTCTTGATTCTACAATCACATTGGATTCTAAATCAAGAAGTCTATAAGCTTTACTATTTTCAGCATATCCAACGAAAACACTTTTGATAGCTCTAGGACTGAGTTTTGTTCTCTTAGGATCTAGTACTCGGTAGTATGCCAAACACCCCCACACTTTAAGATATGACAAATTTGCGTTTTCTACCTTTCCATACTTCATAAGGGTTATGTCATTTCTCTTGGAAGGTATTCTGTTATGAATATAGCATGCGGTAAGTAATGCTTCTCCCTAAAGATTAATTGATAGCTTTGAATTTGAAAGCATACAATTAACCATTTCTCCAAGAGATCGATTTTTCTTTTCAGTCAAACCATTTTGTTGTGGAGTATGTGGTGTTGAAACTTGATGAATAATACCATGTTCTTCACAAAATGAAGAGAATTCATTTAAGAAATATTCTCCACCTCTATCTAAACGTAGAACTTTGATTTTCTTTTCTAATTGATTTTCTACTTCAACCTTATATTTCTTAAACATGGTAAATGCTTCATCCTTCGATCTCATGAGATAAACATACAAAAACCTACTGCTATCATCCACAAAGGTAATAAAATACATTTTACCTCCATGTGTTAGCATACCATTGAATTCACATATATCACTATGAACCAAATCCAATAAATTCGAATTTCTTTTAACACTAGGAAATGGTTTCTTAGTGAGTTTGGACTTAGCACATATTTCACATTTATCAAATTCGCCACTGAAATTTATCAAGTCTAATTTCTTCATATTCTTCAAATAACGAATATTTATATGTGCCAACCTACTATGCCATAAAATTAAGACTCAACAATATAAGCAAAACTAGCGATATTATTATTGATATTCAGTTGATACATGCCATCATTAGCATAACCCTTTTCCAAAAAACAGCCCATTCTTCGACAGGATAACCTTGTCGGATTCAAATAAAACCCAAAACCCCCTCTTACAAAGTAAATCAATAGAAACTAGGCTCTTCTTAATTTCGAGTATAAATAACACATTAAGAAGAGTAATCTTTTTTCCAGAAGTGAAGTCTATCTCCACCGTGCCTTTTCCAACAACCTTTGCAAGAGCATTGAACATCCGAGTCAACAATCTCCTCAAATTGCTTGATAATGTATTTGTCCTTGCACACATGGACTGTTGCTCCAGAATCTAACCACCAACCGGATTGGACAGTGGCAGAATTAATTTCAGAAACCATTGCCATCATATCATTAATTTCAGAAACTTTAATGTTCGAAAACATAGTTGAAAGCATTGCTACATAATTTTCTTCAACTAGATATGCATCTGCCTTCACCGTCAGAATATTCTTGTCCTTGGAAATGCTCTTGCGGTGAATGCATTCCTTGGCGTAGTGTCCTTGTTTGCCATAGATAAAACAGCAACCATTTTTCTTCTTTCGTGTTCTCTTAAATTTATGCCCCTCTTTTACTTTGAAGTTTTGGCCGATTTTCCTTTTCTTTTCCACAGCATTCACCTTGGAATTGTACAAAACGGAATTATCACGTAAACGTGACTCTTCCTCAATGCGAAGATGTTTTCGTATTTGCTCCAAAGTAAAATCCTCTAACTTATGCGTCAACCTTTTTCTATAGTCTTTCCAACTTGGAGGCAATTTCGCAATAATTGCTCCAACTTGAAAAGCTTATGGAAAATCAATCTTGAGGGCACGAATTTTATTCACAAGTACTTGCAATTCATGGACTTGTTCCAGCAAGGGTTTAGTTTCAATAAACTTGAAATCAAAATACTTTGCGATTAGATATTTATTGGTACCTTGCTCCTCCGCTTTGTACTTGAATTCCAATGCATTCCAAATTTCTCTAGCCGACTTCATTTTAGTGATGATCGGAGAGTGTATTCAGAATGTGTCCTCGACAAAGTAATTCATCCTCCGCACGTTTCTTCTTCTCCTTATTAACCCTCTTAATGGCTTCCGCACTTGGATGTCCTCCTTCAATAGTAGGCTTCGAATCTTCTATAGGTGCCAAGTCAGGATTTAGTATGTAGGAAATCTTCATAGCAGTAAGTAAGAACATCATCTTGTCCCTCTAGCGAGCAAAGTTGTTCCCATCGAACCAATCCAATTTGACCATGTCTTGATTCATCACTTTGATTGTCTTCAACTCCATTGTTGCGAAATAAATCCTTAAAATTGTTGGGAAAATACTGCTTCGAATAGGGTAGAACAATGATGACGGATCTTTAGAGTACTCGAGTCGGACTTTGAAGCGTGATATCACTTTCTTTAAGGATTTATTTGCCCCACAAAGTTACTAATGGTCACCGGCAAATATCCTCCAAGATACAACAAAGTCTCAAATTGAGAATACTATATAGTAATTCTAGTATTTCTCTAGGATCTCTCTAGGAAACAATTGAAAAAATGGCTGTCGTTTTCAGAAAGAATTCTAGAAAAGATGAAAAAATTATCACTATAATTCTTCCTCAATCTGACAATTATATATAAAATAGTCTTAAAAAACGAAGACAACTCTTCGTGAAAAGTTGCGAAATGAACAAACACATTCTTTTGAAAAATTGCTCAAATGAAAAAAAGGTGTCCATTCGTAAGAAGTTAAAACCGAACAAATGCAACCCTTCGGGAAAGGTTGCAAACCGAACAGATATCTTTTTCAAAGGTTGTCTTGAAAAGACACAAACAAAAAATTTTGAATAAAAATAAAAATAATTAGTTAGTAAATAAAATTTCGAAATTATTATTAAATAATTAATTTTCGAAAATTCTCAATAAACAAAACAACCTTTGAATTGATTAAAGTTAATAAGATAATCGTACGAAATAAAAATAAAATAAACAACAAAGGGATTAGTGCTAATTAAACCGCGGGTGCGCAAGCGTGCCAAGTGCTAAGTGCGCCAAATAATCACGCACCCGCATGCGGGTATGGTGGAATCTAGCCCACCCCAACCATTCCTTTAGATACACAAAAGAAACCTCACACTTATAAATTAGCCAATTTCCTCCCATTTCTCCTATGTGGGACAAGGAAATTGCACTTGGTTTGTTTTAACAAACAAACTTCCAACAGGTACAATTGCAAATTGTATGACAAAATACACATAGATGGTCATTGAAAAAAATGATGAGAGTATATGTTTTTCTTGACATATAATTAGAGAGAAATCACTTGCAAACTATCAATTATTTCTCTCCTTCCAACACAAACAACTACGCTTGTTTGCTTCCTTTTTTCCTAATCTTTTTCCCCACACTTACAGTCACCCCATTGAAAGCTGAACATACTAGTCCATGTAATTCAAAGCAAGACCAAAAAGTTCCTAGAAAAGAAAACTAAATTAGTACGTCGACAAATAAAAAGAAAAAGTTACAAACTAAAGTTCCGGTTTGATTTGCCTCAGTAGCCACCTTTTCCACATGGGAATGGGGAGATGGGAAATTGGAATCTGCACCCTCCCAAGGGGGGCTTGGGGTGGATATAAAGTTTCAGGTATGAGTTTTGATTCTCGTACCCTGTTAAAAAAACCAGGATAAAAGTTAGAGAGTGAGTTGAAATTTAGAGGAAGATTGACAAATAAAAAAATTCTAGTTTGGATAGACAATGATGGCAATCTAGAAGTAGCCAACGGAAGATTTCCTACATTTGTCAGGAAAAGATTATAGTCGGCATATGTCCATAAAATTAGAATTGTGAAGTGAATTACTCTCTCAAGAGTCGATACTTGGTTGGGTTCCCAAAATTGGCATTTGAGTAATTAGAACTGGGGAAGTAGCATAAACAGCGATGTCTATAGTGGCTGTCTTCTTAGACTGATTCTGTCTATCAACATCGACATGGACGTTGGTGGTATCGATTGTTTCATGTTTGTCGACATGGATCGCATGACCTACTTCATGCTTGTCGATAGTAAACGCCGAAATGTCGATAGTTTCTTGGTCATCCACTAGAACAAGAATGCGATGTACATCATTGATGTAAACAAGATCCTCAATAATCTCAGGGTCAGGCAAGTTCTGCGCAACATCAACAGCGGCAATGACATCAGTGGTTAGACGTGGTGAATTTTTTTTTTTTTTTGCGGGGGGGGAAGCTTTCCTCATGCCTTCAGCGATACGAATCCTTGATGATGGCTTCGTTGCAGCTCTAACGGGAGTGAACCTCGTCCATTTGGTTGCCGCCATGAAAAGGACGATTGTAAAAACTATGAAAAGAAAAGGGAATGATGCCAAGGCATTGAATTTACCTATTTTCTTTTTCTTTGACTCTTTTGGAGGCTGCATGAGAGAAAGTTGAGCTTAAATGTCAGGCATCACTTGAGCTTCTTGAGCAACAGAAGCGATAATTGCTTCCCGGGTGGTTTTAAAAGAAAATGAGTTATTTCACTTTCACCTTCTTAAAAATTGAACCGATGTCCTCACTGAAATGATGAATATTGTCGGGGAAAACTGGGCAACGATTCAACAAGAATTAAACCCAATCTAGGATCAAATTCTCCCCCAAACTAAACCAACCGAAATCAACTTAACTCTAGCAACAAACAATCAATGTATGACCTCGCAATAAGAAATATAATGCTGAAATTATAAGAAGCAAAGCCAACAACACCACCAAGGATGTCACGTGGTTACCCAATGCAAGAAAAATCAAGGACCATCTAGTTACTAAGAATTGTAACATACACAATGTGTTCTTCTCTAATTACACATTAGAGGTTAAACATCAACAATATAACTATATTTCATCACCAGAAAGGTGAATTGACCTAAATAGAGTAAGAAAACTCTAACTATGATTGGAAAATTTGGAAGAGGTTCTCAACGAACTAAACCGATCAACTCGTAACCTTCAGTCTCACAAACAACATACTCAAATTTGAACCAATTCCATTAATGTTTAGCTTTCAAATCGTTATTTCTTCTCTTCTCCACTCTTTCTTAGGTGAGCATTATCTGTTTTATCTCTCTCCTCACTCTTGAGCACTTGGGCACAGACGAAGTAGCCCCCACTTTTTTTTCCCGACTTTTACCTTTTATTAATGCTAGTTGGGTCCCACGTAAAGGTGGATCCACCCATCAAATATTATAGTAGGCCCCCAATCATTGAAGTTAGGGAAAATGACACAGTTTTTAAACTTTGACCTAACGTGTAATTCCGTTTTTGAACTTTTAATTTATTTGATATAGTCCCTGAATTTTATATCAATATGCAATGTGGTCCATGAACTTTTAATTTGTTTAATGTAGTCCTTAAAATTTTAGTATATGTTGAGTAGAGTCCCTAACCTATATGAAAAATGTTCATTTGTCTCTGGTCTTGAATTAATGGAAATACTACATTGAACATTTCATACAATTTAGGGATTGTATTTAACATGCCCTAAAAGCTCAAGGACTACAATTGAACAGATTAAAAGTTCAAGGACCACATAACACATGTAGCTAAAATTTAGGGGCCACATTAAATAAATTAAAAGTTTATGGGCCAAATTGCACATTGGGCCAAAATTCAAGGACTCAAGGATTGTTTGTGGCCTGAGGATTCGATTTGAATTATTTGATGGTACAACGATTGTATATCTCCATGTGACTTGTTGGCAGCATAAATGGTGCGGCATAGGGATACTTCATACATACTCGAAGTAAGTCTAAATGTGCAGTACAGTATTATGGAGAGTAGATTTCAAACATTCTTCGATATCCTCAGAGGATGATCGGTAGGGGTGAGCACACCAAGCCAAAGCTTTGTAATTCTGGTTGGACGATTGAATTGGACATCACTAGCAAAAGCAATAGCCGAGAGGGAAAAAATCGAGCTCACCAGTGGATTGCTCGTAAAACAATTCAAGGAAATTTTTGTAAGGGAAATCCTTTGGAATGGACAACCTGGATCGTCCTGAAAATGAGGTTGAACCTCCACTTCACTAGATCAAGGTAAGGAATGTGTCTTGTTGGAGAATAGTGAAGGAAAATAAAGAGCGGCCCAGCCTTGGAAAATCCAAAAAATGTTGAAGAGAACACCAGAATTTTCCTCATACATCGATAAGGGTACATGTGTATTCCCTTGTATAAAACAGCAAGGACGAGTCGATCTGAAGCGAATGAGGTGATGTCAGCCAAGCAATGAGCTAGGTTGATTTAATCCTAAAAAAATTGAGTGTTGGGTAGCAGAAAATATATCGAGAGAGACAATACGACAAGAAAGCAGAGTGTTCAACGGGGGTGACTTCCTCATCAGGTTATTTGAAATATTTAATTAAAAAGGAGCCACAAGAAAGATCAGTGACACAATTAAAGTATTGGCATCTCTAACATCATCCCCATATGGACTGAGGCGATTATAGCAAATAAATCAAGGAGAGTAATTGACATTGGGCCCAAGGAAAGAAAAAACAAATTGTTGAAGGAGATCGGAAACTGGTTAATCCACCCAAGACCCAAGTCGCACTAACAAAATGGAAGTTCCACTTCGATTTTGGCTTTTCCCTAGATGAATTGCACCTGAGATTTCATTCTCAAGTACCATCGGTAGAATTTGAGGTCAAGTGGAGGGAAAGACCTAATCGACCAGACCTGGTGGTCCATACGTACTCAACAATGGGAGACTTTTGGTTAGGTAGTTTTTCTTCGACACTACGAGGAAAACAGCCAATGAGGGATAGAAGAAAACAATCTCGTATTGAACGGGGACCTAGAACTCATCGCCTCAGAACCATTGAGGAGCCGAAGAGGATAGATATCGAGGTCATCTTCTTATTGGAGCTCCTCAAAACAAGACTAGTATGTCCAAGATGAAAATGTGGGAGAATGATTTTTGGGAGCCATTGAGGTTTTGAAATAAACTTCAGAATCGGAGCAGAATTGGAAAAGGAAAGACATAGTCCGAGGTTGACGACAAGGTGCAGGTAAAAGTAAAAATAAATAGGATTTGGCCAGGTATTTATACGGCACCAAAAGAGGGTTAATGCATCGTATCGTACTTTTGAAAGGTAATCATAAGTAAATTTTTCAAAAGTTTAAAAGAATTAAGTTGTTCAATTCTTTTAAAATGAGACATATGTTGACAGGCTGATTACCTAAAAACCCATCGATTTTAAGTGCAATCTTAATTCTATCCCAAATATTATTTTGTCTCATAAAAGATCTCCAACTTCCATTCTAGTCTTAAATTTGCCTGTATGTCTAAAAATTGCCCACTAATTTCTTCAATATTGTCAAAATAAGGAGATTGCTATTTTTTTTCTTATAAGATAAGAGTATTGATGAAAATACAAGTTCTGATAATGAACTTATAACTAGTTCTAATATCGATAATTTTGATTAAACTAGTGGTGATTTTGAATATGTGGATAAATTTCGGATTAAAGTGAAAGTTAAGGAATTTAATTGACAAAAAAAAAGTTTGGGTAGGGATTAGACCTAAATTTTGGGATGTTTTAGGAATTAAGGCAACATGATGCTAGCTTAAATAGATATAAAGCTCGGTGTTAAGTATTGATATACCATTAATGAGTTACCAGTAGAAAATGTTTGTCGATGACTACGATGACCATGATACAGTTATTGATAGATGATATTGATCGATGATTGTTACTTCATAAATATCAATAAATGTTAAATACAAAAACTGAAGACAAAGTGAAGATGCCAAGGTGAAGGAACCATTGACGATTAAGACTAGTAACCATTGAAGAATTGTTAAACTGGATAAGGTCGATATTCAGAGTCTATGGAGATGCGGTTTTTAATCATTAATTAATATATTAACTACTTGTAAGTGGTTACACTTTGTAATAGGCTACATAAAGCCATGTTGAATTGTTCATAACGTGACCATCAATACAAACACTTAAGTATTTTTCTCCCTTTCAATTGATCAGTTTTCAATACTTGCATTTACTTTTTCTATAGATTTAGAAATTCTTGTTACGTAATTTGCATCTTGTCCAAATCGTTACTAAACACGATTCAATAAAAACTTTTGATGACAGGTATCTCCCAGTGAAACAATGGGCATCTTTTCTTCTACCTCACTGCACCTAATAAAATGGCATCATTACAACTTGAAATACATTTTTCCATTTAAAACATTTACCTATATTTGTCTGTATTTACCATGATTATTGAGATGTACTTATCAAGTGTATAGGGGCACAGACATTACATTAAAATATAACAACAACATCGTTGTCACAATTCACTGATAAAATGGCCCTAATATTTATGTCAAGTCTTTTATAAAAAAAAAAAAGTTCTAAATTTATTATATTTTTACCAATTTAGTCATAAACTTTTAAATTTTATAATTAAATTGTAATTTTTTTTTTTTACATTTTGCTAATGTACTCTATCCGGCCAATTTTGATCGAAAATCGCTAACATGGATGCTTACCATCCTACATGACACATCTAGCGTTGATGTGAATACAATTCTTTAAATTTATAAATATTTTTTAGAATTTTTATATTTTTATTGTCATTTTTCTTTCATTCTTTTCACATTTTTTTTTCCGTTGGTCACTAGGCCTTTGTGACAGCCAGTGACCGGCCAAAGGCAACTACTGGCGAGGGTCACCCTTGCCCGGATTTGGTAAGGGGAGGCCTTGCCAGCCTGGTCGCATAAGTTTGTCTATTGTGGGACTCTAGTAGAAGCATCAGCATGGTTTGAAGAACTTGACACTAATAACACAGCCATTCAAAACATTGATGTTCTATACTCTGTCGTAATTCAATATGTTCAAAGATCAATAATTTATCCTCAGAGAAAGAGTGGTTGGCTTATGTTTTATGTTCTGGCCATGATTATAATTGGTCCTAGTCAATCCCCTATCGAGACAAGGCAGCTCTTGGCTTGAGTGGACCCTTTTATCTCAAACCTTCAACCTTTTTATACCAAACTTGTTCACTATCTAGACAAGAAGGTGATAGCTGCAGCAGCTATGAATCATACATCCACTGATGTATAGTAGATGCATTGTTGTGCTGGTCATCTACCGCCAAACATTCTTCGACGATGTTTCCAAAGTCTAAGTCTGTGAGTACTTTTGAGTGTGAAGCTTGTTAGTTTGGAAAACACCATAAAGTCTCCTTTCCTTCTTGCTTTTAGAGTCATATGTCTAGTCCCTTTGAGTTGATTCATTCAGATTTATGGGGTATGTGTCGTGTTTTTGATACATCTGATTTTCGGTACTTTGTTATATTTGTGGATGATTTTTCCCGAATGACTTGGTTGTTCTTAATAAAAGATCGTATTGAGATTTTTCATTGCTTTCGTCAATTCTATTTTGAGGTGTTGAATCAATATAATACTTTTGTGAAAACTCTACAGTCTGATAATGCGAAGGAGTATCTTGCTGTTGCCTCTGCTTTTCAACTTTTCTTGATTCCCATGGCATTATTCATCAGACTTCCTGTTCATATACATCACAACAAAATGGTGTAGCTGAACATAAAAATCGTCATCTTCTTGACGTTCCTCGTTGTCTTCTGTTTCACATGCATCTACCAAAAACATTTTGGGGCCATGTTGTTCTTACAGCATGCTTCTTAATTAATCGACTTCTAACTTCCGTTCTCTAAAGGGAGACACCTTTCTCTATTTTACATCGAAATCGTCCTCCCTTTGCATTACCCCTACGTGTCTTTGGATGTGTTTGTTTCGTCCATTCTCTGACTCCAAGTCTTGATAAGTTGGCTCCTCTTGTTGAAAAATGTGTCTTTGTTGGGTACTCGCGAACTTAGAAGGGCTATAAATGTTACAATCCTACTAGTCGTCGTGTGTTTGTATCGGTAGATGTGACATTTTTTTAGGACCAGCCATACTATAGTTCTCAAACAGTCTCTACAATGCCTCCTGACAATGACGAGTGTATCTTACCAATTCCTCCACCAATCTCACTTCCTTCAGTATTGTCAAAAAGATTTTAGTTTGCTGATCAAACTTACCATAGACAAATAATAGCTCCCATTATAGTAGTATGGCCATCACCCGATTCATCCGATCCCTCATCGGTTGCTGTGCCATCCTATGATCCTAATCCTGATCCTGATCCTGATCTTGATCGACCCATTGCTACTCGAAAACGTACACAATCTTGTGCTGGGCATCTTGTGGATTGTTATTCACTTTATTATGGTTTGTCTGATTGTCTTCGTACTCGTCATCCTATTAGCAACTTTATGTCTTATGATCGTTTATCTCCTACCTTTTCTACTTTTGTCTCATCCTTGTCCTCTATTTCTATGCCTAGTAGTGTTACTAAAGCTCTTGCTCATCCTGGTTGGAGACAAGTCATGAAGGATGAAATGAAAGCACTCATTGAGAATCGTACTTGGGAGCTTACTACCCTTTCTGTGGGAAAGCAACCTGTTGGTTGTCGTTGGGTTTTCACAGTTAAGGTCCACCTTGATGGCACCATAGATCGATTGAAGGCATGGTTGGTCGCCAAAGGATATACTCAAACATATGGTGTTGATTATGATGACACTTTTTCTCCTGTAGCCAAAATTCCATATGTTCATGTCTTTACTTCTCTAGCAATGCGTTCTAGATGGTTTCTACATCAATTAGATATTAAAAAAAAAAAAATGCATTCCTGCATGATGATTTTGCTAAAGAAGTGTATATAGAGCAACCTCCTAGATTTGTTGCTCAAGGGGAAAATCTATTATGTCATTTACATAAGGCATTGTATGGACTCAAGCAATCTCCTCATGCTTGGTTTGGTAAGTTTAGTGATGTTGTTATCAAGTTTGGATTAAAGTGTTGTCAGGTAGACCATTCAGTCTTTAGTTCTATCTCCTCAACCGGTTGTATTCTTCTGGTGGTATATGTGGATGATATTATCATTACTGGCGGTGATTCAAATGGTATTCAACGACTCAAACTATTTTTGCATACACAGTTTAGTACTAAGGATATGGGACGTTTGCGGTATTTCCTAGATATTGAGGTTGCTTACTCGCATACATGTATAAATTTAACCTAGAGAAAATATGTTCTTGACATTCTTGATCAGGTTAGACTTGTTGGAGGAAAACCGGTTGATATCCCTATGGAACCCAATGTGAAACTTGATGCAGAAGATTGAGAATTATTACATGACCCAATGAAATATCGGAGAGTAGTTGGTAAGTTGAATTATCTTACCGTCACGAGACCTGATATATCTTTTGCGGTTAGTGTTGTAAGCCAATTCATGGGTTCTCCTTGAACTACTCACTGGGATGCTATGCTTCAAATTATCAAATATTTGAAAGGAGCATTAAGTAAAGAACTAATTTTCAAGAATTATGGCCATCTAAATACTAAAGGTTTTTCTAATGCGGATTGGGTTGAATGTTCTACTAGTGGAAGATCTACATAGGGTTATTGGGTATTTCTTTGAAGTAATTTAGTTGCCTAGAAGAACAAGAAACAACATGTGGTTTCTCGATCAATTGCAAAAGCAAAATATAGAGCAATGACACATGTGACTGGTGAATTGCTCTGGTTGAGGATGTTATTGTCAAAATTTGGGATGTCAACATCAGAACCATTGATATTATATTGTGACAATAAATCAGCTATTCATATTGTAAACAATCCCGTCTTCCATGAGCGAACAAAGCACATTGAGGTTGATTGTCACTTTATACAAGAAAAAGTACAGAAAGTAGAGATCACTCTTCAACATACAAGAACAGAGGATTAGCTTGCAGATATTTTTACCAAGTCTTTACGAGGAAATAGAGTAAATTTTTTATGTAACAAGTTGGGATTGTTTCATATCTACATCTCAACTTGAGCGGGAGTGTTAGGAAATAATAATAAGGGTAAAATAGTCAATACTTAATCTTATGTTGAAAGGGTTACTCATATATATTGTATGTATTCTTGTAATCCTTTTTTGATTAAGAGAATACAATACATAGAATACTCTCTCATCCAACACATCTTAATAATCTCCCTCTCACATGTGAGTTTAGTGTTTGGTCCGCTCCCCCTTAATTCAAGCATCCTTTTATATCAACTTCCTACGAACCTACACTGTTACACCACAATGCCTGCCTATTCGGAAATCACAACCATGGGATATTATACCATTTGTTGGGAGCACGCAACAGGAGTTTGATACCTTTAGATGGGAAGATCTTCAAGAGTAAGCCTAAATTAGAGTCTGTCAATATAATCAGTTGGATACACCTTTACACAAAAATTTAAGATAATGAGTTATGGGATAACTAGGATATATTAACTACTCTACACCACATATATTCTTCGATGTGCAATTTCTTTAACACAACTTACTCACACGTCCATCTTAACATGGATCAACACAAAGTTAGAGCTTAAGCATAGCTCCATAGGTGGCTCACGTCGTTAGACTCACAATAGGGACACTCGGGCGGTTATCTAGGACAGCAGCAAGTGGCATGGCAGGACGGCAAGGCTAGGGGCAACAACTCATCGTTCAATCGCGGGCAATGAGGGTGCGATGGCGATGACGACCAACAAGGGATGCTTTAGGCAAGGGTTGGTCAAGGGAGCTCTCTCCCTCTCCTTCCCTCTCCTTCCCTCCCTCACTCTCTCACTCTCTTTTCTCATGTGTGTCTCTCAAGTGCTTTGAGATAATGACTTGCCAACCTCTAATTATGAAACATAACATCCTACTTATAATGTAAACTAGGTTTAACCTCAATTTCATGGGTTTGATTTAGGCCTTATCAAGATAATGGGCTGAATTGGCCTAAGACTTATTATTAATTAATTCTTATGGCCTGAAGTTAAATTAAATTAAGGTCAATTTTGGCCTATTCTCCATGTAAATACTTTCTCATCAAGATACTATTGGTTGCAAGTGGATATTTCGAGTTAGGAGCCAATGAGATTACCACTCCAATGGCTACCGATAGCTCTCGCATTCTTGTTGATGGGTCACCTCATATTGATGTAACTAAATAAGAGAAGATTGTCGATGCTCTTCAATAGCTTGCATTCAAAAGGCTTGATATTGCTTTTGCTGTCAATGAACTCTCTTAACCAACAAAGTTACATTGGAGTGCTATTAAACATGCTTTATGTTATCTCAAATGGACTATTGATCTTGGTTTGCACTTGCAAAGTAGGCACTCTCCATTACTTCATGCGTTCTTTAATGTTGATTAGGCAAGTAATCTGAATGACTGTAATTCGACAATTGCCTACATGGTTTATATTGGAAAAAATCTTATATCGTGGTGCTATTGAAAGTAACGATCTACTGCTCAATCATCAACCGAAGCCAAGTATTATATTGTTGCTGCTACAACTTCTAAGCCAACATGGATTCAATCTCTTCAACATGAACTTGGAGTATCTTCTTCAAACACACCTAGTATCCATTATGATAATATTAGTCCTACGTATGTGTGCATTAATCCTGTTTTTAACTCCCAAGATGGAACACATTACCATTGATTATCATTTTGTTTGCAACATAGTTAACAAAGGTCTATTACGAGTGAGTCACATGTTCACTCATGATCCACTCGCAGATGTATTAATGAAGCCTCTTGCACAACAATGCTTTCTTCATTTATGGTCCAAGATCAACATTCGCGATGGAACACCTATCTTGCGAGGGCGTATAAGAGAAAATATCTCTCAACAACAAAGCAATTTCAAAATTTGCTCTCAATTAGATCAGTACAAATATTCTAGCTAATGTCTTTCCATAAACCATTAGCTATTTTGTATTTTAAATACACATAAGAAATAATAGAAAAGAGCATCTTGTTCAATTTTTTTTACGTTATATGTATGACAACCATCTCTGAAAGACTCATCTCTAATAAATATATGCTATTTTGTGAAGGATCTACAATCATTGGCATCACAAATTACTATGGCAAAGCTTTGACTAATTGGTGCAAATATTGTCCACAGTCCATGAGGCCTTATAAAGATCAATTCCATATACATTAGTAAGTCTCAACATAATATAATGCATATATAAATGCTAGAGTCATGAAATTTGACAAACAATGTGAGCACACACACAAAATAAATGAGGTAGAATTTAGGTCTAATAACATGTTAGGAAGTCCATCTCCAAAAGCTTGAATTGATAGGTAAATGGAGACTGGATGTATATCAAGGCTGCATTTAGCAATCATGATAAAATTCAAGATAAAATAACATTTATTCTATTATGCGTTTGGTGATTGTTCAAGACAATATAAAGTCGGATATTAGGGAGATATAGGCTGGATAATATTATCTTATATGGGAGATGAGATAAAGATTGATAGGATTTCTAATATCCATAATGGGAAAGTTATTTTTCTCGAATAATAAACTTCTTAAATTAAAAAGTTTGAAATTATATCCCAACATAAATAATAGTTGAATTCTAATATAAGAAATTCAAAATAAAAAATAACAATTCATTTTTAATTTAATCTTATTTTTTATTTATAAATTCTAATTTAATTCTACCTTCTAAATAAATTCGATATATAAATATAAATATATTTTTTAATTTATTACATATTTTAATTATATTAGTACAATTACGATTTAATAAAATTTTATTAGAGAATGATGGAAGGGGAAGAAAGAAATAAAAAGAAATTAATTAAAAAGAGAAAGTAAAATAAAATAATATAAGCAAATAAAAACATGGGGTAGAGAGGAGTGTTGCAATAGAATTTTACCACCTATATTTGTAGAATTTTTTGTTCATTTATACTAATATGTCAGTTATACCAAACAAACAATGTACACTATATGATATGTAAATATTCGACTTTATTTCTACAATCACTATATAGTGGATAGAATACAGCAAAATCCTTGAATTTTATATCCCATCATATCATGTCCAAAGAGCATATAAATCCCATGATCAAATGATGTGGGATGTTTCAAAAATTTTGGATTTGAATTTTTCAGTGGGGCAAAGATAATGTGTTCCATTATTAATCTAAAGCATTTTGCTTTAAATAGCAAAGACTGAGCTCAATTAACATAGAATCTATCCCAAAGCCATGATATACTAGAGACAACAAGATCATTCACAAAACGAAAAACTTGTAATTGGGCATCGTATTCTATTTACATGGTTGTCTATGTGCAAAACGTATACACACGGACACACGTCTCCTATATTCACCCTTTAGACGTACAATGAGAAGAAGGCCTTCCCTTTCACCTTATGGGAGCATTCACCGAGTGCACTGCGTGGCCACACGCCAACCCCTCTTCCTTTCCCCATAGTTGTTCCCCAATTTTTCAACTGGGTAATCACCTAGATCGAATGAATTATCATTTCTTTTCAATGCATGTGATTATCGAGCGAAAGAAAATTATATTTTCATGGAGAGTATTAGCAGTATATTACATTCATTTAAGCGTTTAAATAATTTATGTGCTGTAACTTATAAGTTTTACACAAATTGCATAGTCATACTTATTTCGATTTGCATGCTACTGTATCATTTCATTTCTTGCGATAAGTTTCACGAGATCATAACTATGGTAACTTATTATGTCAAAGACGCTCATAATTGTGCATTGTTAACTAGGGAAACTAAATCCTATGTGACCTTTCAAAGATAACACGTCTCTTAAAGCTTAACTATTTTACACTTGACCAGACCTCCAACTCCCATAAGAGCTGTTCGAGCCTCAAATGGATAAGGGTTGGAAAGTTGCTACATGACAACCCTAATCTCTTAAGAAATTCAAGTTACCCCAAAACACACACTCAAATTCATCAACAAAGGGTGGGAGTGGCCGTACTTTATTTGTATTTATCCCAAAATAATTTCGCAAAATGTTTTAAGGACAAAAAGAAAAGATGGGGTTTATACGTCGAGGTTTTTCGCATCCTTCAATCATGTAATGACACCTAAGGATAGGAAAGTGGGAGCATGGAAAGGGACTGGCGAATTGCTCTGGTTGAGGATGTTATTGTCAAAATTTGGGATGTCAACATCAGAACCGTTCATATTATATTGTGACAAGCAATCAGCTATTCATATTACAAATAATCCCATCTTCCATGAGCGAACAAAGCACATTGAGGTTGATTGTCACTTTATACAAGAAAAAGTTCATAAAGTAGAGATCACTCTTCAACATACAAGAATGGAGGATCAGCTTGCAAATATTTTTACCAAGTCTTTACGAGGAAATAGAGTGAATTTTTTATGTAACAAGTTGGGATTGTTTGATATCTACATCCCAACTTGAGGGGGAAGTGTTAGGAAATAATAATAAGGGTAAAATAATCAATACATAATCTTATGTTGAGAGGGTTACTCATATATATTGTATGTATTCTTATAATCCTTTTTTGATTAAGAGAATACAATACATAAAATACTCTCTCTTCCAACACATCTTAATAATCTCCCTCTCATATGTGAGTTTAGTGTTTGGTCCGCTCCCCTTTAATTCAAGCATCATTTTATATCAACTTCCTACAAGCCTACATTGTTACACCATAATGCCTGCCTATTTGGATATCACAACCATGGGATATTATACCATTTGTTGGGAGCACACAACAGGAGTTTGATACCTTCAGATGGGAAGATCTTCAAGAGGAAGCCTAAATTAGAGTCTGTCAATATAATCAGTTGGATCCACCTTTACACAAAAACTTAAGATAATGAGTTATGGGATAACTAGAATATATTAACTACTCTACACCACATCAATTCTTCGATGTGCAATTTCTTTAACACAACTTACTCACACGTCCATTTTAACATGGATCAACACAGAGTTAGAGCTTAAGCATAGCTCCATAGGTGGCTCACGTTGTTAGACTCGCAATAGGGACACTCGGGCGGTTATCTAGGATAGCAGCAAGTGGCGTGGCAGGATGGCAAGGCTGGGGGCAATAGCTCATCGTTCAGTTGCGGGCAATGAGGGCGCGATGGCGGTGGCGGCCAACAAGGGATGCTTTAGGCAAGGGTTGGTCAAGGGAGCTCTCTCCCTCTCCCTCCCTCCCTCACTCCCTCACTCTCTCACTCTCTTTTCTCATGTGTGTCTCTCAAGTGCTTTGAGATAATGACTTGCCAACCCCTAATTATGAAACATAACATCCTACTTATAATGTAAACTAGGTTTAACCTCAATTTCATGGGTTTGATTTAGGCCTTATCAAGATAAAGGGCTGAATTGGCCTAAGACTTATTATTAATTAATTCTTATGGCCTGAAGTTAAATTAAATTAAGGTCAATTTTGGCCTATTCTCCTTGTAAATACTTTCTCATCAAGATACTATTGGTTGCAAGTGGATATTTCGAGTTAGGAGCCAATGAGATTACCTCCCCAATGGCTACCGATAGCTCTCGCATTCTTGTTGATAGGTCACCTCATATTGATGTAACTAAATATGGGAAGATTGTCGATGCTCTTCAATAGCTTGCATTCAGAAGGCTTGATATTGCTTTTGTCGTCAATGAACTCTCTCAACCAACAAAGTTACATTGGAGTGCTATTAAAGATGCTTTATGTTATCTCAAAGGGACTTTTGATCTTGGCCTGCACTTGCAAAGTAGTCACTCTCCATTGCTTCATGTGTTCTTTAATGTTGATTAGGCAGGTAATCCGAATGACTGTAATTCGACAATTGCCTACATGGTTTATATTGGAAAAAATCTTATATTGTGGTGCTATTGAAAGTAACGATCTACCGCTCAATCATCAAACGAAGCCAAGTATTATATTGTTGCTGCTACAACTTCTAAACTAACATGGATTCAATCCCTTCTACGTGAACTTGGAGTATCTTCTTTAAGCACACTTAGTATCCATTGCGATAATATTGGTCCTACGTATGTGTGCATTAATCCTGTTTTTAACTCCAAGATGGAACACATTACCATTGATTATCATTTTGTTTGCGACATAGTTAACAAAGGTCTATTACGAGTGAGTCACATGTTCACTCATGATCAACTCGTAAATATATTAATAAAGCCTCTTACACAACAATGCTTTCTTCATTTATGGTCCAAGATCAACATTCACGATGGAACACTTGTCTTGCGAGGGCATAGAGAAAATATCTCTCAACAACAAAGCAATTTCAAATATTGCTCTCAATTAGATCAGTACAAATATTCTAGCTGATGTCTTTCCATAAACCGTTAGCTATTTTGTATTTTAAATACATGTAAGAAATAATAGAAAAGAGCATCTTGTTCAATTTTTTTAGGTTATATGTATGACAACCATCTCTGAAAGACTCATCTCTAGTAAATATATGCTATTTCTTTCTGAATGATCTACAAACATTGGCATCACAAATTACTATGGCAAAGCTTCGACTAGTTGGTGTAAATTTAGTCCACAGTCCATGGGGCCTAATAAAGATCCATTTCATACACATTAGCAAGTCTCAACAGGATATAATGCATATATAAATGCTAGAGTCATGAAATTTGACGAACAAGATGGGCACACACACGAAATAAATGAGGTAGAATCTAGGTCTAATAACATGTTAGGAAGTCCATCTCCAAAAGCTTGAATTGATAGGTAAATGGAGACTGGATGTATATCAAGGCTGCATTTAACAATCATGATAAAATTCAAGATAAGATAAAATTTATTCTATTATGCATTTGGTGACTATTCAAGACAAGATAAAGTTGAATATTAGGGAGATATAGGCTGGATAATATTATCTTATATGAGAGATGAGATAATATTGATAGGATTTCCAGTATCCATAATGGGAAAGTTATTTTTCTTGAATAATAAACTTCTTAAATTAAAAAGTTTGAAATTATATCCCAACATAAATAATATTTGAATTCTACTATAAGAAATTCAAAATAAAAAAGAACAATTTACTTTTAATTTAATCTTATTTTTATTTATAAATTCTAATTTAATTCTACCTTCTAAATAAATTCGATATATAGATATAAATATATTTTTTAATTTATTACATATTTTAATTATATTAGTACAATTACGATTTAATAAAATTTTATTAGAGAATGATGGAAGGGGAAGAAAGAAATAAAAAGAAATTAATTAAAAAGAGAAAGTAAAATAAAATAATATAAGTAAATAAAAACATGGGGTAGAGAGGAGTGTTGCAATAGAATTTTACCACCTATATTTGTAGAATTTTTTGTTCATTTATACTAATATGTTGTTTATACCAAACAAACAATGTACATTATATGATATGTAAATATTCGACTTTATTTCTACAATCACTATATAGTGGATAAAACATAGCAAAATCCTTAAATTTTATATCACATCATATCATGTCCAAAGAGCATACAAATCCCATGATCAAGCGATGTGGGATGTTTCAAAAATTTTGGATTCGTGGAGCAAAGATAATGTGTTCCATTATTAATCTAAAGCATTTTGCCTTAAATAGCAAAGACTGAGCTCAATGAACATAGAATCTGTCCCAAAGCCATGATGTACTAGGGACAACAAGATCATTCACAAAACGAAAAACTTGTAATTGGGCATCTGATTCTATTTACATGGTTGTCTCCATGCAAAACGTATACACACGGACACACGTCTCCTATATTCACCCTTTAGACGTACAACGAGAAGAAGGCCTTCCATTTCACCTTATGAGAGCATTCACCGAGTGCACCGCACGGCCACACACCAACCCCTCTTCCTTTCCCCATGGTTGTTCCCCAATATTTTTCAATTGGGTAATCACCTAAAGAAAATTCTATTTTCATGGAGAGTATTAGCAGTATATTACATTCATTTAAGCATTAAAATCATTTATGTGCTGTAACTCATAAGTTTTACACAAATTGCACTGTCATACTTATTTCGATTTGCATGCTACCGTATCGTTTCATTTCTTGCGATAAGTTTCACGAGATTACGAATATGGTAACTTATCATGTCGAAGACGCTCATAATTGTGCACTGTTAACTAGGGAAACTAAATCCTATGTGACCTTTCAAAGATAACCCATCTCTTAAAGCTTAGCTATTTTACACCTGACCAGACCTCTATCTCCCATAAGAGTTGCTCGAGCCTCAAATGGATAAGGGTTTGAAAGTCGCCGCATGACAACCCTAATCTCTTAAGACATTCAAGTTACCCCAAAACATACACTCAGATTCATCAACAAAGGGTGGGAGTGGCCGTACTTTATTTTTCGCAAAATGTTTTAAGGACAAAAAGAAAAGATGAGGTTTATACGTCGGGGTTTTTCGCACCCTTCAATCATGTAATGGTGCCGAAGGATAGGAAAGTGGGAACATGGAAAGTAAGGCCAAAATGGTCCAAAGCGCTCAACCCAGGGCATATAGAAGGGCCGACCATGTTCTAATCACGACACCACCAAAAACCCTCTCATTCTCTCTCTCTCTCTCTCTCTTTCCCCCTCCCTGTGCTGTGCATCTATCCTTCAGGCGCATCATCATCATGAGGATTCGCAAGAACGCCAAGCTCTCGTCCCTCCTCAGCTCGAACGCGTCGCCTCTGGGAGCTCCCCTCCCCTTGCGCGTGTGCCCGCTCAACCAGTCGCCCTGGGACGTCGTCCCCTTCTCCTTCCCCGATGCTCTCGCTCCCTCCTCCTCTCTCGCTCAGGTCCGTCTCTTCTCCTCCTTTTTGTTCAACCTCTCTGTGTGTCTCTCTCTCTCCTTCGTTCGCTTCGCAAATCTGCGACGTGCCTTTTCTCCGTGACTTTTGTTTGCTGTTTCGCCATGGCCTTCATTTTTATTTTTATTTTCGTTTCCGGTCTTGCGATGCGTAGGGTTTTTCAATTCCGGACCTTGCCAGCTAGGGTTTATCTGTACCCCGAGATTTTTCCCGTTTCCGTTGCGCATTTACCTTGGAATGAACGATTAGGTTTATCTTCTTCTCGATCTCAACTGTTATTCACGTGCGTGCTCAGTATTTTTCTTCTGGTTCGACCATTTTCGCAGCTCGATGGAGGAAAGGATAGCTTCACCGCCGATGGCAGCTTGGGCAATTCCATCGGAGCCGTTGAGAGGTAAATATCAATCCTCATCATCTAACTCGTTCCAGAAATTGAAAGGTCTCCGCGAATTCATGTGCATTCAATCGTCTCCGTCAAGCAAGTAGGGTTTTGTATTATCGTCCCTGAATAGCTCAATCATTAGCTTCGATTGTGCGAAATTTGTTAGTGGATGGCAAACGTTGGGACCTGTGACGCATTTGCGATTGAAACATTGTGATTATTTCGCAGCAGCGTGGGCTCGATGATGGTGGCGGACACCAAAAAGAAGACTGTTATCGATAACAAACTCAAAGGCCGCGCCTTTTACAACATCGCTAAGGAGGATAGGATGAACATCAACAGCTATGAAGCAAAAAATGGAGGCGATTCCGATGGTGATTTCAGCTTCAAGTTATGCTGCAACAAGACTGACAGCAAGCGGTCCCAATGCAAGAACGAGGCCGTCGAGGGCCACTACTTGTGCGAGCATCACCTGTCGCAGCTCAAGTCCTACACTACTACTGCTGACGGCGAAGACAACACCAATGCTGAGGACTCTGCTTCCAGAAAGCTGGACAAGTCCTCCACCTCCACTGGCCACTGCAGTGGCCAGCCACGTGGGGCGAAGAACTCTTCCTCCTCGGTGGCGGCAAAGTCCAACCAGTTCTACTATTACTCCGGCTTTGGGCCATCCTGGGGCAAGAAGCGGAGGAGGGGGTCAAGGGGCAGTCGCCGGCTGACTCCGCTGCAGATCAGTGGCAAGGGAATCGATTATGTCGTTTACGACATCGATGAGGAGGACGACACCGATGATGACAAAGATAGCAGGAAGAAGCGCATGAGGAAGCCGGTGAAGGGGCGATCGCTGAAGTCACTCATGTGATTTATCATTTTGAATTTTGGATCGTGGATTATGATTATGGTGTCGTTAGTTCGCTTGCATTGCGCTGGAGATTATCATAAACGAGGATTGTAGTTTTTTAGGGTTAAGGAGATTTTTCAGCTGATTTTCCATTTTTTTTTTCAATAAAGAGGGAAGGGAAAAAAGATGGTGAGACCCACCTCGCTGTAGGTGTGTTGGTTTGGGCATTTCCCTCTCTAATTGCAGAAGGGGGGAGGTTCGAGTCACCGCGTGCGCATTAGCGCGACTTAAGCGGAGCACCGTGGGAGGTGGGTCCCCGCACCAGTGCTCCCTGGGGGTTTACGTTGAGCGCTCGCTATGAGGCGGTTCCTCCGGTCCCAAAAAAAAAAGATGGTGAGGGCCGTGTTACTGAGCGGGTGATGATAGCGTTTCCTCTCCCGATGCTAACAGTAGGAGGAGGGAAATCTAGAGTGTGCATTGAGTAGACTCCCTGAAATTGTTTTAGTCAATGTAAGGACAATCTCATAATTTCGGTCATTTTATTTTATTTTATTTTGTTGATTTACGGTGCTATGGACTTTTTTTTGGGGGGCAAAAGACGTAACTTTCATTAATAATAAAAACTTCAACCATGCGAGAGTTCAAAGTCGAAGCATAAAGACCAAAGAAAATGGAGAGGCTTAAGGTGCGTTTGATAACACTTCTATTCTCATGAACAATTTATTTTCAGAAATTTTATTCTGTTCCCGAGAACAATTTTTTTAAGCATTTTAAATCGTTTGATGACTGTCCAAAATTTTAATTTCTGAAATAGAATTGTGTTTGGTACTGTACTCAAAATTTCTACTCTAAATCATTTTCTTTTAATTTTTAAATAATTTTATTTCTTTTATTTCTTTTATTTCTTTTTTTTTTTCCTTTCTTTCTCCTATTCTTCTTCTTCAAGTGGCCGATTGCCAGCCTTGGGATGACCGGCGACCGGCTAGACAAGGGTTGGTGACCTCATCGGAGCGTCGCTGGCCTTCATCAGCCGAGCCTTGCTAGATCTGGGCAAGGCTGCTCGCCTAGCCACGGCTTAGCCAAGCCTCGACGAGGCTGGTCAAGCCTTGCTGGTAGCTAGGCTTGCCTCCAGCGAGCTCTCCGAACCTCACCCTAGCTTAGTGAGCTAGCCGGACCGGTTGTCAGCAAACGGTGGCAGTGGCTGGCGGACGGCGGTGGACGGCAACCATGACGGTGACGGTAGATGAAGAGGAAGAAAAGGAAAGAAGAACACGAAAAAAGAAAATAAAAAGAGAAAATATGGGTTTGATTTTAGAATTATTCCCAAAAACAAGAATCAACTTTTTTTTTATTCTTGATTTTGTTCCAAATCTACTTCTAGGAATAAAATAATAGAAATTTGTTTCCGGGAACAAAAATTTTACCAAATGCATTTCTATTCCAAATCTACTCTCGGGAATAAAAGAATAAAAATTAGCACTATTTGGCCGGTTACCAAACACACCCTTATAGTAGAGGTGGCAATATGGGTCATAAACCCATATCATGACCCATTTTTAGTTAAATGGGTCATATATTGATCAATTGGAAGTTAAATATGGGTCAAAAATGGGTTTGAGAAAGTAAAGCACAAAAATAAATGGGTCTAAATGGGTTATTACCAATAACCCATTTAGACCCACTTTCAACTCATGGGCCATGGCCTTATTTAATTTTATAAAAAAAAATTGTTTTTTATAAAAAAATCGAAATTATAATTATTTTTTATATTCTTTTCCTTTCTTTTTTCTTTTTCTTTTTTTTTCTTTTTCTTCATCCCTTAGCCGATCGCTGGCGAGGCGACGGCCGGCCGCCAGCCAGTGACAAGCCAGGCAAGGCTCGAGCTCGCCGACACCGAGCCTCCCCGGCAGATCGCCGACGACCGGGCAAGGCTCGACCTCGCCGGCGTCGGGCGAGGCCTCGACCTTGCCGGATCGGCGAGATCAAGCCTCACCCGACACCGGCGAGCTCAAGCCTCGCTAGATCCAGCCGAGTCTCGGCCTCGCCGACGACCGGCGACGCTCGAGCTTGCCGGCGTTGGGCGGGGCCTCGGCCTCGCCAGATCAGCGAGATCGAGCCTCACTCGACGCCAGCGAGCTTGATCTCGCCAGATCTGACGAGGCTCGGCCTTGTCGACGACTGGCAAGGCTCGAGCTCGCCGGCGTCGAGCGAGGCTCAAGCTCGCCAGCGTCGAGCGAGGCTCGAGCTCACCAACGACTAGTGAGACTCGAGCTCGCCAACGTCAGGCGGCACCTCAACCTCGCCGATTCAGCGAGATCGAGCCCCACCCGACGCCGACGAGCTCGATTTTGCCTATGGCCGGTCACTAACCGTCGTCATGGCTTGCGGTGAAGAAAAAGAAAAGAGAAAAGGGAAAAAGAAAAAATAATTATTAAAAATAATTTTCATTAAATTTGTATTGCATAAAAATGTTTTAACAATACTTTTTTTTTAATAAAAAAATCATAAAAATGAGCTTTTTTAGGTTTAGTTAAAAAAATTTCATGTTACAATTTTTAGTTATTCAATGGTATGTTCACTTCAAATAAGAGAAGCATGTGCATAGTCTAATTATTTATAAATATTTCAATTTTAGGTTTTTTTAACTTTTTTTTTAATTTTATTTACTATTTTGAATTTAATTTGAAGTTTTAATCCAATTAGCATATAGTAGAAGTGGGTTTTCCTAGAATATTAATAGGTTTTAGCAATATGAGTCAGGTCGGGTATGGGTCGGATCGGGTATGGGTCACTAGATTTACACTACAAGAATATGAGTCAAAACGGGTTAAATTGGTCAAATATGGGTCAACCCATTTTTCACCCGACCCATACCCGACCCGACCCACCCATTTGCCACCTCTACCTTATGGTGAGAAGAGAGTCAATCTGATGGGCTTTGACCATCCAATTTGTGGACTGATTAGCATTCCTGGAACAAGAGGCCGAAAACACTCCTCCCAAATGGGCCATAAGCTGGTGGCAGTCCTCTACATTGGACTGGGCAACCCAAGGAACCTGGCCCGAGAGGTAGAAAGTGGTGGATAGGCGATCACTTTCCAATTACCCTTGCTGGCCGAAAGTGGAGTCTTTCAGTTCAGCTTCAGCTCCCATATTTTGTTCTTCTCTTTGCTTCCTCATGAACGCAAGTCCTTCCTTCACTGCCAGGGTTTCGACTACAAGAGCAAGGAGCATGGACTTTCTTGGCGAAGCCAGCCACGAAGAGCTTGTGAGCATATCTACATACCCCTGCTACAGATACCGCTTAGGACTCGCTGCTCCGCGATGCATCTACATTTAGTTTCATAGTGCCCATGGTCGGCGGGAGCCAATGGTCAATAGGTAAGCTTGCTTCCCCTTTCTAATTCCTCTTGCTTGGGTTCCATTTCTCAACGAGGTGAGTGGGTCTCGCCTCATAATTTCGGAACACCAAGGCATTCCTTTGCTTCAAATAAGCCACAGAGTGCCGGCCAGTAGAGCTTGCGAGGAGGGATCGGCTCAAGTAAATAATTTCTCTAAAATCCATTTGTCAATTATTGTTATGTTAATCGGGGAGGTGTCGTAATTGAAAAAAGGGCCTGACCATATGTACCCCGTCCATTCGCACAGCAGTAGGAGATGCTCGAAGGTTTCCGGGATTAGTCGACACATTGGAAATGGGACCCGAGAATTGAAACAACGTCGTTGCATTTCTTATATTTCTTTTATTGGAAATGGGACCCGCATTGCTTCGTTTTTTTTTTTTTTTTTTTTTTTTGTCAGTCATACGCTAATCCTACTCTAACACTCACTCTTAGACTTTTGCCTTGCCTTCTTGCAGGGCGTGGGAGTCGAAACCCACTCCTGGAATAAAATCTTCCCCACCCCAATCCCCCCCGAGAATGTGAGGATTTAAACCCCCAACCTCCCCCTTCCAAGATGGAATGGTGGCCACTGGGGCGAACCCCCAGTGGTTGCATTGCTTCGTTGGAGGACATACATTTGTATTGAGTTCTCCATTTCCATTCCCACGAATCTATAGTTTTATGCCAAATTAAATTCATCCAATTAATTTTGGTCCAAAATGCTGATCAAAGCACTGGCCATCTTATATAACACAACTAGCATTGACATTGATACTAAAAAATATTTTTGTTTGTTTTTTTTTATTATCATTCTATTTATTTTATCTTCATTTTGGCTAGCGAGGATCGCGACCCTCACCCAAAGCCAATGGGGCCATAAAGGCCCTAGGCAAGGGCCTTCAAACCCTTGCCCGCTATTGGCAAGGCCTCAATGGCCTTAGGCGAGGCCATCATGGCCTTGTCGGCCATATGCAAGGGCGAGAAGGGCCTAGCACAGATTTTGCAAGGGCTTGCTAGCCCTCAATGGCCAAAATAAAAGGAAAAAATAAAAATATAAAATTCATTTTTTTAAATTGTAAAAATTGTTAACATTAATACCGGTTGTGTCATCTAAGACAATTTACATTAACATTAATGATTTCTAGTCAAATTGGTCACAATAACTCAATTGGTAAATTAAAAAAGGTTTATAAATAAATTAACACAATTGAAAGGTTTATAAATGAATTAAGACAAGTATAATAAGTTTATGACTTTTTGTTACTTTTCCCCGTGAAAATGATCAATGCACGTAATAAAATTAACACCATACAAAAACACAGAGTAGTAAATAGTTATAAA